>NBAY01000031.1:0-544875 GCA_002794775.1 Porodaedalea pini | reverse complement strand
ATGTCTTGAAAATCTTTTGGAAAAGTCAACCACCACAATCTCGCGAATCTTCCAGTGAAACAGTTTTTGAAACTAGATCGGACACCGTACAAGCATGTTTGTCATTGCGAAGCAGAGAGATAGGGAACAGAGGGGTTAATAAAGGATGCAGCATGAAACATGGACATGGGTAGGCATAGAGCAACTGCGGAATCCAATTCGACACGAGTCCCAGCGGTTTTAGATCGTCGAGGGGTACAACATCTGCCACAGGACAACACTCAGCTAAGAAAACGCGACCAAAAAGGGGGCAAAGAAGAGGAAATACGCACGATGCGAACAGAGGCACCAAAAGCATGCGGGGGGATGTTGCTCCTGAACTTCGACTTCACGACGCCAGAGTTGCCGTGCGGGCGGGTCACACGCCCCCAGATGACGCGCACCTTCGAGCCATTGATCTCGCGCTTCGCGCGGTAGACGAACGCGACGCGCTTGCCGAGGTAGTACTGTGCGTCCTCCTTCGAGCCGACGCCCTCGATCTGCACAAGTGAGGTGTTCGGGCGCGTATTACGCTTGCCGCGCTTGTGGCTCAGGATCCGGCCTTTTGAATAGAGTCTATGGAGAAAAAGAGAGGGATAAGTATCTGTGCAGTGACAGGAGTGCTACGGTGCTGCTGTTGCTGCCCGACGCCATGCGTGCCATCCGTCGGCCATCCCTCCAATCCACCCCCTTCAGCCCGCCCTCTCCATCCTTTCTTCAACCAAGATGCCGAGAAGTATAACAGCAGCAGCAGGAACAGCATTAACTGACCTAGTTGAGCCCATTGTTGTTCTTGCTGGTCGTCGATAGCCGTTCGTCGTTCAGAGCTTCTCTTTTCGTGAGTGGTGATATAGATTATGTAAGTAATTGAACCCTAAATGTGGCAAATGATTATGTAAACACAGAGTTTTTAGGCTCGGCGCAATGGCCGCAGTGAACAACGAGCAGCGATGCAGTCGATTCGGGCTGCATTCGACCGTCGACGTCGAGCACGGCGCGTCGAGTAACGGAGCGCTGCCAGAGTGACTGCCTTTGGATCTTGTTCATCTGTAGTATTTACGCATTTCTCTGTCGGTACATACACCGCATCCCAAGGGAACATCCTTTCAATGCAATTCCTGTCTTTCTCTCGTTCCTTCCCGTCTGCCTGCATGGCCCTGGCCCGCTGTTGCCGTCTCAGGTTCCCGCCTCTCGCGCGCATGTCCTCCTCATCGTCGGGATCGGGCGAAGGACTGACATTCCATATGTCGCCGCCGCCGCCCAAAGCGCAACATCACCGTCCGATCCCGTCTAGTTCATTCCCGCACGGCTTCCTCCTCGGCGGTACGCACGCTGGCGTCAAGAAACGTGCAGGCATCTTAGACCTCGCGCTCGCTGTCTCTGCGACACCCCAACCCGCGGCTGCGGCAGGTGTATTCACGTGGAACGCCGTCGCGGCTGCTCCTGTACTTGTGAGTCAGTCTGTGCTGCAGGACACGGAGGGCCGGGTGCAGAGCGTAGTGGTGAATAGCGGGTGCGCGAATGCGGTGACTGGGAAAGAGGAATGGATGATGCGTGGAAGATGGTAAGGGCGGCGGACGGCATCGCAAGCGTGCTGACCGACAAGGCTATCGAGAGGGATGCGCGAGAAGACAGAGAGCCAGAGAGCCAGAGCCTGGTAATGAGCACAGGAGTTATTGGCCAGCCGCTTCCCATCGAGAAGATCCTCGCTGGGATCTCCTCGTTCAATCCTTCTTCATCAACTGCCTACGACCCCGATGCCGAATCCGCGCCGCTTGGGCGCACCTTCACGCACTGGGAACGCGCCGCGCGCGCCTTCATGACGACGGATACTTTCCCCAAGCTACGTGCCGCCTCCTTCTCTGCTGGCGGCCGTGAGTACCGCATCGGCGGGATGACCAAGGGCGCGGGTATGATTCACCCCGACATGGGTCTGCCGACACCTGCGAAGAAGGAATTACACGCGACGCTCCTTGCGTTGATCCTGACAGATGCGCCGGTCACTCCGCGTGCGCCTGCGTGCGGCGGCTGCCACACGCCGCGGACCGCTCGTTCAATTCCATTTCCGTCGACGGCGACATGAGTACGAATGACACGATGCTCATTCCTCGCCAATGGAGCCGGTGTCCCCGCAGATGAGTTGGAGGAGGCGACAATTGACGTGGACGGTGAGGCTTATGCGCAGTTCCGGGATGCGCTGACTAGCTTCGCGGCGGAGCTTGCCACAGCTTGTGGTACGCGACGGCGAGGGCGCAACGAAGTTCGTTACTGTCACCGTTAGATGTGCGTTTTTCTTCTCGTTTTCTCTCAAACTCCAGTGTCACTAAGTACTGGGATACGTAATGGACCTTAGGGCGCAGGAACGTACGCCGACGCACACGCCATCGCCTCTCGCATTTCCACCTCCGCTCTTGTCAAAACCGCGGCTCTACGGCGAAGACGCCAAGTACGTCGCTCTCCCTCCCCACTCCCTATTAATCTCTCTCTTTAACTAATACAATATTTCCCTCTAGCTGGGGTCGCATCCTCGCCGCAACGGGCTCCATCCCGTCCTCCTCTCTCTCCACGCCCCGTCGAGCCTCGCTCATTTCCGTCTCGCTCCTCCCATCCGACGGCTCCTCTCCCTTGCCCCTCCTCGAGAAGGGCGAACCCGTCGGCGCGGATGAGGCCCGTGCGAAGGCGATCCTCGAGAAAGAAGACATAGAGATTCTGGTCGAGCTGGGATTGGGCGAGGAGAGCGCCAGGTATTGGACTTGTGATTTCAGCTATGTGAGTTTTTCTAAAAAGGATTCTCCTTTTTTTTTTTTTTTTTTTTTTTTCCAAAATCCCTTTTTTGTATACTGATATTCGGTCACTGTAAAGGAATACGTGCGTATCAACGGGGACTACCGTAGCTAAGCGGACTGGTATGGATTTTCTTGCATCCGGAAAAAAAAAAGGGTTATCATAGCAATTACCACCTCATCTAGAATCTTTGCTTTCTCGTCTATTGCTTTATACACTTTCGTTGCTGACTGAGTCTGAGTTGACGAGTCTGGGACCTGAATATTAATGGATAACTACTTCTGAGCACATCAATGTAAAGAAAGCCCTTCTACACACATTTGGACCTACAAAGTGAATTCAAATCAAATTGCGGTGTCAATGCCCGAACGCCACATCGCACGCACAGGTGCCCGACACTAGTACTTCTTGCAAATTTCGGGTCTGTGGACCACGAGATGATATGCATGCAACGAGAATGATTTAATCGTTAGCATGTGCAAATGCGTGTGTACAATAGAGCTAGAGATAATAGAAGGAAAAGCGTACTGTGGAAGCTATCACGTATGAGGCAAAGAAAGCAGACTCGTAGATGTAGTTGCGGAAATAGAGAAACGTGTATTGTGCATGCATGCTGTACATGCTCGTCGTGAATCATTCATTAGTCGGGGGATTAGGGACCTGCTTTTGAGTTCGTTTTTTCCCTCCTCGTCGATACCCTTCGCGCCGTACTGGCTCGTTCGTTCGTTCAGTTTACGCATCCTTCACCGCCCTCCGAATCTCCTCCATCCCTTCATCGCGGGTCCAAAAGCCCGTCGCGTCCTCCAGGTCCCCTCCCTCCTTCACCGGCACCGCATCCTTCTGCATCCCCGCATCCGCCCGACCAAGCCTCTCCTTCTCCCCCTCCACATCCTCCACGCCTAAACTCCGCAAATACCACCCCTTCACCGCCCGGTCGCTCCTCTCCACGCGCTCCGCCGCCTCGCTCCCGCGCCACAGCGCGCGCTCAAGCACGTGCCGCACGAGCAGGCGCACCGCCGCGTGCGCATGGCTCGCGCCGAGAGCGACGAGTGCGGCAGGGAGGAGCAGCGAGGTGTGGGCGGTATAGGGGTTGATGTGGAACGTCGGGTTCACGTCGGGAGGTGTGGAGGCGGAGGATGTGGACATGTTGATGGCGCTGCCGGTGAGGACGGAGGAAGAGTCGGATGGAGACGAGAAGTGGTCTGGTCGGAAGAGGTAGACGAGTGCGGCGTTAGTGAGTGCGGAGAGCCAGGCGATGAAGCTCTGTGGATAAGCGTTTTATGAATAAGTATATGTTATCTGTAAGTTAAAGGAAGATCACAGACCATTGTGTCCAACCACGGTCCAATAGTGTCCGTTCGGAAGGGCAGCGGCCTCCTACACTGCGTCGAGATCTTGAACGCATCACTACGCAGCTCAAGCCAATTATTTAACAGCGCCATCACTACGAATAAACCTAGTTAATACCATGTATCTTCCAACCAACGGTGTAGTCTTACCAGGTGCAAGCGGCCAGATCGTGCTCCACAGCGAGACATACCCAAACTGCGTGACCATCTCGCTATAATCTGCGAAAAGCGTATATGCAGGCAAGGCAACCTCATGACGCACGCGAGCCAAGAACTCGCGCTCGTCCCGCCCACCGCCATCCTCGTCCTCAAACACCACACGCTTCCCATTATTGACCTTCTTCGCTCCATCCGCAGTCATAGTCTGGGACCCGCCGGCGGACGTGCTCCCGGACCCGGCGCCTACGCCTGCACCAGACTTCGAAGACCCCGAGCGCCATGCATCAACCTTGCGCATAATGAACGGCAGCCCGACCTCTGTGAACGTCCCAATCGCCTGCTGTGTCACCGTGTACGCGAACATCTGATTCTGCAGTCGCGCAGGGTCCGTCTTCGCGCCATTCGCCCAAACACTAAACTTCTTGCCATTCGCACTCCCAAGGAGGCTACCGAGCATAGACGATGAACCCTCCACGTTCTTTTCAGTGGCAGACCCGGCGGTTGTGTTGATGAAGTCCGCGGCGCGCGTCGCTTGTGCGCCAACAGCGGCGCTCGTTGCGAAGAGCGTGCGCGAGACGCTCGCCATGAGCTGCTCGCCGAAAGGCATGTACACGAAAGCGGAGAGAGCCAGCCCGAGGTATGCTACGACCGCAGAGAGTGCGAAGGTTTTGAGGGTGAGTGAAGATTCGTATGTTGATTGATGTGCGTGATTTTCCCAGTCCGTGAGCCTCATCGCGTATGATTGATAGACTTGAAGGAGTCGTGGGACCAGCGCAACGAACAGTAAAGTAGGGCTGAAGGACTTTCAAATGATTGTCAAATATTGAGAAATTTCGATAGTCTGGGCTTGCTTACTATAATTTTCTGCCCCGGCCCAGTGTACAACTGCGTCACAAACGCCTCAAAGATAAAAATCCCCGTCAACAACGCCGCAAGCGCCGCCGCAAACAATAAAATAACAGGCAAACTCGCAAAAATGCGGAAATCGCGCTTCCACCACGGGAACTTGAGTCCCTTGCCGCCGGCGTCCGTGTACTGCGCGCGCCGGCGCTCGACGCGGAAGGAGCCGCGCGTGCTCCAGCGCACGGACAAGGTGCGCTCGCGGATGCGCCAGAACTCGACGAAGAAGATGGACCAGAGGACGAGGAGCGTGGAGTAGATGGCGGAGTAGGGCATGCGCAGGAGGTAAAAGCCTATGCCGAGCGCGGCGATGTACAGGAGGGACGAGGTGTAGGAGGAGAGGAAAGCAAAATAGAGCGCGACGGCTTCGCCGAACTGTTACAAATATGATGTATCATTAAGTATGTACTCATGAATTGGATAACGGAAGAACAGAAATGCACCTGGTCTTTGATTTTATCCAACTCGCCTTTGTCAATCCCGAAGCCGACTGGCGGCGCGTCCAGCTGCGCAGCCACATGTCGTTGAACTCGTGGTCGTGTAGCGCGAGGACGCTCTCCACGCGCGTCCACTCCGCGCTCCCAGGGACGACGCCGAGCCCGCCGTCGTGGCGCGTGGAAGTGACGAATTCATAGACAATGCGCAGCCGGTCGGCCGGCGAGAGCGTCGAGGGGTCCGACAGCGCGGAGGAGTCCTGCATGATGAGCTCCGACGCGGGGAGACCACGCAGGAAATCCGTATATCTGGAACCACAAGAAGAAGAAGTAAAAACATGAGTTGTTTGTTTGAGCCGAGCGAAAGACTTTCGTCCGCTACGCACCGTTCGCGCTGCACGAGTTTCGCGAGCCTCGCCGCCGGCGCCGACACGAAAACAAGCACTTGCCCGTTCTTCTGGCCGCGCTTCCCACTCGCGCGCAGGCCCGCCTCACGCAGGGTCTCCAGCAAGCGCGTATACTCTGCCTCGGCCGCCTCAGCGTCCTCACGCGCCTCCTGCTTCGAAAAGAACTTGCGCGTGGGGTCCGTGTTCGCGGCGCGGAAGACGAGGATGAGATCGACTTCCGGGGCGCTGGCGGGGGAGGGCGCCATGGTCGTTGTTGTAATCGTCGTCGAAGTCGTTGTGCAAGAGGTGAAGACTCAGAAGAAGAGGAGGTGGTCTAATTGGGCACGCGAGCTGAACACGACGAAACCTGATGTCACAGGCACCGCGGCACGCACTGGGGCTTACGCGCTGATCGTGACGCACACTTTTTGCATTCTGCGACATCATCACAAAAATCTGCAGAGTATTATAACTAATTATATTCAATTATAAGTCTTAAAAGACATGTAATACATATAATCATTTCGGGCATAATTATAGAGCAATAAAATCTGAACTCCATCTTACAATCCACCATAATACTTACCAAAAAGCATAACAGTCATACCAAATTATAATATATCAAAACACTTATGAGAGATTTTAATACATGATAAGACTTTCAATAGAGTATAAGTTAGCAGAAGTATTGCAGACTTATATATAATTAAATAAATTCTAAAGTCAGGATTACAAGGCGGCGGAAGAGTTGTCGGAGTTATAAAAGCAAGAAATTACTTATAATGCTTTCTAATTGATGGTGATGCGCACTGTCGGTTCTCATGTGTATAATAGTTATAGCTCACTTAGCAGCAGTTGTCGTGGATGACAATTAGATGGAAGTATTGGAATAGAATGAAATTGAAATAGCACATAACAATATGCGACCAACGATAGGGAAAATAGAAATAGCTGTTCAAGATGGATGGTATCGGATTGAATGTGAGCGGAAATTTCAATCAAAATTCATACATTGTCCTCTTCCTCTTTGTTGTCCTCCTCACCCTCTTCATTGCCCTCCTCATCCTCGGTCCAGTCTCGATAGAAGTCTTCAATATCAGCTATGGCACCTAGGTCATGAGGATCAGTTGCCGCTTGGGTATTCGGAAAGATGATTCTTAGTAAGGGTTAGTAAGGGACCATAATATCACATAGATGCAGATGAACGTACCAATTCCACCAAATCAATAGCTCAGCAGTGTACCTCTTGACATGTGGGACGTCAGACCTGAACAATTGAATAATACCATTAAACATCTCGGGTATTTCTGGAGCACTCGACGTAGAGAAATGGAGCCTTGCGCTAAGAGCAAAGTAGACCTGGTAGTAATACATTTTTCAGTATTATATACGCGCAAACCGTGAAACAAATAAAATACCTGGACAGTAACGTATGCAAGTGATCCTGGAGTGACTTCGGTCATACCATGGATCTCTGCATTACCTATTTTCGTACACCTTGAGCCTTTGACAGCGGGACCTGAGTTTGCAGAAGAAGGCGCCGTAAAGATGTGTTTATAGGCCTACAAACCATTTTCGAAGGCAAAGACTCGGCTATGATTGCCATCAAGTTCACGGGTAACTCCTTTTTTTGTTTGTTACCGTGGCCCTGTCCGCACGCAACAAAGCTAGATATCTAGAAAGTATGTAATATAAATAAGCAATGATGTGATAGGGAAGGCATGAGTACGTCTTCTTTTGTTCAAGGTGGATCAGTGATTTGTTGTAATTCAGCAGGGCTAAGCTTTGCGTTAGGAATACCTTTGTTTAGAATTTGTTGCGGGCTAGTCCATGGTTCATATGCTCTAGCAAGGTAGCGTCCCTTGCTGACGAAGATGTCCGCTGCAGTACTGCAAATGAGTAAAGTAAACAGATAAACGAAGACAAGAGGAAGAAGCCAGCGTACTGATCACAGAAAGCTCTGATCACAGAAAGACAGAAGAAAGAATAGTACACACCTCTTTTTGAATCAATCGTAATATCTCGCCTGACATGACGATGTATGTTCGATGCGCATCCTTCACCCTATCAAAAAACAGCACCGCTAACTATAGTTTGCGGTACTGCATACTCCACCCCACCTGTCGCATGCACTAGGCTGGCGACGACGGCAGGGTTGGCTATACTATGACAGCGGTTGCTATCGAGCCTGGGAGCACTTGTCGAAAGACGAGGTGAAAGAAGGCTCGAGACAGCGAGAAATCCCGTCCTGATCCCAGAAAGCTCAGATCCCAGTATTTGCTTGATCTGGCTGTCGATGGTCAGCCGGTAAAGCAATATGATATGTTTTAGTATACGGACCTCTTTCTTGAGTTCTAGTGCTCAAACTTGTTGGGTAATGCACGAAGTCCATATCATGGCTTGCTACGACAGCTGCTGTTGTCGACTCGTATCAACGGATGGGAAAACGATCCACTGGAGGATTATCTCAAAGTACTTACTCCGGAGTGAGCGGCTGAACCTCTGCGGGGGCCAGGAGCTTTGCGAGTGTCTCGTTCTCGAATCCACGAAAGTCTTTGCGATCATTATCTGGCCATGTCGACTCGTTGTCAACGGATGGGAAAACGATCCACTGGAGGATAACATCGCTGATCCCCGATGTGTCGCTGATCCTTGGTGTGTCGGTCGTTCGAGCGGTACGCAGACGCTCACGCAAGTAACAAAGCCCATGAGTTATTGACTATGCAGAAAGAAAAGGAAACAATTACTTACCAAACCTGAGCGGTGGTCCGTGCCGTTTCGCAAGCTCAGTCTAGCAAGGTAGCATGATCGCACCTACTACTCGTAATCTGGCCGTTGAGCGTGTGCTTGGTCGTGGTCAAGTAAAACATTGAGGACGGTCGAAGGGCTACAGTCGCGGAGAATGAGATAGGGGGGAGGGAGACATCGATGTGAGAGTCAGGCTTGCGGCAGTGGGGCCTGAGCCTAGTTGGGAGCGAGTCGCGCGTGCGTTCCCACGTACTCCAGCACGTGACGACTCGGTCCGAAGTCGATCATCGCCGCTGCCACTCTCGTCGTCGACTTCAAGTTGCCTCCCACCATCAATCAACCCGTTACCACCGCCCGAAGAACCCACCCGACCATCACAAAGTCCCTAAGAGTCAGCCTAGTGCATACTCGTGGACATATCATCGACGGTCTGCAGTAGCAAACTGTCTTGTGTATCTCAGCGGCTACAATTCGTATTTGCTGAGCTGAAGGTCGTCGTCTTCAGGGCCCAACACTTCAAGGATTTCTCCGCGGAGAGGCAGATTGAAATTGCGAGGTGTGTCATAGAAAGTTGCTTATTTGAATGCGCTGAAGGCTCGAACGTTTTCAAAGACATTTCAGTCCAATCCTGATTCATCCTACGTCAAGGCTTTCTCGAAGTTCTCCAAATTTCAATCCTTTGTCGACCACGTAACTTGCGACAGACCTATCTCAAGATGTCAAGCGGAGGTGATTACTCTTGGTATGGTACGAATGGCGAGAATAGCTCGTGGGGCGAAGAGCAAGACTCGTGCCAGTGGGAGCTTGGCTTGTGGGGCAAGGAGCAAGGCTCGGGGGGCAAAGAGCAAGGCTTGGGGGGCAAAGAGCAAGGCTCGGGCCAGTGGGAGCTTCGCTCATGGGGCAAAGAGCAAGGCTCGGGCCAGTGGGAGCTTCGCTCATGGGGCAAAGAGCAAGGCTCGGGGCACAAGGAGCAAGGCTCGTACCAGTGGGACGGAGAGCTTGGCTCATGGAGCAATGAGCCTGGCCCGTGGGGCGATGAGCCTGGCTCGTGGGGTGATGAGCGTCATTCGAGGAGCGAAGGACAACAACAGAATTCCTTACCTTTGAAAAAGATGCATGATCTCGGTACGTTTGCGAGCTGCTGATTCTGAAATGCATTCTAAAGTATTCGCACGCAGATGAGAGTGTATACCCAGTACGAGCCCTAGATGCCCGAGTTTTGGTGGATATGCAGTATAACAAGAACGTCATCTCGAGTCCGAACGCAAACTGGGTACCGCAATACCCGATAGTGAATGAGAAACTTGGTGTTCTCAAACATGTCGATGGCTTTTGGGGAGGTCACGAATACAGCCGATGGCCCCAATTTTTCTCAAAAACTTCCATCCATCACGCTTGCATCCCGTTCGATGTGAATAACACCACGGGTAGCTTTGTGCGCCTTTGTTCTCTCGTCGTAGACATTCCTTTGTACGATCCCAAAGAGTCTGAGGACTTTACGGAGGTCCTCCTGCTCGACGAGGATGGTAACAAGGAGCACTGGCACGACAACGAACCGCAGATGCAAGTCGGCCGGTTGCGTCGAGAACTTATCGACAATTTGGAAACCGCACTGCTCTTGATAGCGGCGAAAACGCGAACTAGTGGCTCGATACGCAGGCAAGAAGGGTCTGACGACGGAATGGACAAGACATACAGGCGGTGCTTGCAAGCGGGCCAGTTTGGAGTCGAGCGCCTTCGCCTCCTGAAAAGCAGCTGGCGGCAGATGTTGTTCACTGTACGCGACATCCAGCGCTCCATTCTCGAACTGCATGGGCTGCATACGTACCTCGATGTCGTGCTGCCGTGCATCAAGTCGAAGCAATCCTATGAAACAGAGATCCTGCCTGTTCGCGGCGCATTCACTACCGAGCCCTCCGTCGTCAACCACCTCTATCGGATCGGTATACCTGTGTGGTTCATTTGTCGGCATGAACAGTTAGATGGAAAAATTTTTGCCGTCCGGGATTGTGTTCCATGGTCGAAGTACGTTGAAAGCGGCTTATTCCAATTTAAAGGAAGGCCTCTTCACGACGGCTTTAGCTTTCAACTGGATGCGCATTTGCGAGATCTGTCGAGGAGTCAGTTCATGGTGGAAGACGACATCAGCGAGCTCCTCGAGCAAATGTACGGCTTTCAGAATCATCAACCCGGAGCTCCCGCTTTCAGTCATCCTTCGTCATCATCGTCTGCTACGAAACACACTCAGGCTCCTCCTTCAATACCTTTGTCTTCAGTCCCTTCCACTGACGCAGCGTCCCGGGTGAACGTACCTTCAAAGAAGAAGAAGAGCTTCAAGAAGAGGGCCGAGAAAGAAAAGGTGGAGAACAAGGGGAAGCAGAAGGCGCAAAGCGAGCCTTACATTAACTACGCTCGTATCCTCCACATACCGAACGGAGTTGATGGTCGACTGGACCTGCCTTCGTACCACAAGGTCGTGTTGGGCAGTCTGACGAAACTCGGCACCATAGGCCAGAACAAGACCCACGCTGCACTCTACCCACTCCCTCCACCTTTCCTGCTCATCCACCCCAGCGCAGAAAAGACGGCGGATCTTTATCTCAACTACATCCGTATACGGCCTACATTGATTGATATGCTCCTCAAAGGCGGCATCTTCGACAAGTCAATATGGCGCAGGCTGCGAGACTGGAAGACCATCATGCACGGCGACTACATGAAGTCCACGCCGCTCCCACCGAACACCGCCGATCCATTCGTAGAGCGCATCTACAACAGGATGCCTTCGGTACTAGATGCCAGTCCGTCCAGACAGGCTGCCAGTCACATCTCTCTCTCTTCGCATGATCGTGACACGCCAGACGCGAGCGACTTGCCTCCCGCGAAACGGCAACGAATTTCCGACAAGGCGACCATCAAGGTCGTGTTCGGCGTCGAGCGCCACTTGGAGCCGTTCGATCGAACTAAGCAGCAGGTATGGCGCGGTAAATCCGTCTCAACGGACTGCATAGGCCGCAACAAGGTCCTTCGAATGGAAGTCCAGTGGGAACTTTCCGAGCTTTTATTCCGGTACGAGCTGTATGCGCTCGATCAACTGATCCTGCCGCGCGAACGCATGACAACGGACGAGCATCGGCAACGGAATGCTCTATTGAGCCGCATCTATCTCGGCACCACCGACGGCTCGACCACTGTCATTCCTGACATACGGAAGCCGATAAGGGAGTACTGGGGAGAACAATTGGACGACGGCTCCGTCGAGGCCCTTTTCCTCATTCTGAAGGTGTGGCCTGGCTTCCCCACGAGCGTAGGTGCCAGTGTGAAGGACTTCTGTCCCTTGATCTCATTCTACGTTGAGACCTTTGTTCGATATTTCAATCGCATTCCCTCTATGCACTGTAACGTTCCCGTCTCGCTGCTGTAGCATCACTCATTATTGGATAGGATACATTGTAATTATACGGCATAGTTCTTCATGTATTTAATGCAATTGTAGTTATACGACATAGTTCTTCAGGTATTTAATGCAATTATACTTTCCGTGTAATACTTGCAGAGATGCTTATAAGCATCGTATATAACCACCAAAGTCTTGCACAAGTATATGAGACGCTCGCAAAACTTACGCCTTGCTTATTATGGAAGTGACAGACTTTCCAGCACATTACATTTGCATGAAACATATGTACAACTATTTCATGCCCTTATATCCTTGTGGAAAGTCTTAAATTACCCTTACAACCTTGCACAATTATTATGCACGCTTATAAGCCTTTAGGAAGCCTTGTCATCCCATTAAAGCTACATATAACCTAATTTAGTCTGGTCCGATCATTACTGCGTCATTATCATTCCCAAAAGCGTATATCATTTGATGCAAAATTTTGTGATGCGCCAAAGCGCTACACAACTTCCCTGAATTTCTACACAACTCAATTTCTATCCATTTGACTTGAAATTTTGCAGACACATACAATATACTGCTTAAAAAGTGATGTTTTTTTTTTTTTAATTAGCTAAAATGCATGTTTTATGAATGAATCGAGCCAACAACATTCTGAACCACTCAATTCTAGTACCTTCTCACACCCATTTTACCCATAACTTTCTCAAATGCAAGCCATTTTTCATGGGGTTTTTTCTAAATAGCATGTTTATATGAGTAGAATGTTTATATGCATTAATTTGAGCTCAGGAATATGTTGTTGAGCCAAATAAAATGGGGTGTCTCAAGGAGTGGGGGTGTTTCAAGGACCGGTCCATGACGGGTAATACATAACTTATAAATGCACAATGCAGGTACCATATGTCGACATCTATAGTACTGTCCGAGCACCGTCTTCTTTAGGGTAGAGCTGTCCGATGGTCTTCAGTCCAGAGTCAAGTCAATGGCGCCGTCGCTGTTTACTACTAGACCCGACGCCAAAGCATTCGTGCGTGGGGAGGATTTTCGCTTCACTTTCCGCGCCCGAAACCGCGCGATCTGCTGTTGCGTTGCCAGTAGTTGTTGCTAAGCGGCAGCGCAAGTCAGAGGTAAGCGTACGATTAACTCAGGTCGGAACTCCCTAAACAATTGCGTACCTCCAGGGCGTTCAGTTCATCGTCAACATCGTCAACATCAACAGCTCCGTTTTGCCTAACAAGTCCGTCCACCTCTTCTTCCTTCACTGATGTGTGCCTTGTTGTCGACTGTGGCTTAGTTGAGCTGGATCCAATACAGTGTATCCGCTCACTGATAGCGCCGAGTATCTGTTTATCTGGTCCTCGCTTCCTCTTGCGCGCAGCCCGAACTGGTTGCGCCGCACTTGGTTTTTGAGACTCGGGTACAGTTGGAGGGATTATACCTTGAGCCATTAAAAAAGCTGCGTCTGATTCAGTGCACACGGACGAGGGGCTTGTTTATCAGAAGCGCTTACCACGAGGCCTGTACGTAAATTTGAAGAGTGCATGGAATCCGCCATCTTCGGGATCCACGGGCGTGTGGTGTAGTGAACTCTTCCGATTAACCAGTTTCACGGCATCACCAAGGCTAGTAAGTTACATGGAACAGTAATATTAGCGAGACAAGATATACGCTAAGTGAGCATGGCTAGAATCACTCACACCACTCGATGGCCTCCAGCCTTTTTAGTCTTTTCGTGTACAGTTTCGTCCCGCATCGGGTGCCTCTCGAAAGTTGCTTTGCAGCCATGGGTGCATTGTTGCGTTTTGACGAAGCGAAGACTAAGCTCTATAGTGCCTATGTGGGCAGCTTTTGACGCGCGTTGGATTGCGGAATCATCATCTTTGACATGGAGAAAATCAGATCAAAAGATCAAAGCTCGTGTGGGTCTGAGCAAAACTTACCTGTAAGCTTAATCTCTGAGAAGATGAATGGCCGAATTTCGTGCTCGTTGATCCGCATGCCGAGCTTTCGACCCTTTGATGTCCTATTGGAAAAGTGTCCGCCGGAATCAATGCCGTCTATGATCGTCGATACCAAAAGCTCGAAGTCCGAGTTTCTCTCAACTGGTTCCCAATGAACTGGTTCCCAATGAATAGTGAAGCGCTTGCAAATAAACGTCAGACCAGGCCCGTACAACACATAGTTGCGAAGGATAATGAGTAGACATAGTAGAGCGGGCATACCTTTCCAACCTCGCTCGGCACCCAGCATGTGCCCACTCGCTCATCGCGAGGATCCCGCCCAACCGAGTACTCCTCCAGCACGCCGTCTTCGGACTGGAGCCACGCTTTGAATCCCCGGTATTGCGGCATTTCTAGGTGAGATGCTTTGACCGTCAGTTAGTTCAAGTCAAGTCTTGAAATAAGCTATGAGCAGAAAGGCAATGTCGCTGCTTTCATAAAGACGCGTCGCGCGACGCGTTCGGCGCTAGTTCTGTCGGCTTTTGCCGGACTACTTTGCACGGTGAGCCTTCCGAGTGCTAAGTAGCGGAGTATATATATACTTATACATATGAAAGTACAAGTGTATATAAGCGTCGATGGATTTAGGAGCCAGTGGTTGAAACAGGCACCGAGCGATACATCCGCAGCCGGAATGTCTCAAATACAGTTGCTAATATTCCACACACAAGCATACTTGAAATCCATTGCAGTGCGTTTCTCGCAGATATGCACTGCTAATGGGCCAAACCGGTTCTTAGTGTCTGCCTTCGTTTGTTCGTAAACTTACACAAATTACTGAACGATACGGGGAAATTGCACGTGAATGAGATAACGGCAAGAAACACGAACTTCCAAATCCAATTTAGCATGAGGAAGACGCAATTCCAAAAGCAAAGATGCGAGCAAGAAGCAGGAGAGAAGGCGTCATTTGCACAATGTTGAGAATGAGGTGGAAAAGTGGAGCGCTCAGTCGTCCATTGACAAGGCGATGGCACCCGGCTGTCCATCCACTAATGCAGACCTTCGGCTTTCACAAGAGCGAGCGGCTCCTGCTTCGCGCGTTTGCTGCGAACAAATCGCTTGCGTCCCCTTAGTTGACATCTTCTATCAGTTGTCCTACCTGCACAAAGCTTAATCTAAAGCATGCAGTTAGGAAGAAAATCAATAAGTACCTCGAATATCCCTAGACATCAATGTCTTCATGCTTTTTCATTGGGCGCGAGAACGCGACGTCTCGTAGAATATGGACCGAACATCAGAGGCATCTCGCACCAGCTGGACGAGTTCCAAAGCAGTGAAGAATTGGGTAGGAACAGGGTACGCTTTCTGCCGTTCCTACTCTGCAGAAAAGAGCCGTATTCTGTGAGAGGCCTCTTGCATCCCTGGCCTGTTTACTATTTCGCTTTAAGACTCGAGCACCTTTCGAGGGAGAGGATTAAACCAGCTAGTTCTCTGTTCGAGAATGTGTCGAAAGAAGGGAGGTCTGAAAGAACAGACGGAGAAGATTGAAAGACATGAAATAAGAAATCCTTGCTAAACTACTCACTTGCTATCCATATGCATGTGGTCACTGTTGGTCCGATGACCTGCGTGCCATATTCCTCGAGTATGATGCCCGATATCTTTATTCCTATGTACCAGTTGGCAAACTCTGCCATTCGAACGAGTCAGGACGAACGAGCAGGGCAAAGGAGCCGACAGGCGCCGGTGGTGACGAGGATATGTGGTGCGGAACACGTGTTGTGACAAGACGCGCGGCTTCCAGTTTGCACTCGGACCCGGCCTCTTCCCGCGTTCTCGTCTTAAAGTTAAAATTAAAACTAAAATTGTTGTAGGCTATGTAGTGCGAGTCGGATAACTTGCGATGGCGTACAATATGCTATACGATATCAAAGCACATCTTACCACATATACAAGAAGAATAAACGCACAAAACGGGTACAACATATCGACGTCTATAGTACTATCCGACCATCGTCTCCCTTCGTGTAGAAGTGTCCAATGATCTTCAGTCCAGAGTCAAGTCAATGGCACCATCGCTATTTACAAGTAGACCGGACGCCAAGGCACTCGCTGGTGGCGAGGATTCGCGCTTCACCTTCTGCGCCCGAAGCCGCGCTATCTGCTCTTGCATAACTCGAAGCTGTTGCTAAATACAAGGAAAATGAGGAGTAAGCATGCGACGAGCTCAGTCAAAGGCGTACCTCTAGGACGTTCAGTGCATCATCATCCGTCGCGTTTTGCGAAACACCCTCTTCTTCCTTCACCGACGGATGCCGTATTGTTGACTGTCGCTTAGTCGAGCTAAAGATACTGTCTGGAAGTCCCTCATTGATGGTGCTCTGTTCGTCTGATCTTCGCTTCCTCTTGCGGGTTGCCCGAGCCGACTGCTGTACACTGGGCGATCGAGGCTCAGACACAGTCGGCGGGATTATGCCTTGAGCCATCAAAAAGGCTGCGTCTAGTTGAGTGAACACGAACGAGAGGCTTGTTTATCAGAAATCAGAAATGCTTACCACGAGATCTGTACATGAATTTGAAAAGTACACGGAATTCACCATCTTCGGGATCCACGGGCGTGTAATGATATGAAACCTTCTGATAATCGGCCTTCACGGCGTCACCAAGGCTGATAAGCAATGCGAAGAAGTATATCAACAAGACATGACACGCATTAAGCAAACATGGCTGAAGTCACTCACACCACTCGATGACCCCCTAGCTTCTTAGCTTTTTCGTGAACGGCTTGGTCCTGCAGCATGTGATTCGTGGAAGCTCCCACACAGCCACTCACGCATCTCTGGACATTAACGAAGCGAAGTTCAAGCTTTATGGTGCCTATGTCAACAGCATTTGACGCATGTTGGGTTGCGGAATCGTCATCTTAAACATGGAAATAATTGGATCAGAAGGCCGAAGTTCATGAGCGTTTGTGCAAAATGTTACCTGTAAGCTTAATTTCTGAGAACATGAACGGTCGAATTTCATGATCGTTGACTCGCATGCCGAGTTTTCGACCTGTTGGTGTTTTACCAGAGAGGCAATTTCCTGAATTTACACCGTCTATGGTTGTTGATCCCAGATGCCTAAAGTTGCTCTCATATGATCGCCAATGAATAGTGAAAGCCTTGCAAATAGTCGTCAGACCAGATCAGTACAGCACATAGTCGCGAAGAACGGCGCGAAAACACAGCAGAGCAGGCATACTTTTCCAACCTCGCTCGGCACCCAGCATGTGTACACTCGCTCATCGCGAGGGTCTTGTCCAACCACGTACTCCTCCAGCACATCGTCCCCGCTTTGGAGCCACGCCTTGAATCCCCGGTGTTGTGGCATTTTTAGTTGGAGTGTCTTGTCGGTCAGTGAATATGAGTCGAGTCTTGAGAGAAGGGCAACACAGTAAGCTGCAAGCGGAAGGACAACTTTCAGAAAGACGCGTCGTGCGACGCGTTAAATCCCGTCGGCCTTTGCCGATCTTTCTGATTAGCCTACGGAAGTAAAACAGTGATTGCTGGGAATGCTGGCAGGTATGTACACATGGGAGTACATCATACGTCATGCACATGGATCCATGGATATATAGAGAAAATGAGCGACATGGAGAAATTGCATATGCATGAGATACCAGCAAGAAACACAAACTTTCGAATTCCATTTGATGAGACAATCCTGATAATGAGAGAAACGATTCCGAAAGCAAAGATGCAAGCGAGGTATAGAAAAGAGACGCATAAGAGAGGGGAGTATTTATATGATGCTGATAATGAGGACGAGGAGGAAAGGCGAAGCGCTTAGTCGTCCATTGTCAAGTCGATGACACCGCGGCTGTCCATCCACAGGCGCAGTCCTTCGACCTTCACAGGGGTGATCGGCTCCTGCTTCGTGCGTACGTTGCGCACAAAAGTGTTTGCGTTTTCTTGGCGGCCGTCGCCGCGCTGCTGTCCAGGACGCATAATGTTTTTCAAGGCATGTAATTGGAAAGATGAGAATTAATAAATACCTCTGAATATCCCAAGACAACAACGTCCTCGTCGTCTCTCATCGGACGCGGGGCCTCGTAGAATATGGAACGAGCAACAGAGACATCTCGCATTGGCTGGGATGAGTCCTGAAGCAGCGAAGGATTGGGGAGAAACAAGGGTAAGCTCGAGTTCGCACGTCCATTGTTCACGTTCTGCTGAGAAGAGCCCTGTTCCATGAGAGGCCGCTTGCGCTTTTGGCCTGCTTGTTTCTTCGATTCGATTTCTTGGTTGTCGGAGTTGATGATAATAGGCTTTTGCGGCGTTGCGCCGAAGCTTAGCGGCAAGGGAATGATTCGTTGCGCTTGGAGAAAGGCTGGACGCACATATGCTTGCTCGTGAGACAGGAGTTGTAAACTGAAAAGGGCTTGACTTACCGCGCGGTCTGTATTTAAAACGAAAAACGACATGCGGGGCCGTATCAGAACGATCAACAGGCTCCCAAACAAGCTTCCTGCTGTTTGGTACGTTTCGACGAGGAGGTCCGAAGGGAACAGCATCTCCAAGTCTTGCAGACCAAGTAGATAAGCCTGAGATCAAGGGCTACAAGACAAGACTACATACGTGATACGATGGTCGCAGACTTTCTTTGTTGTTTCATGAATAGCACCGTCGTACAGATCGACCTCTCTTCTTTGCTGACTGTGGCGACGCGGTTTGGGCCGAGAAATATTTTGGAAACGTGCATGGACGAGATAGATTTTGAGTGTTATGTTTCCAAGCTCTTCCGTGTCTGTAGACTGTTCGACACCGAGATACGCATCATCGTCTGTGCAGCGTGAGGAGACTGGGCTTCTGTACAACTGCAATGAAACGCACCGGTGAGGATAACATCTGAGAAAGCATAAGGTCTAATTTCGCCTGTCCCTGTCTTTACACCGGTGCTCGACCCATTTTTGTTAGAAGACGCGGTATTGACATAGCTGTGCGTCTCGACACCGTCCACGAATGTGACGCCTTTGTTGTCGCATACTGCTTTCATAAGGCTCTCCCAGTGTACTGTGAACCGCTAGCGATGAAAATTAGTTTTCCATAAACTTCGGATTTCTTCTTTTTTTTTTAAAAAAAAAAACGGCTTGCCTTTCCGGCTTCGCTTGCTACCCAACAAGTATAAACCCTCTCGTCCTCCGGGTCTTGAGTAACTTTGTATTCTTCAAGTATCTCTCCATCGTCTTCGCAGTAGATCCAAGCCTTGAAGTTCCTATACTCGAGAGGCATGTCGAGACAGTGACCGTGGTTGCACGATACGGGAGAGGGCGGCTGGCTATGACAGGCCCAGCTCAGATGAGCTGACGCTGTCTGGCACCACGCGGCTGGGAGAAGCGCGTTTGTGTACCGCGTCGCCGGCACGTGCAGATTCTCTAAATCGGTATGTGCCGAGTGAGTCACTGTATTGCTCGAATTATATGCTGCGAAGAGGATGGCATCGATTTGCACTTCCTCGTTTCCCACCTCGCTCTCCTCTGCTCGTCAGATACATGGCTGCTACCCCGAGCTCATCTGCGGTGCCGCCGTTAGAGGATGGTGCCCCGAACCCCAACTCCAAGAGCGCAGGTGCGAGTTTCTACCGTTGATCGTTGACAGAAATGACTGGCAATGGCAGACATACGTGAAGCAGGTGGAAAGTAAGCCTCTGCACTAGAACAAAGCTTAGACTGCTTGGACGTTAGGAGTACGGCCTTTAATGGGATGCTTATGTCCTATTTGGCCCGCTTGTTTCTGCCATTGCCAGGCGCTTCTGCCAGGCGCTGTGATTTTTTATGCTCTATTCTGACATCCCACGCAGCAAAGAAAGAAGCCAAGCGACTAGAAAAAGAGGCCAAGCTCGCTGCTAAAGCAGCAAAGGTCAATGCTGCAGTTGCTGTATCTGAGAAGAAACAGAAAGAGAAGAAGGAAAAGAAGGATGAAGAAGCGCCGTTCGTGAACTATACGCCGAAGGGACATAAGAAAGGTGATTGTAATTTTACATATCACGTATGTAATATGTTAAACTATTTTAGATATGATGCAACCAATGGCTAATGGGTACGATCCCATCGCGGTCGAGTCTGCATGGTACGACTGGTGGGAGGCCCAAGGTTTCTTCTCGCCGCAAACTCTGCCAGATGGGTCGCCGAAACCTGAAGGCACTTTTGTTATTCCATCACCTCCGCCAAACGTTACAGGAAGTCTGCATATCGGCCATGCCCTTACAGTAGCAATCCAGGATACACTCATTCGATGGAATCGCATGCTCGGAAAGACTACGCTTTTCGTTCCCGGATTTGACCACGCTGGTATATCGACGCAATCGGTTGTGGAGAAACGACTTTACAAGACGTCTGGACGGACTAGACACGACCTTGGTCGTGAAAAGTTTTTGGAAACTGTATGGACTTGGAAGAACGAGTGAGCATTTATCTTATTTAGGTGAAGATGTTTTGCTAATATAATATAGCTACCAAGGGCGGATCACGAGTCAACTGAAACGTTTGGGTGGGAGTTATGACTGGAATCGCGTTGCTTTCACGATGAACGAGGTACATCCGTTTCTCTCCAAAGATCTACACTATTTAATTGTCGAATCAGAATCTGTCAAAAGCAGTTGCCGAAACATTCTGCAGACTGCATGAGGATGGTATCATTTACCGCGCAAATCGCCTCGTAAACTGGTGTGTCCGCTTGAACACGACGCTGTCCAATCTCGAGGTCGACCAAAAGCAGCTGACGGGCCGTACGCTTCTGAACGTTCCCGGTTACGACGCAAAGGAAAAGTTTGAGTTTGGTGTGATCACCTCGTTCGCATACCCGATCGAAGGTTCAGATGAGAAAATCATCGTTGCGACAACCCGTCCTGAGACGATGCTCGGTGACACGGCCATCGCTGTGCACCCGGACGATGCGCGGTACAAGGTATGTCTGATTTTGTGTAATTCATAACATCTTCTTACTCTGGGTTGCAGCACCTACATGGGAAGTTCGCGCGTCATCCGTTTGTGGATCGACGCTTGCCAATCGTCACAGATGCGGAGGCGGTTGACATGGAGTTCGGAACCGGTGCCGTGAAAATCACGCCCGCACACGATCAGAACGACTACGAGGTCGGGAAGCGGCACGGACTCGAGTTCATCAATATCATGAACGACGACGGCACATTCAACGCGAATGCTGGTGAGCGTTTCGCGGGTGTCAAACGCTTCCATGCGCGTGTGCAGGTCGTGCAGGCGCTCAAGGACGCTGGATTGTACATCGAGACTCAGGACAACCCGATGCAGATTCCCATATGCTCCAAGTCTGGCGATGTCATCGAGCCGGTACTGAAGGCGCAGTGGTGGGTGAACTGCAAACCACTCGCAGAGGAGGCCGTGAAACGCACGCGGGCGGGCGAGCTCACGATTACCCCGAAGACGTCAGAAGCGGAATGGTATCGCTGGTTGGACGGCATCCAGGATTGGTGTATTTCGCGTCAACTCTGGTGGGGACACCGTTGTCCGGCATACTTCGTACGCATAGAGGGCCAGGAGCAGGACAATGCTGACGATAAGAACTGGGTTGTCGGCCGCTCGCTGGAGGAGGCAACAGAGCGGGCCAAAACGCTTGCAGGTGGTGCCAAGTTCACGCTCGAGCTGGACGAGGACGTGCTGGACACGTGGTTCTCGTCCGGTCTCTGGCCTTTCTCCATTCTAGGCTGGCCCTCGGAGACTGCAGACCTCGCACATTACTATCCTTCGTCGATGCTCGAAACGGGCTGGGACATCATTTTCTTCTGGGTCGCGCGAATGGTGCTGCTTGGGATCAAGCTCACGGGGCGCATGCCATTCAAGGAGGTGTTCTGCCACGCCATGATCCGTGACGCGCATGGGCGTAAAATGAGCAAGTCCCTCGGCAACGTGATTGACCCTGTCGATGTCATCCAGGGCGTCTCGCTCGAGAAGCTCCACGAAATGCTCCTGGAGGGCAATCTTGACGAGAAAGAGATCGCGAAGGCGAAGCAAGGCCAGAAGAAGGACTTCCCGAAGGGCATTCCTCAGTGCGGCACGGATGCCCTGCGTTTTGCATTGTGTGCGTACACAAGTGGTGGGCGTGATATTAACCTAGAGATCCTGCGTGTCGAGGGGTACCGGAAGTTCTGTAACAAAATCTTCAATGCTACGAAGTTTGCGATGCTTAAGTTGGATGAAACCTTCGTCCCGGAGCCTACGGCTAAGGTATGGAACTCTTTCCTGTAGTTATTTATCTTCGTTGATATAAGCTTTTCCAGCCCACTGGTAAAGAAAGCCTGGTTGAGAAGTGGATATTCCATAAGCTCAACATTGCGGCTGAGGAAGTCAACAAGCACCTCACAGACCGTAGTTTCATGTTCGCAACAACCACTGTCTACAACTTCTGGCTCTATGAGTTGTGCGATGTGTACATTGTTAGTCTCCTCACATACGGAACTGCTGCAGAGGCTAACCACATAAGCAGGAAGCCATGAAGCCTATGACTGACGAGGGCGCAACACTCGAGACCCGTCGTTCTGCGCAGAACACACTTTATACGTGCCTGGACTACGGCCTTCGACTGCTCCACCCCTTCATGCCTTACGTCACAGAGGAGCTCTGGCAACGTCTGCCGAGACGGCCGAACGATCCCACCCCGTCCATCATGGTCTCCTCCTTCCCTATCTTCGACAAAGCATTCGTGTTTGAAAAGGAAGAAAAGGAGTTTGATCTCGTCTTCAGTGCAATTCGTACAGGCCGCTCGCTCGCTGCACAGTATAACATCCAGAGCGACATTAAGTGTACGTCACCTTTTGTTGCTCAGAATACTTCTGACACCACTTCTCTCTTAGTGTATATACTTGCACAGTCTGATGCCGAAGCAAAGCTTTTTGAATCGCAGCTACCGACGATCATCACGCTCACGAAAGGCTGTAAGGGTGCAGAACTTTACCGGAGCGTACAGGACATTCCCACTGGCTGTGGTTCTGCTGTGCTGACGCCAACTGTCGCCGTGCACCTTCTCGTCCGGGTTAGTAGTGTTCAATCGTTCACCGAAGTGACGTTTTCTGACCTGCTTTCTGATACAAATAGGGTCTTGTGGACCTTGACGCGGAGATTGCAAAGTGCGAGAAAAAGCTGGATTTGGCTACCTTGGCTGCGGACAAGCTCCGCAAAATTGCGGCAGTTGCGGATTACGAGACGACCGTGCCCGAGAATGTGCGGACAGCCAATGCGGAGAAGTTGAAAACGTATGAGGCGGAGATCGAGAATTTACAGCTTTCGAAGGACTCATTTGCTAAGCTGAAGTAGGCAATGTGTGTGATGTAGTATCCGCATAGATGTCGTTTGCGATCTTTGTTTGGTCGACTTGAAAGTCTTGTATGGGTATCATCGGGCATTGTTAAAACATATGAAGCAGCTAGCAGTTTATTTGTCCAGTTACCTGACTAGCGACTAGACACGACAGGAACTTCAGTAGTAAAAGATGTATCACTAAATTTACCGTGAAATGTAACGCATATAGACAATATTAATGTAATAATATTTGATCGTGAGACGAGTAGGAATCCGCGTCGATCACGGCTTTGCAAATTACACTGATTCTGAGTCCAACCTTCCTATAATAACCACATTCTGGACCTGACGGACTTACTGACTTCAACTCCTTCCAACCTCTACAGGCTCAGGAATGGGCTGCACTGAGAACCTGAAGCGTTGTCGGAGACACCCGGATTGGGTACAACGGGTATCTCAAGCGCCTGCTAGAAGCACGCCTGGAAAGACGCGTCTCATGTCCTAAATTGACAAGGCTTCTCTACGCCCACTGGCGCCTCAAGGCTACTTCGCATCGTAGTGCACCATCTAAAGGTCGAGCGGTGAGTAGAGGTCCGCTTCAACTTGAATATGTCTCGACAGAGCCGTCATGGGAGATTCGACGTATGGGTCGAAATTCACGGCCAAAGGGCGCAACAGTACGCAGAGGAAGTAAATGGACGAACATCTACGTGCTTCATTATAAGCAGGAATACGGCGGTGAGTGCTACACGCGTTCTCTTGTGTCGATATAATTTTTTTTCTAATCTACTTAACATCAAGGAACTCGCGGTTTATGTACGGGAGCACAAAAGTATGACGACAGCGTCAGCTCGCGCAGACGTTTTCATGGAAGGCGTCCTCGTTGGAAAAGCTATTCTATCCCCTCAAAAACCCCAGTTGTTTCCCGGGCTCTTGGCTAGATAGGAACTCTCTCAGGCCATTTGAGTTTACGACGGCAAAGAGGAAAGGTAACACTTTACTACATCGAACTATGGTTTGACAGAACCCGAACTAACATCATTTGCATACAAGGTAGTAACGAGGACGATGACCCGTCTACGATGCAAGACGCCGGGAAAATTATCGTCAAAATCAGTGAGGTCGTGGTGCTTTCTGATCAATCAGAACACTTGGAACAGCCGCCTCCGCCGCTCAAAGACTGGCAGCCTCCCCCTGTAGCTGATGACGTGGCAGATTTAGGGTGCCACAGAATAGTGTACGCTCGCCGTCCATGATTTCTTTCCTTGACTGAACTTCTGTTTATTCAGCTTGGCTAAGTCTGTAAAGCGGCAGAAGTATGAACCTCAGTATGATATATTTGAGAGCCAGCCCTTCGATAGTAGCAATCCACAACCCATCGCGACGTTCGAGTTCATCTTTGGTTCTAAAGGTAAGCTAAGCTAAATTGTACGTAGTTTGTAGTATTTACTAACAGTTCTTCAGAGTTCATTACGACCAGGCGCCTTGAAGAGCTTGCATCTCTCAAATTACAAACGACTCTACGTGAGGTAGGTTCTTTAAACTAAATTATACTTCGTTGCTACGTTATCAGAGGGTGATTTCATCCATTCGTTACACCTTCAGAAAAGTCTAGCAAGAGAACATTGTACTGAGGCATCCTTATTTCCAGCATACCAAATCGAATCCCATCTCCGGATTGCCTTCAAGTTCCGGCCCATCGAGGAAGCGTGCACTTACCAATTCAGCGTGCGATGGAGCATCATCTTCTCGTCGCAACGAAAGTGCACAATGCACACGATGCGCCGACGCCGAAGTAGCCTGCATACCGAATAGTGGCTTATCAAGCACCTGTCAGCGTTGTAGAAGTAGAAGGCAGGGCTGTGACCTGCCAAGAATTCTTGAGCTTTTAGCAGAAAATCTCAGCCTCGCTGATCGGTCTCAAGTTGCTGAGTCGGCATCTAGAGCTCATGGCGGGATTATGAGAACTTATGGCAAGAATACTCGAGATGACTCGCGTCCACATCTTGCACAGAAAGGTTCCGTTTCGTATTACTCATTTGGTTGCAATCGTATTGATGATATCGGCATTTATCAGTTTCTGTCAGATTTACCTCGACGGATTTTCACTCGATCAATCAGGCACAGAAATACAGAGAGGTAGATCATGAAATTGACAATGGCGATCGGTCGATTATCTCTTCACGTGAAAAGGCGCGTCAACAGGCTCTTTACCGTCTTCCAAGAGACTCCAGCCCGCTCAGCTCGGATCTTACGGGCAACTCAGATGACGACAACTCAGAGGACGACAGAACTCCAGCCAATGGCATCGATAAGCTGGCTGTTGGGACCGCGAGCAAAGGGAATGCTCAGGCCAGTGCATCTGGCAGTGGGTCTGCGAAGCCGAATTCCATGGACGTCGACGAGGACTCGTTCGCAGCTCCCGCCGAAGCGGTTTTCAACGCTGGTCATGCCAACGAAGTCCGAAACGTGATTCGGGCCTTCTCTGATAAGCTCATGGAGCTTATGGTTCAAGGCGACCAACAAGGGATCGTCGCAGATGTTGCAAGGGAGCTCGTCAAGAACTGTGATGAATCATCCAGGCGCATTCAGGCGTCCATTTTGCAGGATAAGATGGCGAAGAGGACAGCGGGAAGTTGAGTTTGTTGGTCAGAATTGATAAAGCACGCCTATGTCCAGGCGATTATTACAAGCTTTGGTATTTATTTTATTTTACCTTCAAAGTGTTAAATAGATGTGTTTGTTATGCTGTGATGATTCAAAGGATTCAATTATATCAGCATTACGAAGCTTAAACTCACATGAGTCTCGAACAACTTGGAATAAAAAGGGCTGGCACATTCATTCAGCGAATGTCTCACTTCCATCTTCCTTGAAAGCACAATTCATGTTGTATTGGACAACGGCCAAGGACGAGTAGAAATTATACCGGTGCTGGAATCTGATCATCTACGTCGTTTACACATGAAAGCCAAAATACAAATTACAACCAATGGATATTTATGTGCATGATATCATACCCACGAAGAAACAAAAGAGGCGATAGGAGGACGACTATTTCCTCTTCTGCTTTTTCTTCGAGCGCTCATCCGTGCCGTTGAGAACGCGCGCGACCTTGCCCATCCGCTTGTTCTGCACACGCACGAGGGCGCGCTTCGTCTCGCCGTCCGGGAACGTACTCAGGTCGAAATAATTGGGAGCATATTCAAGAAGCCTGAGAGGAAGTGTGATCAGGGTCACGATACTTAAAGTGAAAGTATGAGGTACGCACCATTCAGGACGCACTTCTGTTACAGTGCGAAGGTACGGACGTGTCGTCAAAGCAAATTCGTTGAAGATAACCCATTCTGGTTGAGTCTCTAATCCACAAGAAGGATGCAGCGCGACGACCTTGGCAAATGAAGAGCGATGAGCTCTTGTGTGAATGAATAGATACATAGGACGAAGAGTAAACGTGCCTGGTTATCTTTGACAGTCAAGTAGCTGCCCTTCTCACCCTCCTTATGACCAACCTGCATGAAATAGCCACAAACGAGCGCCCTACGCACGTTCTCGTAGTATTTACGTTCGTCCTGTGTCGTAACGAGCTCGATCTCATAGCGCTCCATAATACGTTCAAGCTGCGACCGAACGTTGTCTGCTTGAGCAAGTGCCCTGGAGGAGAGGTAGTTTGACCAAGCCCAATTTTTGTCGTTCATGTCTGTCACCAGAGGTGATAAGTAAAGCATGCAAAATGCTAGGTAGCATTAGAAAGACGAACTTTGCTTATAATTGTTGTAAACGTTGAGAAGTGTCAAGTGATCGCCATCCGGGACAGAAAGCATCGCTTTTGCAGCATCTGCCTCCTTCCGTGCATTGTTTGGTCTAATGAAGACATTGGGGACTAATTATTCTGATTAGTCTCTAAACATGGAATCAAGAGCAAAGACAGATCACCAGACAGCATCGCCACTATAGTCAGTATCTCGTTGCTGCACTTGAACTCGGGGCTGACAATGAGCATCTTGGACATCTAAAATAGAGTGGTTGAGACATCTGAATGAAGCTAGTCAATCGAAGGACATACCTGAGGGTCTAACGGGAACTCGGCCATTATTGCCCCAAGCGGGGTGAGGTCACCCTCGTCATTCAAAGCAGCAAGGTAGTTCAAAAGCTCGAGAGCACGCATGAGCGTCTCTGGGGCAGGCGCGTCGACATAATCGAAGTGAACTAGATCTTTGATACCAAGTTTCACCAACTCGAGTACGGTGTTTGCCAGATTACTTCGCAGGATCTCCGGGTGGGTCTGCTCCTCGAGCTCCGACATGAAGTCCTTTTCTGTATACAGTCGGAAGCATTTGCCTGGCCGTGTACGCCCTGCACGTCCTGCGCGCTGCTGTGCGGACGCCTTCGATATAGGAGAAACAAGGAGCGACTCGACACGGATGCGCGGGTTGTACACCTTTTGCTTGGAGAAGCCCGGATCGACAACGTATACGATACCATCTATGGTGAGCGATGTCTCGGCAATGTTCGTGGATACGACAACCTTGCGTCCAGGTGCACCTCCCGGAGTGCGAGGTGGAGGAGCAGGATCAAAGATGCGTTGTTGTTGTTGTGGAGGGAGTGACGAGTAAAGTGGTATACACATGAGCGGGCCCACTGCCTCTGGATCCTGATTGGTCAAATCATCTGCCTCTAGTTTGATTTTCCGACATGCATCCTCAATCTCCTCTTCACCAGTGAGAAATAGAAGTATGTCGCCTTGATCCTCGGCACGATGTATCATCAGCACAGTCCGGATAGCCGCCTCAACGTAGTCCGGTTCCGGCTCCTGCGTATAGAATACTTCAACGGGGTGTGTTCGGCCGGGTACTTTGAACAGCGGTGCGGGACCCGAGCTCTCCGTCGAGACGTTACCAAAATACTTTTGGAATTTGACTGCATCGAGAGTGGCAGACATGACGATGAGCTTGAGATCCTGTCGTCGCTTCGCGACATCTTTCAGAAGACCCATGAGGATATCCGTCGCGAGTGTGCGCTCGTGAGCCTCGTCAAGGATGATTGTCGAGTAGCGCTCAAGGTTGGGATCGTTCATTGCTTCCCGTAGAAGCATACCATCCGTCATGTACTTCAGGAACGTCGTCCCTGGCTCGGTCATGTCTTCGAAACGAATTGAATAACCGACATGCCTTCCAAGTTGGACTGCGGAGACGCTATCAATAAATCGAGTGCAATATATCGACTGATTACGTACCATCCATTTCATCCGCAACACGCTTGGCAACGGACATGGCAGCTACTCGTCTGGGCTGTGTGCAAGCAATCAATTTGCCCTTCGTATGCGGCAGATCTGAGTAAGCCACGAACTGCGGTATCCTGCACAAGTTCTGATAAGCCTACGGAAGCTAGACACATGAAGCGCAAGAACATACTGTGTCGTCCTATCTCATAGGCGTTAGATCAGGTCGAACAGACGTGGTATAGTGACTCACTTTCCGCTTCCAGTCTCACCGACCATAACAATAACCTGGTTTGCACTGAACTATGGTGACTATAACATCAGTCAAAAGGGACCGACACAGCATATAAGCCAAATCAACAGAATATAGACGCACCATTCTGTAGAACTCGTCCATCTGAGCATACACAGGCAGTTTTTTGCGTGACTCGAGAATTTTCTTGTACGCGGCCGAATGGGGCTGCTTTGTGAACGGGTTTACATCTCCCTCCTGAAACAGTACAAAGCTGAGAAAAATCCGAAGAACGGGCAAAATCTGGTCCTACTCACGAGCACTCGTCGAACCTGTTCTCCCTTCACTCTCCGAGGTAAGAAGCCATACAATGGCTCCTTAACAGTTGGAGGAGGGGTAGAAGAGCCGGTGTAGCGTTTATCAGCAGGAAGATGGGCGAGGTATGGGTTTTCCTTTGCACCATTGGTAGCTTTCGACATGTTGACTGATTTGTGGACGAGCAAGGCTGCTCAGCGGCGCCTACTCAAAATGTTACTTTCTTCTACATCACGTGAGAATTTTAGGAATAGTAAGTTAATCTCACGCCTTCTCAAGTTTAGTTTCGGGTTCGCTCTTCTCTCTGTCTTCATCTATACTCATATATAAGGAGTTCCGCTCTTCCAGATTGTCGCTTTACTTTCTTGAGGTTATGAAAGTTGAGAGTTTCGGACTGAGTCACCTCGGAGACTAGTGCGGAACATTTGGCGTCGCGTAGGAGCTCAATTGTCTCTTGTGAAGGTTCTCACTGTATTGCTCAGAACAACGAGTCAGTATCAGTATGTCTATTGTCCACTCTGACAATCAGCAGTATCAAAAGAAAAGGAATGGACTCGGGCTTCTCGCGACGAGATGCCGTCCTTCTGCTTCCGCACTGGAGTCTGGCTCTGATAACCTTTGAATTCTGAACGTGAATGTCCCAACTCCCCCTCATCCCTTGCTACCAATCTCTAGCTGAAGTACTGTCACAAGTTCTAATGCCTGACCATGATAAATTTCCGTTCTCTGTCTGGCTGCAGCATGATTGCGAAACGGTAGAGGAATTTGACTTACAATATTCGAAAGATGGGCGTATCGTCACTTGCTGGGTCTCTGAAGATTTAATCCAAGTACGGAATGTTCTTCAATCCCTGCCATCGTTAGTGCGCTGACATGGTCTACAGAATGTGCGAAGCCTGCGTTGGCGGAGCAATGGCCTAGGTCATCCGAGCAAAATCCGCATCTTGACGGAGCGTACACGTGTCGTAGCCCAACCTAGGAGTGATAAGGGATTTATGAGTACCCACTCACGTCCGATGATATCCAATCCATACATTCAGCAAAGTATCAACACGGAATACTCGTGCCCTCGGGCGCATTGTAATGGTGCGGACCCAGTTTCCTGCATCACAGCATATCGCCACTAATTCTCGCTCGCTTGGTAGAATGTGAGGCTCCAGCAACGTCGACGGACGGCCGCATACTCACCATCAAAGTCGAGGTACACATGCCTTCGGAGATGAGACCACCACAGTTCGCATATGGCTCCCTACCGCTCAGGAAGGACAACGAGGAAATTTTGCATCGTTGTGAAGGAAAGGCCAGGTACGTACTTGTCCAATCTCGGAAGTTCAGAGGCATAACTTATATGCAATACTTTATTCGTTCAAGGTCAAGCTCGTTTCCCCCAGGGATGCGGAGCAGGCCCACATCGCACCCATATCTCTCCTCCCGCCGACAGTCTCCCAGCTTTGAGATCCCAAAAGCGTCTGCGCCCACGTTTGGCCACCCTTTATCTCCATTCCTCACCTTCTACTTCCGTGCTCGACCGAGGGGTGCGTTGCATTCTATTTCATTATTTTCTCCTACGAATCGCCATTTGAGCTGAAGCTATACAAAAGAAGTCCTCCGCTCTAGTTCGCTTCCCTCCCGAAAGCGAACGCACTCTCCATTTGTACTCGACTGTCCACAAGTAGCATCTTCAACACTAAGGACGAAGGGTAGCAGGTACTCAAGGAGCGAATCTACTTCAAGCACTAGCGAGGGCTCCACAAAAGTCGACTCGGGCTCGCCAACGATCCCCATTCTCGTTCTGCCGAATTCTTCAAGTGCGAAGGTCCAGGAGAATAGCATCGCATCCTTCAATCCACCCAGGAGTTGCGCGTCGCTCGGTACACACGGGGGGAATGCGGAGACACGACCTGCAAAGCGTTCGCGAGGGCTTGCTCTGAGCCTGAAAATGGATGTAGCAGTCCAAACCGATGTGATGTCAGGCTCAGGGGTCGACGATCGCGGTCGTGAAGGCCAGAGGCGAAAACTTGCAAATTTATGAGGAAGACTGCGAAGGGGATAATGACGAGCGTGATCAACTGTTGGTGAAAGCAGAGGTACGTCTTCACAGAAAATTCAGAACATTGCTTATTGGAGCTCATCTAATTGATTAGCGTAGCCTACTCGAGACGCATCAAATGCTTTTAGATCTTCGAAAGAAAATGCGCAAAAGAAAAGCATGAGCTTCTCGATGTCTCGTGCCATTTTAGCGGTTCAACATGTTGTCCTCTCTCGCATATGCGTGCCCTATACTTCACATTACCGTCTGCGTAATCATGATTAACTATGTAATTTTCTTTCGTAGGTGTAGTATGAAGCTTATTATAATCAACTTTTTTCCAACAATTATTTTACGATCTTGCGTACTCATGTATATGCATGTATTTTATGCACGCATGGTTATCATGAAGCTGGATCGATGCGTTACATTCAAGTTGCATTTGAAGTTCAACACCAACCTAGGGCTCGGAAAATGCCGTCGGAAGTATTATGTACGTAGTGGCGTTAACGCGTCTGTGTCGCGTCTGATCTGCGTCTACTTCGTGACAACCATCTGCCCTATCGCATAGGCAGGGAAGTTCCTCCAAAGCCAGACTTCGTCACATGCCGCGTCATAAAAGCTACGAAGCATGGGTGGAATGTGATGGCAAGCGACTCGAAGAATATGAAGTTAAAACCGACGGAATACAATGTTCTTGCTGGATTGCGAGCGAGTCCGGCAAGGTGAGTACGAATAAAGACACTTATATAGCACATCTACACCGCGCAGACTTTTGACTTGAGCTACGCTATTCATAGAAGTTTCGAATTCGATGGAAGAGCATCAATGATCCCGTCACGATAACGAGCGAGCTGATTTCAGACAGTGATGGTATTGAAGTCCGCGTCCCATTGTTAGCAAGGGACTTGTGCTATCCGTGGGATTTACATCTGATGAGAAAACGATGAAGTCCTTTTACCTTTTCCGTCGTAGATCTCACAGGTCCGTAATGCATCTGAATACCCTGTCGTAGGCATTCTGAAGTCTCAAGACAGATGATGACATGACAACGGGCTGCGGCCGATCAAGACATGGCCTTGGAATCTTATCTGTTGACGTCCAGCGAGTAGTGATTACCGACAAATGCTCCGGTTGGAAACTTTCAGAACATATCTGTTTTATTCGACAACCCTCGAATGAGAAAGAAGCCAAAGCACACAGTCACAAAATCGTGTAGGTGATACACATTTGTTCACGATATTGGCATTAGCTCAGCTCTATCTTGCTTACTTTCGGATGTAGGATTGGGCCAGAGATCGAAATTCGGTCCAGAAATAGTGTTTCATGCAACCATATGATAAAGATCATCCAGGTCCTGTTGCTACTTTCAATTTCAAGTATAGATCGGAAGGTAAGTTTTACTCTTCTCATGTCCATATCATCTTCTGACCACCGAAGATTTTCCTTCTTCTTCTAGCCTTTCTGCGTGCGCAAGGAATAATTGCGCCGGTTCTATCAGCCCAGCCAAGACAGACAAAGATGAACGATAGTACGGCTATTCTGGAACCGAAGTCTTCTCAAGCTGTTCCTCCGCCTTCTACAGCATCCAAAAGATGCGCACCTGAGCGTCTTATCAAGCGTGAGGAGCAGGAGCTTCAAGTTGTTGACACCGTCCAAAGCTCAGGGAGGGATTTGGAAGAAAACGAGCTTCTTCAACGTCTCGAGGTATGTAAAAAGATAGAATAAGACTGTTAAGAGCTGTGTGGTTTGCTCATTCCTGTGTAATCAGTACTTGCAAAAGCAGCAAGCGGAAATTCAGAAGCAGCAAGATAAGATCACGAATAGTAGAAACACTAAGGATCCTGCTGCTCTCTTGAGGTCGCTCCAGGTATGGCATGTCAGAGTCATGATTCTATGTCATTACTGACATTTTATCTCAATCCGAACGGAAAAAAGTTTTGGCAGACGCGGATGCGGGAGACGCAGACCCAACTGGCCGAAACCTTGGAGAGATGAAGATCTCGAGTAGGCCCTCTCGGAAGAGGGTAAAGTGCGAACACGGATCGGAAGGAAGTACTAGTATCAAGCAGGAGGATAGTAAAGGAATCATCGATCTCTCCGATGACTGATGGTTCTCTTATTACTGATTTCTTGTTCACATGATACGGATGCTCGTTGGCCCCCTACAGAACACATAGATTTTAGTACAGCCATTTAATTGCGTTCCGTGTATATTTTATATAACGTTACAACATAAAGCGCATTCATCGTAATCCAGTGGTTCTCTAATAAATAAGTGCACCGAGATGACATACCATGATAATAAAGTAGATCCATCCATCCGAGAATAACAAGACCATCAATCCTTAATAAAATACCGCTCGAGTCCTTTCAGTCAAACACCCATTCACACGTGCCTGTACCAACGCCCTGCAACGAAGCCCAATAGAAGCCAGTCCCATGCGCGAGGAGGCGTCCAATCAGAGGAAGCTCCTGTAGCGCGCGCAGTGTCATGCGAAGCGGCGTCTCGTGGTCTTTTAGGGAGTCGAGGTGGAACGCAGACTCAATGACGACGTGCGTGCCTGGTGTGATGTGCGAGCCGCTCACTTGACAACGTTCAGGAGCGTTGCGTAGCTTGATTTCACAGCCCAGGTGCGAGACTATAAGTCATAAGACGATGAGAGGAGAGCTTGTTTGTGAGGAAGAGAAGACGTACACGAGAAGAGATTCCATGGCGAGACCATCCACTCGGCGTTGTCGCCCTCGTCGGGAAGGCCTGTCGCAACAACATCTCTCCCCTAGTCACAAATTGCACTTAGGATTTAAATTGGAGAAGGCAGTTGGGTAAGTGTACTTACATTTGTAATGCGCCACATAGTCCTTGGCAGATCCGAGAAATGATTCATCCTTCCGTTGAATGCTGATCAATAGCAATTATTAGAGGATGCATTCATACTCTAATCCTTGCAACATACCATTAGCAGACTCAACGTCGCAGACAACAGGCGCGGCAAAGAGGTAGGCGTCTCTGGTCATAATGTTTTCTCCACATTCATGGGGCTCTGTGACAAGGCGGGAATAGACGAGCGACGCCAGAGCGCAGCCGAGTGAATGTCCAGTGATCCACTGATGGAAACATGATCAGTTAGAGTCCCAAGAGATTTTCAAAAAAACTTACAACGTTAATCTTCTTTCCAGGAGAATGTTCAGTGAGGCGCGCGGAGACACTCTTAATAGACTCCACGATCGTTGCTAGAAAGCGAGGAAGACGAGTTTTAGAGACTGTCTCTACAAGTAGACTTATCTGGAAGAACTTACAGTAGGGCATCCTCGATCCGGACGGGATCCTTCTCGGAAACACTTTGTCCATGAATCCATTATGCACTGAAAAAGACAAGATTATTATCAAGATTTCTTTGCAGTATCAGGCCAAGACGAACCTTTGCCGAAACCTCGGAGCCAGAGGCCGGCCTCACGCAGCTGAAAGTTGAAGTCCATAGACCACTCCGCAAAGTCCGTCGGCGTTGTGCCCTTGAACGCGACGATAATGAACGTATCGCGCGGGTCCCAGAACAGGCCACAAAACGCACTCCCCGTACTGTTGAGCTCCGACACCGTGGAATAGTGGAGCCCGAGCTTGTCGCGCGCGATATCGCAGATCGTGTTCTCCTCGTCGCTCGCACTGTGCAGCTCGTCCGTGACCGCCTGTGCACCCTCTGTGCCGCAGAGCTCCGTGATGTGCGTACCGGGACGCGACTCGGAGAGACTCCATTCTGTCGGCCTCCGACGTGGGCCTGACGAGTGCGCTGCTACGATGTCTGCGGCGCGACGCGTCGTGCGGGAGGAACGTTCGTACATAAGCGCGGCGCATTGAAGCCTTTGGTCGTAGTCAACATCTTCACATTCTTCTTCCGTAAAGTACTGTATCACTCACAGTAGCTTCGATGCATCGAGGTTGAAGACGCGCCTGTTTGCACGGTTGTTTGTGTGCTCGATAGGCTGCGAAAGGTGTGCTCTCGCTGCAGCAATCTGTTCGCAGGAGAGTTCCTCAAAGATCGTAGGATAAGCTGCACGACAATAATGGGCTCCTTTCAACAGCTTGTTATCACGATAGAAGCTCTCTGTACGCACATGCATTGACTATACTGAGCCCATTGAAGAGTCGGCGAGAGAGTCGGTCAAAGATCTCGTCCGTAAGAGGCACGTTGCAGAGAAGACACCAAGGTAAGAGAATAGACATGATAATGCTTGCTGCCACCGACAGAAGAACAATAGCAATGCGGTCCATCAAAGCTAGATAGACGATATCGTCAGCTATTTAAGGCTGCCTGTTCATAAAGCCACTCACTTGTCGGGAAGAACACAAACGCCCAAGCCGCCTTCACCCACGTCTTGAAAACAAACATAACATACTGTCTGACCATCGCATATGAGCGAAAGGTCCACGACTTCTCGCTTCTCCGTTCGAAATCAGTTAGCCTTTGGCTCAGGTAGGCAAATTCGTCGGCGTGGAGAGCATGCAAGTCCATGAGTAAGTCTGATTGCCCATCCATGCTTTCGGGAGATGAAGCGCGGCGCCTCGTGGATGTCGCCATGACTTGGTCGGTCGGACTTGGGGGTGAAGGGGGACAGCGAACCATCTTGCAGTGTCGCGTGGGCTACTTGTAGGTTGACGGAGCTTTGGCTGTGCGAACACAGTGCCAGCGACAGATGCAGATGATGATGTAGAACGAGAAAGAGAGCGCGCTTGATGCAACCCGGTGTTTCCTAGTGCAGAATCGGAGGCTGACACGTTCTCCGCCAGGCAATTTAGTCCAGCGTCAGCGCTGAGTTCGAGATTTCAAGCCATATAGAGTTTCAAAGGCTTTTCTGAGGCCAAATAAAGCGTAGAATTCGGAACAGAAATGACTTCGTATCAGTCAGTCGGAATTTTTTGATACCATGCATATGATCGGAATAGCAAGTTTCAGATGGGTGGAGGTTTCAGCGTAGAGTGGCAGTCACGCCTAATAGTAAATGTGCAGTCACGTGACCATGCATTTGATAAACTTGCGGTGAGTCAGTGAGTCTACCACGATTCGAGATCAAAACCTTTCATCAGCTCACTGATAGCAGTTCTTGTTTGATTCTGAAGTGAGCCTCACAACAATGATTTTTCTTCTTCTCTCTCTCTCTCTCGCTTATACTGCTGTGCTCCGAGTCAAGAATCAGGTCTAGTCTGCGTTAGAGCTACTAGACCTAGTTCTGACTATCTCAGGTCGTTGGATGACACGAGGTATAAGACATTATGCTGACTGCCCTATATTGCTTGCAGCATCTGGAGGAGTCGATCACGCTTCACTGTGCCGCACGTCATCCTGGTCGCTCGAGATCGCTGATTAACCTGGCACACTCTTTGAGTCTTTCAGCATTCGATTTGAGCAAATCGGACGAATCGAGGATCTCGAGGAAGCGATTGCGCTGAGTCGTACTGCATTGGCCTTGTATCCTGATAGCCATCGCGATCACTCCATGTCACTGAAGCAAACTCGCAAATCGCTCAGTACTCGATCGAAGAAAATCGGACGGATGGAGGACCATCGAAGAATCAATTTCACTTCACCGCATGGCCTTAGTTCTTCGTCTCGAAAATCACCCTGATCGCTTCATGTCACTAAGCAACCTCTGAAAGTCTTTCCTTATCGATGCAGACCAAGCAGACAGATGGAGGATCTTGAGCAGTGCATCCAATTACTAGAATGCATTGTTATTCACCCATTTTCCGGCCTGTAAATTTGGCTGAAAACAGTGGTCGGGCTTTCGGGCTTAGCACAATTGTATAACCATCCCATTACTCTCAGCTTATCAGTCAGTTTCATCACTCCGAGAATGCACTTTCACCATCAGCCCCACTCTGCAGATACAACATGAGTACCTCATCAGCAAAAGCGGCTATCTAGCACTTGCTTAAGCGGCGGCTTCATACGCCATCGACGAAGGCATGGTCAGCCAGGCTGTCGAGCTTCTTGAGCAAGGAAAGGCTTTGCTCTGGTCATAAATACGTGGCTTCGGGACCCTCTTCATCGGCTCGCAACGTTGACAAAACACTGGACAGATTCAGAGATACCAGTCGTCAGCCGGAGGCTCGTGTCACATCAACGGAGACACGCCTCAGTGGCCCGAGAGAAGTTAATGACGACGCAGATAGTGCACCTAAAGGACGTTAATCGTATGATGACATGTTGGCACCGAAGCGACGTGAAATCTCTCGGATGTGCAGGAGAAGATGGCCGTCGAAATATAAGAAATTCCTGGCTTCTAAAACTTTCCTCAAACTCACTCCATTCGGGATACTACAGAATGCGGTTAAAGAGGGTTCCGTCAGTATGGTCAAACACTGCAAGTATCGTTCTGACGCCATCATCATTCTTTCTGGTGAAGATGTGCCACCTGTCTGTGTCCCTTTGGATGATGGATTTTACGAAGGCGCTCCCAATTTGTATGCAGAGCTACTGGAAGCACGTCGAAAACCTGAAACGGAACCAACTAAACATTATGGCAAGCTTTACGAGGTGATGGACATGTTATGGAATAGCGTTGTTTACCATGTCGCCGGGAAACTCGAGGAGCTCGGAATTCAGGCCGGATCTCGCATGCGGTGGCGTCCAACGTCCATCCTGTCTGCCCTTCCCTTTCATGCGGCAGGACCATTTGATGGTACAGATAGTAGTATAAAGCATCTTCTAGATGATTACGTCTCGTTGTCCATATCAACACTTAAATCTCTCATCAATGCTCAATCCGGTGACTTCAAAGGACGGACGGAGTTCCTTGTGGTCGGCTTGGTCGGCAATGAGGATCTTGATTCCGCTGGGCAAGAAATTGATGACATACACAACTATAGGATACCCGACGAATTTCTCATTGGCGATCAGGCTTCCCGCGATGCTTTTATCAAAGGCCTTCAAGAATATAATTAGGTCCACTTTGTCTGTCATGGCCATTTGAATCCAAAACCCTTCGCTTTTTCATTCGAGCTATTTAACTCTAGATTGACATTGTTCGACATCGTCCAGGCTAATTTGCCAAGTGCCAAGTCACCCCCTGGCTCACAGGATGAAGTGCTTCATCTGGCAACGGCCATGCAGTTCTGCTTTTGGAGTGTCCTTGGTACCATGTGGGAGCTGTCTGACGCAGATGGACCTGCACTCGCTAGACAAGTTCACGCCCACCTAGCCAAGAAACAAAAGAAGGGGAAAGTCAGGTTCAAGACGTCCGCAGCGGCACTTCGCGGAGCCGCTTTGGAGTTGAAAGCACAGGAAAATATTGAAACAGAGAGATGGGTTAATGTTGTGCATATCGGTGCTTGAATGGCTTCTAATGAAGTTCATTTGAAATGACGCTTAATTGCTCCTTGGTGAGTCTTTACACTTCGATACTAACATTTGCCGACATACTGACGTACGGTATATCTATCTTACTCCCATTAAGATCTTGTCTATCAGTCATCCTGTAACATGTGCAGTGTGATGTTCTCTGGCTCTGGGTGCTCCTCCTTTCGTATTCGTTTTCCATCTATACTTCTTGGATGCCTTTTTATGCATGTATTGTCTCATCGTGAAACTCTCAATTCTCGTACCGTGTGGACTTGTACTAGTCTTGAATTTGATGAACCCCTCTGATGTGCGATGTTGAATTGAGCTTGAAGCAAACGATAGGTGCTGATTATGTGCCATTTTTGGTGTTCAGTCCTAAGGTGAGAGTTCAGAGAGGAGTTTTGGTTCGAAAGGTTTGACGTTGCGCACGTGGATGCATGGATGCCATCAATTTACGGCTATCACAAAAGCCTATATGTAATGAGAAGCCTCCAGAGTCTTTGGGCGGCGGTCTCCGAGTCATCAGTCAATTTGTTTCTTGCCACCCACCATTGGATTCTTGCTGGATTCAACAATGAGTCTTGCACTCCTGGAAGAAACTTCCAGTAGTGCTCTTAGCTCTCGTTCTGCCCAGCATATCCGAAATGGTCTTTCATCAAAAACAAATCAAACGATAAAAGCGATTGTCGAGGACTCTTCAGGAAACGAAAATTCCGCCTCGACCTCAAACAGTGTCACCAACCTCTTTACCGATGACGATTTCAAGCTGAAGGCTGATACCTCTTTGGTTGTTATGATTTTTCAGAACATTTTGCTACAGGTGAACCTTTTGAGCTATCCAGCTTCTTCCCGTTCCCCGGCATGCATTAAACCTCTATTCACTTTAACAGATTTCTTTCTTCTCCATTGTTTCTTCTTCTTCAGCCTACGCAGAGCATTTGGGCGGAACTGCCACTTTTTCAGGTCTTGTTATCGGTATACCTACTGCAATTTCGGGATTGACATTGATCCCACTCATGAAATATGATGGAGGTAGGAACGTCCGACGGTTCGAACGGATGCAGAGCTGACTGTCGGTTTGAAGGCCAATACAAACTACCCCTTCATATAGCTTGTGCATCCATGGTTCTCGGCTCAGCCCTGTACGGCCTTGCGTACAGAGCCAATTTCCTTTACCTCATCCTTCTGGGGCGCATGGTCCAAGGCGGCGGTTTCGTAGGCTTCCTCTACACGAAGCGCTACTGCACTGACGCTCGTATCGTTGGCATCCGCCGGCGCACGACTCTCGCCGGCTGGCTCGTGCTTGGTCAGGGCATCGGCATGAGCGCCGGTCCGTTCTTTGGTGGCCTGCTCTTCAAAGTCGGCTTTGGAAACTCCGTCTTCAACGGATACACTAGTCCGGGCTGGGTCATGGCGGGTGTATGGCTCGTGTTCTGGGCAGTGTCGGCGTTTTTGTTTGAGGATGTCCCACGCGCAGAGCCTAGGCAGTCTGTAGAGATGACGAGTTTGCCCTCACCTTCGGTTTCTCAGCAAGCCCGGTTCCATGTCACGGCGCGTCAATGGGGTGTTATTGTAACGATGTGCTGGTTCGCGATGACCTGCTTCTTTATTCTGGGCGCTTGGGAATCCAACATACCCGTCTTCACCTCGATTTCTTCAATATCCTCGTCGAGCTCCGAGTTAGCACGGGTGGTCCCTGACTTCTCATTCAAGTCCTTCGCCCGCTCGTTCCCCCTTAGTCCGTTCCACTGGTCACCCTTCGCATCCGGGAACTTCATCGCACTGGGCGGTGCCACTATCTTTCCCTTCCTCTTCCTCAACCTGCTGCTCGCACGGCGCACACAGGACCGGCACATCCTCGCCCTCGGAGCCGGACTCGGGTTCTCAGGCTTGCTCACAGCAGTCGCGCTTCTGCGTCTACAGCCTACTACTGGGACGCTCTCATATGGCGCGTTCTTCGCGTGCTGGTTCCTAGTCGCTCTCGGCTTCAACCTCGCCAGCACATGCACACTTAGTCTGCTCAGCAAGCAACTGCCGCCGGCGTGGAATGGCAAGACTAGTCTTGGTGAGCACATCTCTTCCATTCCGCGTCTGAACCAATGCGTTTTTACTCATTGCCAAACGTTGGGGTAGCTATCCAATATAGCAACTACCTTGGAAGGGTAACTGGCGCTGTCTGGGGCGGAAGTGGTGTCAAAGTTGGGATGCTGAACTATCTGGGTCTGGAGATCACGATCATTGGCATTGGAACAGTCATGTTCTTAACTCTGTGGCGCGAGCTGAAAGCTAAGACAGGCTGAATCGCATAATCACAAACTAGATGCGCCGATTATAGTGTATTAAATATTACTAGAATAGAATTATTGTTCGACAGGATAAGGAGTTGCGTGACCACTAGTACTGCAAGATGTGTGTACTAACACGTCTTTCGACTAGCTCGCACTGAAAGAATGAGGCGATACGATAAGAAAGTGAGAACCAAGACCGTGAGCTTGTCAGCTTAAGCCGAATATCTGTTTAATTACAATTGCGGCAGACTGGCTCATTATGTACTAGGGCTTCATCAGTATGTTTGTATCGGATATGGTGTAACGGCTAACATTGCCGCCTCTCATAAACCTATTATCAATGGCTATATGAACGCGGCAGCTCGGGGTTCGATTCCCCGTATCCGAACTCGCATATGTGACAGAAAGGTTTTTAAACGCCCCCAACCATTCATTTTGCACTTTTTTTTAGTGCCAGGGGGCTTCAGTAGATGGCAAGGTGCGCATATTCGATTATTTGAGTCACGCTTCAGTTTGCGAATTTTTGCAAAGAAATGCTCGGAATAGAGTGTTCACTACATAGTACTGATACAACCTAAGTACATACAATCGGGTCTACTGATACAGAGAAAAGGATGGGATCGGAGGCTTGCACAAATTGTGAGGATGTGAAATTATCACTCTGTCATACATGCGTCGATGAGTAGGACTTTACTCCGAAATGTACAGAGAGTGTTGCGAAATATAATAGCTGCTGGACAGTACGTGTATTCCTCGGTCTGAAAGCTAAAGACAGGGCCTTTCAATGCATACTTCAAATACAGACTTAGAAGTTAATGACAACCTACTCATTAAGTAGCCCCTAAATCGGTCACTGCCGTTGCAACGGTGCTTTGGGGGGCAAGATGAGGTTCTGGTTGAGCAGAGCGAATTTCTGGCTCTTGTTCTGCGTCCGGCTCGTCCGGTAGATGAACAGGGCCGACAGAATTATTTTCACCACATGAGCAATTATGCGGGCAACATCGGCAAGAACACGAGTATGGGCAGATGCATTGCGTGCAGCTCTGACCTGTGAATACATAAAAAAGGAAGGAAGTGTAGGTTAGAATTAGGCATATACGCACGGTTAGACGTGAAGTCGTAGCAAATGCCCGACACAACTTCCACACATGCGAGTGCAAAGACAGAACAGACTTCACCCAGAGCGTTAGCCATATTGAACCACAAGTGAGTACTAGAGAGCGTCGGGCGACGTGGACAAGCTGGACTGCGCCATCACCGCCAACTGTTGCCACTCGAGTCACGTCTGAGGTCTAGCCGCACAGTGTCCATTTCAAGTCCCGAACCTATTGTATTACGTAACTGATATACCGAATTTAGGCACCCTGTGGCGAAGTCACTCGTTCACATTGACAGCGACTGCGACGACAGCCTGCACTTCTTCCACTCGCACCATGAGCATCCGGGACAGACTGCGCCCATCGTCGTCCGTGCTCTCGCCCTCGAATCCTTCTATACACAACGCTGCCAACAACGACGATGTCCGGCTCGTGACAGGTGCCTTCGTTTCGTTATCGAATAGGGGATCGCAGTGCGCTGATACATCGTTACCTCTTCTGCAGGCGTCGCGCTCTCGTGCGACGACATGTCGAATGAAGGAGACGTTCATCGGGAATATACTCTCGTTCGCGGTGTACATCGGACGGTGGATTTCGTGCGTGCGACCCTCGTCCATCCATCAGGTCATATATCGGTCGCCGCAGACGGCGCAGCACGAGCCACGTTCAGCAGCCCCGTTATGAGCCGACGACATGCACGGATAACGTTCGCAGAGGATGGCTCGGTCAGTTCAGCCCTTGTCTACCCCACTTCATGTGTCGCTCTTCCCTTTTAGCGCTGTTGACCGTTCCATTTTCCACTATGATAATCATTCATATCGCGCCACATCCTTGATTCTCGTTCGTCTACTCATACTGACTTGATGCTCTGCAACGGATAGGTTACGGTCATGGATGTAGGCTCGATGCACGGAACGTATCTGGAGGGCGTCAACTTTCGTGATTTCTTCCCGGAAAGACTCAAACCGCGTAGACATTACACATTGCGGTCCGGGGATACCCTGCTACTGGGTAAATCCATAATGCGGGATGACCGGGTGCGTACAATTTTACAATCTGCTGACCTAGTCATCATCGACATCTATGATGTTGTTCGACTCAACTGTTCGCCTTTCAGGATTGGAAACCTGTTACCTTGCGCGTCACTTTTATGCATGATGCCGCCGCCCGTTACGCTACCCCTCCGCCCAATCGCTACGGGATGTACATCAACTCCGCTGGGGTGTCAGAGCTCGACGAGGACACGGACTGCATCTCGTCGTCTTCAGGTGGGGAAGACAACGACAGCCGAGGCCTGAGCGGGAGTTCTCCAGACTCCTCGCCCGTGATCTCCCACGTTCCATTGCCGTTGGACAGAGCACCTTCAGCATCCGCGTCTTTTGAAAGCCTCGCCAGTGGAAGTAGAAACGCGGACGACGGCAGTCCTAATCGAGGTGTGTTTGACCTGAACCGTACTGCAAGCGCTAGGAATGTGTTGCGTGCAATGCTTCCTCCATTGCCGACTATTCAGCTTCCTGCCATCCGTCGCTTACCATCTCTTCGAGAGCTGGGTTTCTTTGGTGGCGTGAGTAACAGCAGAGCAGATACAAATGAGGAAGAGGTCGATGATGGCCAGGCACCTAACCCCGAACATGACACCGAAGAAGTAGACACAATCATCCACATTTCGACCTCGCTTGCCCCGCCCAACTCATATCAGGATGCTGTTCCGAGTGCAAATACAGCATACTCGGCCGGGGCCGAGGAAGAGGAGACCTCGGGCTCTATCTTCGGAGAGCCGGAAGTCGTCCCGGAAGAGGAAGTCTCAGGTTCCATCTTCGCCTGGCAAGAGCCATCCCACCCGCAGAACCAGCTCGGACTTGAGCTCAGCGACCACGGCAGCTTTTACGTTGAGCACCACGAAGACGAAGGAGACGAAGATGGGGACTACAGCTATGACAGTTCCGAGAGTGCTGATGCAGATGCGGACCAGGGTGGGGAAGTGAAAAAGGTCGATGAGGTACAGCATGATGATGAGAAGTCGATGGAGATCTCTCCTAGCACGAGTCGGGGTGGAAGTCCGAGTTTCCGTGCGCGTGCGGTGTTCGATGCCAATGCTGACGTTGACGAGTTGGACCTCGGGCCTGCAGAACTTGAGGGGCAGCAACACTGCCACTGTCATGACCAAGAGGAAGAGCCTGGAGATGTAGAGCAGGAGGAAGAACGAGAACAAGTGCATGGTTATGAACAGCGGCCAGTCGAAGAAGTGCCAGCAGTAGTGCCAGTGACGCCAGGGTCGCAATCTACTTCTTTGGGGCTTGGCTTTGGATCTCCTTTGGATGAAGAACATGCACGCAGGCGCAGGGCGGCGAGGTTCGGCTTCTCATATAATCCAACGCCTCTGAGTCCAATTAGCATTTCAAGACGTGGAAAACGTGTTGGGTCTCGCTTCGGACCCGTCCGCAGGTCAACCTCTCCAAATCCGGCAGTGTCCACTGAACTAGCGGGATGGCCATACATCGAGAAGGTACGCACTTGTGTCTGCCTTTCAGTAGTTTCTTTACTGATATACGCTACTTCTGTGTATAGTCTATTGTTGCCAACCGGGCACCAGATATGGACTTGCTCCGTGCGAGGGTTCGCTCGCTCGAGACTCGCATGAAAGAGCTCCGCGAGGGCGAGGGCGCCTTAATGGCGGGCCCCGTTTCCACTTCTTCTGCTTCTGCTTCGACTTCAGCGGCTGCCACGTCTGTGGACGAGGCTCGGAAAGAGATGGAGTCGATGCGTGAAGGTCAGTCACCTCGAAAGTTTTGTCAAAATTTAATAAGGACAGCGGCTGATTTCTTGTCTTTGTCATCACAGAGATGCGTCGTTTGTCAGGTCTCATGGAGATCCTCATGGCGAAAATAGATGCTCGTGCATCCGAATCGGTGCGTGTCGAACGGGGAGTTCAAGCAGACGAACCACAGAGTCGTGAGGAACTTTTATCGACGCACGGTCGTTTCGACTCGCCGTTGCCGGTAAGCAGGAAACGGAAGCGCATGGACGATATCTGCACTCTAGGTACCAGGGACCTTGAGGCTGAAAGGCTCATCATGAGTCTGAGCTCGCAAGTAGGCCGGCCACTGGCAGAAAGAATCCAAGAGTTCCATGAACCGATTGATCAGCCAGAGGTCCGCCCTGCGAAGCGCACGCGGACAGGTGCGGAATCGGCTGCGATGACTGTTGCGGCGGCGGCTGGTTACACGGGTCTGGGTGCGGCGCTTGCATGGGCGATGCTTGCCTATGTGCTATGAGCCATGAGCCGCATGCAGGTCGGTTTTATTGTTCGCTCTTGATTTTTCCTTTCGTGTTTCGTTTCTGGGGTCCCCGCCAGTGCTCTGCTATTCCTTGCATGTCTCGTCCCGCATTTGCATCCACATTTTAATCGTCATCCTCGCCCTCGTCCTCGTTGTTCGTATCGTGTCTTGCTGTCCTCCCTCAAATTTGCTGCTCCCTGTCGTCTTCGTTGTCTGAGCCTCCCTCCCTTCTTCTGCGACACCGTCGTTCGCACCGCAGCACATACATAATCCCCCCCTTCCGCAAACTAGCTGCATACCTTACCTTTGGACCTTGTGAATCGAGAAATCCGGTGTAAAGTAACGAAGCTTGTAAATTATATGTACGGATTGCTTGTCCAGTCCACGTCCCAAAGGGACACGCAGTCTAGTTTTTCGGGATGCGGCGAGTCGATTATGAGTTGGCATTTCAGACCATCGGACCTACTTGCACGTTTAACTGGCCTGTTTCTTTTTCTTTTCGATTTCTTTGTCTTTGTATACTGGGCACTGCTCATTTGCCATTTGTATTTGTTTGTAGTGTATATGACGAAATACAGACATGTACATGATTGTTACGGCGAGTAGTCGTGATGCTCTGATGTTCCATAAATGCAAATTTTAAGGACTTGTCCAGGTGGTCTTTACCATGCTTGTATCATTCGCTGGGAGCAAAGGATTTACACGGTAAGATGATTAAATCTGATATCTTTTAAATCTGTATATTTGGTTTCATGCCAAAGGATAGTCATTGGGTTCCTCGCTACCACTCAGTTAATCATAGCGAAGTCACGGAATTTGTTCATCTCGTACTACAGCAGTGCTCTCATATAGTTTAACAGCATCTCTCAGAGCGGTTATATGCATGACTAGGCGGCAATCTGTATAACTGTTGTGATACGTGGTGATTATTGACTCCACCGGCAGTCCACACCTAACTCATTTGGGCCATTTCTGTACCTTCCTTTTGTTTGACTCGACGTCTTATTAGCAGCCTTGAAGACCACCTCTTTGGTATCTGTCTGCTGTCCGGTCTTGGCCACAAGCTGTATTTTCGTCCAGTAAGCAGATGGATCTATCCTTCGCTCTGCTTTAGATCCGAACTGTCTCTTCCCCTCGGCGAATCCCATCCTGCTCTGGTTTCATTCCCACCCTCCTGCTTGTTTCACATTTGGGGGAGTTAAGGGGGATAGGGGTAGTCAAGATCTTAAGTACTCATATTATCCTTCGAAAGCTTTCACAGAATTGCGTGCCTGGCTGTCCCATCCAATGCCTCGACGCATTAGAGATACGAACAGTATTTCCAAATGTCGTCCCGGGGCAGTCAAGGAACTCGGACCAGGCTTGGGTCACTATAGCAGCACGTCGAGTAAGTTTTTTGTCAGAGAGCTTCCTGGGATGAGAATTCCTTTGATATTGAAGACGAAGGGAAAACGTCATCGGCATGGTTGCGCGCGAAGCAAGTGTTCCATAATTTTGCGATAATGCCAGGACGCATTATTCGCTTTGCGGTGATTCCTTAGTTTGATCCGTCGATTAGAAGCACTATCAAGTTCGAAAAAACAGCTGAGGGAGTCGGTTGGCTCGTGAAAGGTTTCAGTACATTCCAGAACGTGAAAAAGGGAGAACGGTTGTTGGAGTCTGTGCGCATACCTGTGCGCATACAATGAATAGTAGTAGTAGTTGGCAGTGCGGTACCGCGCGGACGCGGAAGTGGGGTTTGCCCGCACAACAGGACGCCGAAATTTATTGATCGGCAGGTCTCGAAAAGGCAGTAGTACTGCCGACGTCACAGCCTTCATAGCATCTCAAGCTTGAATTTGCACCACCATCACCCCCTCGACTACTGTCTCTCCTTTGTGAAGCCTGTGTATCCTATCATAAATCCTTTGCTTTATTTCCGTCCGACAAGCTAGTCAGGACTAGCTGCGGATTCTACCCTGACTCTTGTCTTCAGCTTGTCTTGGCTGTGTGCTCGTCGCGATTGTTGTTACTGTTTCTTGGTAGAGTAAGACATGGCTTCTTGGTGCGTACACTCTGTTTCGCAGTCCTCCGGACGAAGTTGCTCACCTTCGAAACATCGTAAACAGGTTTGACATTATCGCGTTCGCTCTGGTATGTCATCTAGCTCCTCGCGTGCACAGAACACTCGCTTAGATCATTTACTCTTCTATCCGCGAAATGAAGACGGCATCTGCGTTTGTCGGGGCTATTTTCGGCGTGAAGTTCATCGCGGACCAGATATCCACGACCGTCAGTGCGACGAAGGAATCGTACGTCTCCTTCAGTTCATCGCAGCCCACATATTTACGTGCTGATCCATTAACCCTTTCCCACCGACCCTCGCCGTGTGCATCTTTCGAATCCGTTCTGATGTGATATGATACACATCGCATTGTAACCATGAAGTTTGAAGAACCGGGGACTGACGATCTCCGACAAGGGCGTCTCCGTGCGCACGGCCGCGCGCTACAGTCGTGAGGACTACCTCGACGCGACACAGCGCGGGTTCATTAAAGCCATGGGCGCGTCGAGCTTCGCGACCGCGGACAACGCCGGCGGGACGAGCGAGAGCAAGCCCGTGCTCGAGCGCCACGACTCCAATGCGAGCGTGAAATCGACCGGCTCAGGGCACAGCGTCTCGGAGGAGAAGAAGAGGCATCGGTTCGGCTTGAAAAAGCGGGCTTCAAACTGATTGAGTGATGGGGGTGCGTAGGGGTGGAGCTTGGAGCGCAGGAGGGTGATATACGAGCTGGGTTCCTCGCACGAAAAGGGCTTAGAACATTGAGTCCATTGCGGCCGACGGGCGATATACGGACATTCATTGTAACTTCGCATAAACAGTTGCATGGTTGCATACTGTCAGATGCATATATATGTCCACCATGTCTGTCATTCCTTTCGATTTCTTCGTTGTATTCGCATATTATACTATCGCGTCTTTAAATTATTAACATTTTGTCTGTGCTGGTCTGACAGACCCTGTCATTATTCGTGAACATGACAGAATTGGTGAGTACATAGTGCATATTCTACAGTACAAATGATGTCAGTACCGCCGAATCCAATGAAAAACAGAAGAGAAAGGCTTAAACTCTATGGAACAACACCATCGACGCCCGCCATGAACGTAAACGCAAGACCGCTCTCCGGTCCCTCATCATCCACCTCCATCCCTCCATCTCCGCTGCGACCAGCAGCGCCCCTCCCCCTCCCAGCCCTCCGCGCCGCCTTCCTCGCGCGCTTCGCATCCTTTTTGAGCGTACGCCGCCCGAGAGGGTTCTGTCCTGCGATACCTGCGGTGGTCCGTTCGTGTGCGGCAGTGTCGTACGAAGGCGTTTCTTGGGACCGTTTTTGCCGTTTAGAAGGAGGCGTGTCGGGTTTTGGGGCGGTGAGGAAGTCGGACCCTGGTTCGGCGCGCATGGAGAGGGAGGGCGAGGGCGAGGGGGAACGGGAGCGTTTTCGCGGGATGCGTGGGGTGAGGTCGTCTGATTCCATCTCGATACTACAAGCAGCCACTGTAAGTATATTGACTTGGTACGTGTGGGATAAATCGAGATAGCTTACATGCCGTCCTCTTGCACCGCTTCCTGCTCACCGTCCTGCATCTCACAATCAAACGCGCCAGCGTCCGCTTGGGAGAATAAACCGCCAAGGTCGAACGCGGGCGCCATTTCCTTAACAATCTGCGCGCTCCCAACGTCCTCTGCACCGGGTGCGATCGCTGGCCCTGCCCCGCCCTGTTCCAACCCGTATTTTGTTGCGGCGGCGGCGCTGACCGTCGCGGGTACATTGCTGGGATGTATTGCGGGCGGGACGGAGTAGTATGGTATCTTTTGTGCGTTCCAGTCCTGGATGACTTGCCGTGCGGCGGCGAGCACGTCGGGTGTGCCGCCCTTATGCAGTCGCCCGCTCGAGAGCGCGAGCATTGTGAGGAGTTCGAGCGTAGAAGTGAAGGGAGGGAGCTTGTAGATCTCCTGTATTTTTGAGACCTCCGTTTTCGACAGGATTTGGTCGACTAAAATATGAAGTGAGTATAATTGATAACAAGGCAGTCTAGAGTATATATAACGGACCGACAGCGATGGGATCTTTCATGTCCTCGACTTTGACGACATTGCGAAGGAGGACGTTGCTGTTCTCCTGCTCATCATCGTCAAAGACGACACCGGGGGAGTCGAGTACGCGTACGCCCCTCTCGACTTGCACGGACTGCATCTCCTTTGTGAAGCCGGCCTCGGCGGCGACGGCACAGACTTTCGCGCGGCGGAGCGAGTTGATGAGGCTGCTCTTCCCGACGTTCGGGTAGCCGACGACACCGACGGTGATGCTGCCGGCTTTTGCGGTGCGCTTGTAGCCCTTGAGCAGGTTGAGGAGCGCGGGTGAGGTCTTGGAAAGGAGATTCGAGCGCTGCTGCTGCGTGGAGGCGCGGAACGGTAAAGTTGGTGTTGTGTGTCGCAGATAGCGAAGCCATGCTTCTGCATTTGCGCGAGGGACGAGGTCTTGTGGAGAAGTCAATTGATTAGGATGAAGTCTTGAAGCGAGGGGACACCTACCAATCTTATTGAGAACGAAAACAAGCCTCTTCCCTTCATGTTCCCGCCGACGTACTTCCTCCTCGACCAGCCTACTCCTACACCCCTCTGGGTCGCGTGCGTCGAGGACGAGGATAACTATATCGGACTCCTCGATTACTTTGTGCAAAGTGCGGATGTATTGTCTGCGGAGCTGCACTTTGTACGCGTCTGTCGAGGACGAAGGGTCGACAATGGTATCATCATACATTCTTCCTGTTGCCTCCGACGCTTCTGCAAGGGCAGCAAGTGAAGAGAGCGTCGGCTCAGAAGCCATAGGCGAGTCCTGGTCGCGCTTGAAAGGCTGCACAGAGCGCTGTACGTTTTGTATTAGTATCCTCCTCTTTCTGTTATACAGGTACAAGGCGCACCTGCGTGGCCTTCTGCCTCTCCACATTTTTCTTCTGCTTCAGATCAGGCAGCCTCGGTATTCCGGGATCTTTCTTGAGTTCTGTGAGGAACGACGATGGTCATGAGTATTCAGAGTGGCCGCTACGATGTAAACCACACACTAGATTTTGTCGGAACGTCCTTTTTCGTCTGCTCTATAGGATAATCTCGGTGAGTATATGTCGAGGAATTTCGGTGCTAAATACCGACTATTTCGGCCCATTTTGTTGTGTGAGATGAAGGTTTAAAGATTGAAGCCACGAAGCAAAGCACGCGTTAAGTACCGTGAACGTAAGAATAACCTTATATGGTAAACGGCTGAAATGTAAAGTGGACCCTGACGGCGTTCGTCTTTACCGAAGGCTTGCTATAGCTTACTGTCCCACTGTCGACCGTCCTTCATATGCTCACGTACCATATAGACGTTTGTACCGTTTTTATGCCAATTTTTACAAGAACGAGCGCTCACCTCTGCTTTTTCCTAAGAATAATGCCTTATTCCGAACTCGCGAACTGGGACGGATCTTTATTCGACTCCCCGGCCGAGCTGAACAGCATTTCGCCGCAGCGCGAACCCAGCATCACTGCGGATCGCTGCGCAGGAAGCGAGAGAGGTGACGAGGTCAAGGGTGCAGCGGACCAAGAAGAATGTCACGATGGTGGCTCCACGTTCGAGCAAAGCGTGAAGGACAGCGTCTCGAAAGCCATGGCGGGGTGGACACAAAGACGCGCCAACGCGAGACGGAGCGACGAAGATGATATGCTCGATCAGGTGCGTTCTATCAAACTCATCATCATCTACACGCCGTCCACCTGGTACAGTGGTTTGAACCGTCGTGGCCTTGCGTTGTACCAGACGCGTCCTCGAGCGCGTGAGCTCAATCAATGCCCTGATTTGCATTTTGAATTGAGGTCATACGAGTCATCGGTGCTAATGTCTCTTTTTTTTGCACGCCTTCTTTAGATTGTGGTCACCTCGCGGAAGCCGTCGAATCCAGAAGTGAAGTCTAACGCACCAGCTGTCGAGCAAGACACCGTACGTCGAGCTCATACCGATTGGCATCCTGTGTTTTCATACTAAACGAGTTCAAAATTGCTCTGTCCCTTCCATTAGGATTCGTCTATGCGTGGCAAGCCTGGGTCTTTTAGCGCAGCCGTGAAGACGGTAAGCCCATACCTGCATTCATGTCATGAGTAGCCTTCATTATACCTCGTCTCTCAGCATGCTCGTGTGAAGCCTGGTTCTGTGCAAAGAGCTTATGTTGGCCCGAGAAGAATAAAAGGTGTTTCTGACTCTTCTGAACTAAAGAAGGACCTTTCTAGCAGACCTTTGTTCGATGGATCTTTAGCCTCGGCGCTCATACCATATCCTGAGGATGGCGCGGTTTCAGACCAAGACAGCTCGGTCGATTTGCTTTTGCTTGAAAGAGTTTCTTCTCGCACGGGTGCCCACAGAGATGATTCGAATTCTGTGACTTTGGACACTTCTTCCGTTAGTCCTCATTATGTTCTACTTGTCAGAATTTTGCTAAGAATTCTTCTCAGTATACCCGTCCTGTCGACGGCGCATCTCAATCGACACTTTCGGTGCCGCAGTGTAGAACTCTCACGAGTCCTCCTTCGAGAAACTCATTTCAAACATCTCTTTCAAGTATTTTCAATGATCAAAGGCAGCAGACGTTGGAGAAGGCCGGGTGTCGCGAGAAGCACACATCAGAAGAATCTTCCATTGAGCCGCAGTCAAGTCCCGTCCTGCGCCAACCACCTCCAATTCATCGCAATTTATTCGACTGCGTATTGATTGTGCCCCGACCTTTTCAGGTTCCACGAGAGCTGTACAAGACGCTTGAGGAGCACGCAGAGATAGAGGGGGAGGGGAGGGCTGCGCATCAGGAGAAGCGGAAGCAGAAGGAACAGACTAATAGGAAGGGTTACGGCAAACGAGAGCCAATCAAGCGGACACCGAGGCAGAAGCCGGCTATGGCAGAAGCTATCTATGTTTCGTCGAGTAGCGAACCTGCAGTCGCTGGGCCCTCAAAGCCAGGGCTGTCGACACGGAGATCTGGGTTTGATGACAAGCTTGAGAATGACTTGGAGAATGTCGCGATGTCAAGGGCCGACTCGAGCTCAGACGATGAGTTCTTGCCTTCGGCTCGTGCGCCCCGGAGAAAACCTTCGGCACGACCAAAGGTGAGCTCAAAGCCGAAGACTTTACCGAAGCAGATGGGAAAGGTGCAAGGAGCGGAGACCATCTTAGCTTCTGAGAGCTCGTCGGAATCGGAAGCGGGCCAACCTGTTACTCGTCTCGCGCAGAAGTCGACCAAACAGCCTCGTCTTTTATCTTCTGATTTACCGCAGACGCCGTCGACAATAACACCAGAACAGGCGCCGGAACAAATAAGAGCAGGGACCACTGTTGATCGGGCTATTGAACCGAATTTGGAAGAAGGCGGCGATGGGTCTTCGATGGAAGACAAGGCGAAGCCAGCGGTCGTTTCTAGCTCACCGCACGAACATTCATTTGTGGCTTCTTCAATTTCGCATCAAGAAACTCTGGCGGCGACCTCTGCTTTGCCTGAAAGTTTTGTCAAGGCCAAAGCTCCCGCGGAGCATAACAATCATCATGCTATGCGGCGAGTGTCACCCACTCTTTGTCTGTCTAGCACTTTGACCCGCCTCACTTCTCTCACACCTTCATCGAGGTCCACAACGCTGGCAATCCAAGACGAACCTTCAGGCCTTGGTCTGAGCGTTTCCGGTGGGGAAATGAAAACCAAGAAGGGGGAAGTGGAAAGGAATGAGAAGGTCGAAGCGAAACAAAGAGAGGCCGCGCACAGTCTTCTTGACGAAGAGAGTGATAGCGACGAAGAGGATGATGTTTGTCATCATTGTCGGACTCGTAACGTCTACGCGAAAATGAAGTGTACGAACGTGAAACCCAGCAGGGTTTGTCCATTACACTTCTGTCACCGTTGCATCGTCGTATTGTGAGTAGGCTTTGTCCTTGGCTTACGAGCATATCCTCATACTTTGCACAGCTTTCCGAAGGTGGATTTTGACCCTTATTCAGGAACATTCGTGTGCCCGGCCTGCAAAGGGACGTGCCTTTGCAAGCCTTGCTGTCGCAGACAAGGAATCCCTGACCAACCTAAACCGCGGGGTCGCAGGTGGGATCAGTTGGGTGTTACTCTGCTTCTCTCTCCGCAGGAAACCCGTCGCCAGGAACGACAGAAGATGGCTAAGGCAGCCGGACGATCGGGTCTATCACAGGAAGTAGGCAACAAACGGGCAGTAGTGTACAGACGGTCGTGCGGGGCGAACGCAGCGAAGGCGAAAAGAGTAACAAGTATCGGTTTGGAAGCCGATAACTGGATACAACAGCAAAATACGGCGCTCAACAAGATCGGCAAGGTTGCCACGCGCCTGTTCGTTGGCGCTTGGCAGGATGCATGGGGCCCAGCGCCGCCGGCACTGCATGCGATGGAGAGTGTCTCCTTCGACGTGCACGCGGCAGCTAGCATGGGCAAGGGAAAGGGAAAGGCTGTCGATACAGGAGGTCGACTGTTTATCGGTGACGCGCAAGCTCTGCGTCGTCCTTTCTTGCGAGCAGATGATGTGCTGCTCCATGCGGAACCGTCTCTGAAGAAGCGTCCCGTGAAACGACGCAAGCCTGCCTCTGCGGATGTTGGCCACGAGTCCATCTATGTTACCTCCCAGGCTCCCAAAAGGAAGAAACGTCGCCTCGGGAATCCGAGCACTATACCAGAGTTCACCATGAATCACCATGATAGTGCACACCCAAGCACCGTCTCCGCGCTTCACCACCGAACGCCAGACGATTTCTCCATTCCAGGTCCAGAATCAAACGCATTAAATGCGGATGCGCGTACACAACTACGGTACTACGATGTCTCGAATGATCCCATGCTGGGTGTCGTCGATCATGGGCCCAGCTCCGATGGACTTGGCGGCGATATCTACGGTTCAGAGTGGGATAGTGTCGAGATGAAGCCTTATGCGCCAGCAACATTTAGCGAGCCGGGCTTTTCATACCAAGAGACGTATGACTCGTACGCCGCAGCGCTGGGCGTCGCTGCCGGCTTGGAACAGTATGACTCGGCCCTCAGCTATGGCTATGGTTACAGCGACGCTGTGCTTATAACGTCTCCGCGCATCAGCAAGCTTGACTCGCAAGTGACAAACGCATCTGCTGTGCAAGATCCCATGCTGTCTGTAAAAGATTCGGATGCAGATGCGAAAGAGGATGATGACTTTACTCGTCTGGTCGACCCTGCACTCCTCGGGCAGGGCAACGTAACGAAGACGGCGGAACAGGATCCGACGCAATTCCTCACGGCGCATGCGTGTGCGTCGGCTCTCATGTCTGTTCCCATGATTTACGGCGTCCCGTCCTCGACAGGGCTGTCGCTGCAGGACCTCGAACGCACTGTCAAGGACTCACTCACCGCCTTGAGTACGTAGAGTCGCCGCTAATTTCCTCTGTGATGTTAACTATCCGTCCCTTGTTTTTATCCTTGTTATTAAACTCCTTTTCCCTTGCGATTATTTATGTAGGCTAGTCGTAGTTGTAATGCCTGCGGTCCTTCAATTTTAGGACTCCGCGCTATGTTTATTGGTTCGCTTTGTAAAGTCAGCCTTTTTTGCTAGTGCAGTAGTACAGTATATCTTTCTTACACTCGCGTAGTAGGTGATTTGCATCCGATAGTAAGTACAATCAATAGATAACTTTTGAACTAGTACTACGCTTGGGTTCCAGGGCCAGTTGTGTCGCGTCGATCCTTCAGTACTATGTAGTGACACAAATTGTATTCGTGAGAAAGTCGCATTTGGCATAAGCCTCTTACGGACTTTCGGTCTTGTTCACAAAACCGCGACGAGCCGCTCCGCTCGAGCGCGCCGCGAGTATCTAACGGGCAACAAATGAACGACGCGTCGGTGAAGACGAGCGCGCCCGTGCCGCACAAGGTCCGCGCAGTTATAAGGGGTGGGCGCGGTGGCATCACGCACTCGAAGAACAAAACATGGGTCAGCGGACGTGTTTCGGGCTCACCGTCGCCTGCACCGGATGGGCGTTGGGAGAGAGGGCGCGGTGGAAGCTCACTTGGAGCTCGGGGAGGACGGGCTGGACATGCGACGCCTAACGGACATGCCCCGCATAGCGCTTCGGTATCTGCCAACGTGACGGAGGATGAGGACGACGGTGTCTCCGATGCGGGCCCCTCGCATTTTCGTTACACCTCCCCCTGCCGTGAATGGAACTGGGAAAACATGGGAAGAGGTGTGTTTTTAGCTGCTTTCAGTGGTAGAGACACCCATCGTGCTATTGTCTTTCCGTGTGCTTCACGCTAGCTCGTCAAAGCGCGTGAAGTAGAACGAGCCCGCGCAATACGCGAAGGCAAGATGGACGACCCAACGAAGCCAAAGCGACTTGACGAGGCAATAACCATTGTCGGAACCTGTCAAGATATGTGTCCAGAGTTTGAGCGCTACCGACGGGAGCGGGAGAACAACCTGGATAAATGGGAATGCGTGCGTGATCCACTGTCCTGCGATGAAGTTGACTTTACGCTGCATTTATAATTTTGTACATTTTTTCGGGTGTAGATCCTTGATCTGGACGGAAAGCCGACCAAGAAGGTTGACCATGCGCATGCAGTAAAGATCTATGAGCGCGGTCAAGGCGACAAAATCATCCCTTCAGATTTACGGCCTGCTCCTGTTCTCAAGGTACGCATTGAAGCAAGGTCTCTGTGCGTCTAGCTCACTGTCTCTTTGAAAGAGAACACTGGACTACCTCTTCCATGAACTTATCCCGAGAGGCGGCTTCCCTGATACTCAAGCGTTTGTGCGCGACCGTTCGCGTGCAGTGCGCAATGACTTTACTATTCAGCAAAACACAGGCCCTGTAGCTATGGAGTGTCATGAGCGATGTACACGTTTTCATATCCTTTCTCTTCATCTCATGTACGGAGTATCAACGTTCGACCGAGCGTTGGAAATCCAGCAACTCATGAACTGTGAGTTTTTTTATTCCTCTAGCCACAAACGTCTCGGAGTTAATCCATATCAAAGCTCTGTTGTCTCTGAAGGAGTTCTATGATGACCAGCGAGGAGCCTACCAGTCGCCGAACGAACTTGAGATGCGTATTTACCACCGCCTCGGCCTTATTCGCGACCAGCATGAACGAAATGACAGGCCACCTCCGCACATCGCTTCCGACAGGGCGTTCCAGCTCATTACTCGTTTCCGCAGCGAAGTACAAACCGCAAGCAGCCCTATCACAAAGACATCCAAAATGAAGGTCAGCGCGGCGGCGATGCAGACATTTGGAGAACTCGCGGGCGTGCTGCGCGAACGACGTAATATCGTCATGATATATCTTATCGCATGTTTTCTTGAACATATCTTTGGGAAGGACACAATCGACGATATGGAGAGCATAAAGGGTCCTCTCTCAATACAGGACATCATTGATGGCAATTCGGAAGTAGAGGGTTATGATGAGGCGGAGGATGGAGTAGAAGATGCAAATATGGACGAGGAGATTGCACAGGAAGAGAGCGAGGGAGACGGTGATGACCTCAGTGCATTTATAGAGGACGACAGCGTAACAGAAGATGTTGATGATGGATTACTCGAAGTCCAGCAACAGGACGAGGAGGCGCCACTTCCTTCGCCTCTAAAACGAGGAGCAACTCAGTGGTTAACGGAGAATTTTGGAAATGCGCCTACACCTCCGCGGGACGCTACTATTTCTCACTCTAAGTCTACGCCTGGTACTCGTTCATCTAATTTTTATTCAGAACATATACTTAAACTGACCTCTATCGTAGGCCTTTCTTCTACATCGCTCTTTGGCGGTCAGCCGGCTCAGTCGTCGTCCGGGACGGTTCATCCAAATGAATCGGTTTTCGGCAAGCTTGTTGGCTCATCATCTACTCCATCTATCTTGGGGAATACAGGACCGTCATCTGCATTCGGCACAGCACTAAGCGCATTCGGCTCTAATTCGAATGTATTTGGAGGTCCTGTTTTCGGCGTGTCCCCCTCCAGCGGTAGTTTCTCAACACCGCCAAAGATACTTGAGCCCACGAAGCAAAATACATCCCCATTTTCTGTTCAGCCTCCCACCTCTGCTCTTCCCCGAGAGACAAAGAAGCTGCGAAGCCTTACAGATGCTGCTCCCCTTGATTCTACCGGTGAAGAGGATCGTGTTGATCCCTCTGAAGCAGTGAAGACGCCAGAAGCACCTCCTCCTTTTGCGTCTTCTAAAAGCGTGCCAACACTCAATCCTGCAGCTCCCAGTTTTGAGCCTGAAGCTATAAGAGCTTCACTATCTTCCACACCCTTCACTGCTGGAACAAGAGCTAGCCTCACGCCCATTCGAACCGATTCGCTATTGCAGAACGTAGTGGACCCCAATCGCGGAGTGTTCGCAACACCGGTAGCTTCTCCGTCCTATCCTTTCCCTTCACCGCAGAAGGGTCAAAGCGGGCCGTCGTTGTCAATAAACACTGGTCCCGCTTTGAAATCAAATGGAGAGACTCGCAAGGCATACGCCATCGACTCTCCTGTAGGTCCGCCTCCTTGAGCCGTAAGGCGCCTATTTCGCTGCCTGGCACTCCCACAGCCTCCTTTTCATCCTCCGCGATACCTCCTGTTGGTCCGACGACTCCCTCAACCCCTTATCATTTTCCAGGTCTACAGATCAACATATCAGCAACAACGACCAGCACCCCCAATGTATTTCCGTCATCCAGCTCGCATTTGTCACCGCAGGCTGGTCCGCCTCCCACTCCTGACCGACAACCGCCCACTACCTCGTCACCTCTGGCAAATGGAAGCTTCACGGTTTACGATGAGGATTCGATGGATTCACCTGCATCCTCAGGGTCGAAGCGTGAACGTTATGAACAAGCGCATGCATTTAGGCGAACGCATGGGATAGTTCCTGTAGTTTATAGACGGTGGAAACAGAGGTTGGTGGATACTGTTACCTGGAAAGAAGCATGTCGGAGGAGCGAGGCGTATAAACAAAAGATTCATGAAAGTGCGACGGAACGCTCCCTGCCATCATCTTCGTCTTACAAGCGGCAGCGAAGTGCATCCGCAATCGAGGTCGAGCCAAGTCGCTCGCGACGGCGACTTAAAAGGGTGTCAAATCCCATGGAGCGTCGTACTGATGAGGAGCTCGCTGAGAAGCTCATGCAGGTGCGCCCCTCAGCTCCAACCTCTCGGATACAATTTTGAAGTCTTTGATAGAACAGGAAAAAACATGAGCGTAGATGGGCTCGGGGTTTGTTCGTCAAAGCTATCCAGGAGTACGTGCAGTCTCGAGTTGAGGATGTACCGCCAAACTGGGCTACATGGTTATGCATGAACCCAGATAACGACAAGACAGCAATCTGGTTGGAGCAGAAGTTCGATGTGCCACAGTCAGGAAGCTGGGAATCTGAAGCTGTGTTCACCATTCCAGTGTCGGCAAACCCATCGCTAGAGGTGTTCCCTGGTTTGATAGTCTTTGAATGCACTCCGCTTGAAGGAGTCGATGATGAGATTGAGAGGTGTGGAAATCACTCATTTTCTGTGACGCGAACATGGCTAACTGTTTCTCAGAAAATATCGGGTTCTTGATGACTGCTCGAGATTGAGAGATATTATCTCCATGCTACCAGAGCGTCGCCATTATACTCCATCGCTTCTATTCATAAACTGGGATTCAAGTCCTGGCAGCGATATCGACTCTGACATTTCGGATATGGTATGCATTAGTTTTTTTATCTGCATAAGGAGGTTCTGATTCGTGATACAGGCTGCTAAGTACGTTGAAGACGGAATCCTACGGAATAGCATCAGGATTACCATCTCTTCGGATGACACTGATGAGGCGTTTGCGAAATGCTTACCGAGACTGAATGCCGATGTACAAGGAGAGCTCGTTGAAAGGCTCCATCTCTCAGGTGAGTTTTTATTGTATATGCTCCTGCAATTTGCCTAACCTTCTCAAATCCAAGATCTCTTCGACCGATTGAGTCTGCGTTGGAGAGAGACTGCGTCAGTTTGGGTAGATGCCTGTTTCTCTGACGAAACCTGTAAGATCATTTGCTTTATCTGCATTTCTCGGAGGTTAATCAGGAAATTTCGCAGTCAACTGGCGTATGTTCAGCCACGTTGTAGAATGTTTTGTGGAGAGCTTAAATGCCATGTTGGAAAGCGTGCTGTCTGTGTGGAACAAGGATTCTTCGCAGGTGATCCCGCTACCTCTTCCGCCTTTCGGGAAGGATAGAGACGACCAGTACGACTTTTTTTACAACCTTATCTCATGTTAATAAGTCTCTGTACTATAGGTCCGTTCCAAGGGTCATTTATGAATGGCTGCGCTCGTCCAAGTTTGATGCAGATTACCTGGCAAACCACTATTTAGCTGCTGGCTTCAATCAAGGCACGATTGTCGATTGTATGCGAGTCTAAGCATGACTGACTTATCGGACTTCAGATACAGAAGCCCGGGCTCTCTTCGATCACCTGCTTCACCTTGCTTTCCTCTACGCCCAACAGTTTGCGAACGTTACTTTGCAACGGCGAGTCATCTCGAAGGCGAACTTAAAGCAAGCCTCTTCGCAGTTCGCAGATGCGTTAGAGCAGACGCAAGCACGTTTGCGCACTGCCATCAAGACACTTCCTCGCTCATCGCCGAAGCGCAAGTCGAATGGTGATTCCAATTACAACGACGAGCCAAGTGAGTCTGCGTCGCAAGCTTCGAGGTGTGTTTGTCCCTATCTATCTCTTCCGTGTTCGTTGAAGACTGATTGTTTGTGCGTAGTCCATCACCTCCGACCCCTTCAATGAGCGCAAAGCGAGCGCGTGTCTCGCGGTCGTCTGAGTCGGTGACGGATGATCAGGGCCAGGAGCCCTTATTTGGCACGTCACCGTCCCCAACCCCGAGCGCTGCTCCATCCGTGGGGAATTCCTCCGTGTCAAGCGTGACGGTCGCAATGTTGCGGGCATTGTCTCGCGATGTTCTCAGAACATATGGTAGCAAGAAACGTGAAGGCACGAGCTAACGCCGTAGAATAACTTGCTGCGCCACCTTTCTTCGCCAGCGTGGGCGAGTCCCTTATCGCTTGGGACAGCAGCTTTCGTCAATTCTTTATCCCTGGGAGCATTCTTTCTTATTTCATCTACCCCTTTGGTTTACCTTTTTTACATCTATTTATTACCTTGTCGCCTTCCTTTAATTTGCTTGTATCAATTTGCATACCTACCGTCCGCTCGCACTTGCATATTCGATCTCACCTCTGCTCGTCCGTCATTTGCCTCTGAAGTTCCATACATTATGAATATGCTGAATCTAGGAGGTTACTGTTCTACGATATGCACTATGTATGTTGTACACGCAAGAATGAAGAACACTTAGGATGGAATTGGACCATCGCGGCTTATAGCGGTACAGGGATACAGCTGAACTGAGTATGCTTGAATACGATTCAAGCCAATTCATTTACTCCGACATCTCACGGTCCTGCTCGTTTCTAACCTTGCTGGCCGCGGCGCGGAAAGCGTCGAAGTCGTCCTCGAGGTGAGCGCATGCACTGCTCGCCGCGCGGAGGGCGTATGCCTCCGGAAGAGCATTTGTGAGAAGCTAGAATTTTAAAAGGAAGTAATCGATGTCAGCAGTGGTTACTTTAAGATGCAAATGAGATGGTAGAAAAGGCGGAGCCAGGCAGAGAAGGGTTCGGGTAAGGATCAAGGAGAGGATGGAGTTGAAAGGAGATGGAAGGAAAGCGACATGTCGGACCTTGATACGAGTGCTGCCCGTTGGGTGTGTCTCCAAGAAACTGAGATTAAGCCGGCTGCCGCGGCGTTCGAGATCTGCCATGCGCGCTTGCATTCTGAGCTCACGAAGACGTTTGCGATTCAAATGCAGGAGTATAGAAGTGAAGGCCGTGAGATCATGAATGAAGATAAGACAAAAGAACGTACGAGACAGCACCCCTCGGGTCAAAACATGCACGCGCAGCGAGTTGAAGACCAATTTTGTCGGCTGAATGAGAGATTGAGGTTCCAAAGGGTAAGAGAACGCTAGTCGAGAGATGCAAAGAATGATGAGGCTGGCACCTTCAAGTTCGATGACACGCGAGTTTGGTAGATGATAGAGGTACTTCATAAGTATCGGACCATATCCGACGTCGAGCCCGAAGAACGGCAGCAAGTACAGAATACCGTTCATGATGAGCAATTCAGAGAGCTTTTCCGAGACGTGACGTGCAACTGTTTTCGACACATTGGAAGATGTTAGAGGTATTAAGAAAAGCGTACGTCGGAAAGGCCTGAGAAGACAAGCTGACCTACATGGGCGATCTCTATATGATACGTACACCGAGGACGCACAGAAATGTTCTTAGACAAATTTATGCGTAGAGATAATCATCGATGGCTTACCATGGCTGAGGACAGCAGCGAGTCCATCCATATCGTGTGCAATGGGAAGGATACCGGTGAAAACGATGACATTGCCTTAGAGCACAGAAATTAAAATAGATCGGAGCGCGCGAAACATGAGAATACGCACCGTTCCCGGCCATAGCATTCACGATGCTATCGTCATCCACTACAATCAAGTTCCACTCGCGTAAAGTATCGCCACCTGGACTAGCAGACATGCTCGCATCTTCCGATATAAAATCAAGCTCCGCTCGCCTGAAATCAGGGTCCCATATGTCCGAGTCGATGTTCCGCACATCAACATCCTTTTGACTTGGATTAGCAACAGATGTGCTGGCCAAGATTCCAAGCCCATTCGCTTCGAGAATCGCAGATACAACAGTACGTATTTGCTGCGTTATGGGATGGCTTGGTGGAAGGATACGGCCGCGAAATTCTTCGAGAAACGCTGCATACTCTTCCTTTGCTAGCGTAGCCTCCCATTTTCGAGGAACACCCATAAACCTCCAGCGTCCAGTCTGAGGGACTCGCTCCAAGCTTCCTCATATGATATATGTGTGCGAATTGTATGGTCGGTAAACAAAGAAATGAAGGAAAGTTTATGTAGGAGTATACGCACTGCAAAGCATAATATATTGCGCCAGCTATCATGACAAGGGCAGCCAAACCAGTTTTTGTGTTCCACTTCTCCCAGTCGCCTGTTTGATCGGGTTTGTTGCGAAACTCACTGTAGCATCTGTGTGGGATCAGCTGGTGTGTGCTTAACGCGAACTTCTGATGCGGACGAAGGCGATAGCCAAAGGATCCGTTTCTCAAGCCTGAAGTTGATGGTAAGGCAAAACTAGGAGCCGCATTGGCCGAGGACCAGTTATGCCTTGCAAGGGCGTGCACCGGGATGCCGTTAGAACGAGCATGTAGCAACGAAACCCAACGAGTGCCATTTGATATTCCGAAGTGCGGATGTTTCAGTGATATGACGAGGTGCTGAGACAAAGAAAGAGATGGGCGAGAGATGGAACGAAGCACGGAGGCCATAGTGACATGACTCAAGGTTCAAGGAGTGGCAGTTGACGCGCGGACGCGTTTCTAACACTTCTTGAACTCCTACCACCACCATCTGGACCGTGGGAATCTTGCAGTTATCTCGTCTTTTTCTCTCTTCGCTATGGACAGCAAAATGCTGACCAGAGCTAAAGCATCTCTCAACAAAACAAAGTCGTCTCTTTCCCTTGCCAATCCCAAGGACCCCACCAAGTGTGAGGAGTGTAAATCGGATCTCCCCTATCACAGTCGCAGCTGTGTTAGTGGCAAAGACAAGCTTTGCATCGTTTGTGGTCGCGATAAGACCTACAACCACGACGATGCCGTCTGCGTAACTGTTGCGAAGAACCGTGCCAACTGGTCCCCCGATGTCGAAGCCGACGCCCATGCGGCCGCCCTACGCAAGCAAGGGGATCTTCCCCCCACCCCCATTGTCGAGTCACAATCTTCCCTCAAGCGCTCCAACTCGGAGGAAGAACATCACGTCCTTCAGCCACCCGCCCGAATCGACGAAATCGTGGACATGGAGGCCGACGACCTCTACGTCCCTAGTATAAGCCAAGCCCCTCAGGTCGATAACGACATGGACGACATTTCCATTTCCGAATACGAGGATCCTCAAATCGCCGAACGAGTCTCGGCCTCATTTCAACACCTGACTAATGAGACTATACAGCACATAACGACGCTTATCACTCAACCGTCTTGGACTTCTCCCACGCTGTGGCATGATGATCCGATCCGCGCCGACAAAGCCCTTGCGGACGTGGCTTCCAACCTCGTATCCTGGGTCAGCAAAGCTCACTGTTTCGACGACGAAACTATCAAGGAAAACAAGGCGAATGAAGGGCTCCAGGCCTTCCATTCCTCATACCGGATCCATTCTCCCGATTTCAAACATGTTTTTGATGACGTTCACGTTTCAGCTCAGGCCATACGCGAACAACATATTTCCGACGATATGTCGACTATGTCCCGCTCCATTCAGTCCCTTACTTCTCTTGTTTCTTCTCTCGTTGAAAAAACTAACAATCTCAAAAAACAGCTTTCCCGCTCTTCTTATTCTTCTTCTTCTGTCGCTAAACCCCCTTCTTTGGCTAACAAACCACAGGTTAAATTCCTCCCTGACCCTATTGGCGCTCGCTTTGTCCATGATAATCGGTTCCCTCCCGACCCTCCTATCGCTAAACAACGCGTCCAGACCCCTAAGAATGGGAAGACCGACTATGCCGCAGCCATCACCAATACACACGTCCCGGGATCAGGCTATCGCATGAGCTCTGAAGGAGTCATTTACGCACCTGATGGATATGCACATTCAGCACATAACACCCCCAGACCGGGCGGCACAACCATTTATCACCCGAAGGTCGATTCCGTCGGGACGGACAAGGACGGATTCACCACAGTGACCTATGCGAAAGCGGCACAAAAGAAACCAAAGACCACCCCAACCAAAGTTTTGCGCCCTACCGCCGAGAACCCTGATGGGGAAATTTCCACAGTACCAGTTAACCGATCTAACGGATCGGTCAATATTCGCTCTTCCAACATTAAACGGGTTTATTTCTCCCTACCAGGGGACCTCACTGTCCGTCCACTTACACAATCCGTTAAAAATGCGGTGAGGGCTGGCCTTAAAGGCAATCCTCTTTTTAAACATTTGGTGGTTCTGAACGTCGAGTACACCTCGAATAGCAACCTCCTGATCTCCTTTACTAACATTTGTTTGGATTTCGACGCTAATTACCCTTCCCTCGCTACCCAGCTTAGCCACATCCTTAACATCAGTGGGGCGAAACCGTTCATTCCGTCCCCACAATTCAAGATGGTCATTCCCGGTGTCCCCGTCTACGACAGGGAATCCAAGCTTATTTACAGCGAATCTGACCTTTTTAACGAAATTTCAGCTCTTCCCCAATTCGAAGGGCGAGAGTTCATGTTCCCACCTAGGTTTATGTCGTCGCCGGAACGTCTCAACGAGTGCGACTATTGCAATGTCTCGGTTGTCATGAAAGACCCAGACCGTCTTTCCTTCGATCACTTCTTCCTACACGGTAACCGTTCGGTTCCTGTGTTTGGCGTTATTCGTCGCCTTGAAGAAATGAAGGCGCGCCCTACAATTAATCAATGCGACAACTGTCACCGCCTAGGACATCCAGCTTCCAAGTGTCGTTCAGTAGCACGATGTGCTATCTGTTCGGAAACGCACCGCACCACAGTACATGTCGCCAAATGCGCTCCGTGTACCGCCGCTAACAACCTTCAGTGCGAACACTTCGCTTTGTGCATTAATTGCCATGGTAACCACAGCGCTCGGTCTTCGGACTGTCCTGCCCGTCGTAATTATCGTTCTCCCTATTAATTCCTATGTCTTTGACTATTTCAGTTCTTTCCCTTAACATTCGCAATTCTTCACCCTCCTTTGATTTCCTTTTTCGCTCATTTTCGTCTTCCGGGTCAGCCCCGGACATTGTCTGTCTTCAAGAGGTCCCTGTCATCCAGAGAATCCTCCCGTCCAAATCTGACCCGGCAGGCGGTCGTGATTTCGTTTCTCGCAACCATGTCCCTTACACCGCTTTTCTCCCGCCCATTCCAGGCAAACCGCGTTGTTGTACTTACGTTCATTCTCGACTCGTTCATCGGGTCTCACTCTTTCACACCCCCAATCCTTCTCCTAATATTTCAGTTATCACGATTTCTCGTGATCTCCCCACCCCGTTGTTTTTATGGAATGTTTACAACTCCCCGTCCCAACAGGAATTCGAATCCAACCTACCCCTTCTTAATTCCATCTCCAATATCTTTGTTGGAGACTTCAACCGTCATTCCGCTTTATGGTCACTCCCTACACAATCTCTCAATCTCACCCAGTCCAATGTGCTCACCGACTGGATCGGTAATGCCGGACTCACGGTGTGCAACCCACCAGACCAACCCACTTATTATAACCGTTCTACCAATACTCGCTCCGTCATTGATCTCGTTTTGTCGTCAGACGACTTTTCGGCTCAAATTTCTGAATCTATCATTATTTCCGATCCTTCCTTTACCACCTCTTCAGACCACTATCCGATTTCATTCTCTTTTAATCTAAACTTTCTAACTACCCCCTCTCAACACCCCCTTCGTTCCATTCGTTCTAATGACTTGCCGCGTTTCGTTTCCGAATTTTGTGATTCCAAACTTTTTTCTTTCGACCTTTCGAATGTCGATTCGCCAAAGTCGCTGGACGATTTACTTTCTTCCTTCCAAGAATCCTTTTCATCTTTCACCAAGGTGTTCCTCCACAATTGCAAACCACGCACATACTTCGGCCCCAACGCCTGGTGGTTCGAAGCCTGTTCTAGACTTTACCGGGACTACTGTCACAACCCCTCTGCTGCATCGAAACACCTGCTGGACGTCGAATTGTCCAGAGCCAAATCCGCCTTTTTTGGAGCTCGCCTCCAACGCTCTGATCAACACACTATCTGGCATCGACAGTTTACAGGTGTCGCGCGCCGCCATGCCCCTATCGGCGCCCTCAGGATGCCTAATGGATCCTTCTCGTTAACCGAGGATGACAAAGCCACCCTATTTCGCAACACATTCTTTCCACCCTTATCAACGCAGCCTGAGCCGGTGCACCTGCCCGCTCTAACAGACAGCCCGAAAATTTCTACGAATGATGTGCTTAACGCCCTCCGCGGAGTCGATAAAGATACGAGCCCTGGTAACAACCACATCTCGTACCAACACCTCGCCCTGCTGGTAGAATTCCAGGGACAATTTTTTGCGGACCTTTTTTCTAAATGTCTCGAATTAGGTCATTTTCCATTCCCTTTCAAAACGTCTTTAGTCACTTTCATTCCCAAGCCCAAACGCACTGATTTCTCAGTGCCCAGGGCTTTCCGACCCATCACTTTGGTGGACTCCATCGGTAAACTTTTCGAACGCGTCCTCTTTAACTTTCTTCAACCATTTTTTGAAACCAATAACCTCCTCCCTGATTCTCAACATGGATGTCGTAAACATCGGTCTTCCCTTACCACTTGTTACGACTTACTCTCTTTTATTCTTTCTGATCCGTTTATTGTGGCTGGCGAGCCGGTCCCCGACAAGGCCCACTTACGCCACCGCCACCTCATTACTTCAATCCTCACCGTTGACATTCAAGGTTTCTTTGATAATATTTCCCATTCTCTCCTTCTTAACAAACTCATTCATTCTAACGTCCACCCCAACTTCATTCACGTCCTAGCAGCTTGGCTTTCTGATCGCCCCATTTCACTTCACTTCAATAATTTCTTTTCTACACCATTCATTAAACCCAATCGCGGGGTCCCTCAGGGATCTCCTCTATCTCCACTCATTTCAATCTTTGCGTCGTCCGACGTCATTTTTTCTTATTACAATCGCTTTGGCTCACACCGTCCTTTATTCGCATACATGGATGATCACCTCCTTTCTGCCCGGTATCGCGATGCAGACTCTTTTGTAGACCGGACGGTCGACTCGAGGGCGAATCTATATTCTTCCCAAGGGAGACTGCGGTGACTCGATTGTCGAGGAGGGACGACCAAATAGAAACGGAGTGATCGACGCTCGAGACAGTGGCTCTTCTGGTTCAGAAACCTTGTCAAAGCGCTCGATTCTGTCAGAATCGAACTCCCAACGCAGACCCTATAACTATAATGATTGACGTCTGAAGTTGAGGAAGGTGCGGGGCCGTGTCAGCCTGTTTCGGATGGTCCGAACCCCTGGATGGTGTTCGTCGAGCGTTCGAACGTGCTCGAAGGCGTTCGAGCGTACCCCGAAGCGATCGAGCGACTTCTTAGTAGGGGGCGAACGTGTGGGGCGACGGAAGTATGCAGGTATAATACCTTGTCGGGCTTGTCGGGCGCTCGGAGCTCTGGAATATCGGTTTCGAGCGTATGTGGTGAACCGAACGCGCTATTCGAGCGGTCGGCGGAGCTCGCAAATGCAGAGCAGAGATGAACTGAAGACGGGAATGACTTATGAGACTCGAAATGTGTACTGTGCGGCGAACTGGGGGTGTATTCCCTCTCTACAGAATGAGTACAAAAGGTGTGCACTATTTATACTCTAGGCGAAATGAGCTCGGTACCGACGTCGAACGTACATACGGAGGTAGGGGAGTGCGTGCGGTGCGTATTCGAGTCAGAATAGTCGTATGTTATGGATGGAATGACTCGAGAACATGATGAATCACGAACTCGAAGGGGAATAATGGTTCGACATCAATAAAAAGACCAATGAAACCCGAGAAACTTATCATGTGTCCATCCAACAACTCCATTCGAACGTCCTCGAATGTTCCTCGGGCGTGATGGCGACGAATACGCACCCTGGAAGTGATAGACGATGATAAATAACGCTCGAGCCCCATGGAGAACGCGGCGAACGACGGAATCCGGTCGTTCGAGCGTGATACATTCAACGTCGACGGCCCGGGAATCGTCCGAGCGACCCATGATGGAACCCGATGCGTTTCCTGAGCCCAACCGCGTAATCCGGCTGCGCTATAAGCGTTCGAACGAGTGGATACGAAGTGGAAAGAGTGCTCGAGCGCGCATATAGTGGGATACGGAATGAATATACAGGAAATGAAGCGTTCGAGTGTGAATAGGACGTGGTATGAGTGTTCGAATGGGTGTATGAAAGTATTTGAACGTATGTATGAGGTTACTAATGGATCATATGAAAGATTCGAAGGTATATTGACGCTCGAATGGCCGAGTGTGACCATTCGAGCGTGTGAAATGCGAAGTGTAAGATAGACAGTGATGAAACGAAGTGCTTGACTGTGTTTATGGGGTTTGTATCTGTATATAATAATAAATAAAGCGGGTGGTATGCTGGGACGGCTGACGCCTAAGCGCGAATCGAGCGCTACACCGGTCGCTCAGCCTTCAGACCAATTTGACGCGTTTACGCAACCAGTTCTCCTTCCTTTCCTCCCAATTCCAGGCGATTGGTTTATCAATTGATCCCAACGCCATCGAACTTCTTCACATCCTCCCTCATCCTAAAATTGCCCGCTTTCTCTTTCGGTCTTTTCTGAACAACCCTTCTCAATCCTCTTCTCCTTCCCTTTCCCTTCCAGGTGATTTAACTGTCTCACCGTCCCAACACCTAACTTGGCTTGGAATCATTCTTTCTTTCGACCTATCGCCCAAGCTTCACTTTCAAGCTCGCGCTAACAAAGCGCTTTCCACTCTTCACCAGCATTCATTTCTTTTTAATTCTTCAAACGGTTCTTTCTTTCAATACGCTCGCCTTTTATATTTTGGTCTCGTCTGTTCAGTCGCGATTTACGGCGCAGTCCTTTTTCCCGACTCCACTTGCATCTCTTCCCTATTACAACCTATCCAAAATCGATTCCTTCATTCCATTACTCACCAGTCTATATTGCCATCTATTGCAGAATCGGTCTTTTCGATTCCCCCTCTTGACCTTTTCGTTCGTGTGCTCGCACAACGTTTCGTTCTTTCCTATTTCTCTCACTCCAAACATCTACCTAACCAAAACAGTTACCTATACGATGTCCTTCTTCCAGACATTCCCATTCCTAAAACTCCCTCTTACCCTGTTTTCGTTCCAGTTCATTCCAGACTCATACTTACCCCAACTCCAATGCCCGACCAACGCCAGAAAGCTATCCGCTCATTCAATTCCTTTTACTTGCGCCCTCCCCCTTACCAATACTTTATCTTCACAGACGGTTCCATCATCCCAGACAACGAAGGCGCCGCCAACGGCGGCCACGGTTACGTTATTATGCACGATCACCGCGAACTTGCTGTCTTTTCCTCAGCAGCGCACTCTCGCTCGAATATTTTGTTCGAGGAGCAGGAAGCGCTCATCGCAGCCTTACGCCGAATATCTTCTCTTCTCAAAAACTGTTCCACTCCGGTGCACATTCACATCGTCACCGACTCGCTTAACTGTGCCAACCTCATCTTCTCCGACGATCACAATCACTCAGATTTCATAATCTTATTTCGTCGCCTATGTGGAATATTCTTAGTACTACACCACCCTGCGTCACACATCGCTGTCCAGTGGCTTCCCTCTCATAGGGGTGTCCTGGGCAATTCGAAAGCCGATAAATTAGCCAAAGACGCCGCGTCCAACCGTAGTCGTGAGCCCATTCCGGTCTCACTACCCAACCTTAATGCGCAACTCCAACTCGATCTTCTTCGCGAGTGGAAGGCCCGCTTAGTCAATTTGCGTGGCCATCGATCAATCACCGAACCCACCTCATTCATTCTCTACCCTACTCAATCATTCCGCGCATTCCTCAAATTGCCTCATGAGAAGAGGATATCCCGCTTAGTCCACGGACGCGCGGTTAGCATTCTGCTAAACATGCTTGACCTGCATATTCGTAACCTTGAACCCCGTTGCCCGGACCCCCTCTGCGTCAAACACGATGTCCGTCATCTGTTAAATATATGCCCTTTTTTCGCACATATCCGTAATGGCCTTTTTCGCAAACACATTTTACCCCTTCACTTCCCTGATTGGTTTTATCCCAATAATTTCATGTTACTTCTTAAATTCGCTTACTTCTCTTTTTGTCGTCCTCCCGACGCTATGCCACTTTTCTCAGAGCTCCCACTCCCATACCACTTCTAGCCTTCCCTTACAATACTCTGTACCCCTACCCCAGCCTAGCCAACAACTCCTCGAGCGCTTCGTCCGTTTCTTTTCTGTCTTCTGTAGTTACGGTTTGTTTTCCGAGCGGTTGGATATCTGTTGATAAGTAGATAGCAGATGCATTATAAAGTTTCTAACACGTGAGCTATGCTATATAATTTCTGCTATCTACTCCTAACAGACTACCAACCGCAATGGAACCGGAAAAGGGACAAAAGACTATGTACGTAGTGCACGAATGATGGTATGCGTTACTTCGGGTGGTCAAACATAATAGAGATGGATGGTCTGGCTAAAGGTAAAAGGAGGGTGGTAATTCAGATAAAAGAGGCATGCTGTCGGGTGGACGGCGAAACGAAAAATAGGCGAATTTTAGAAGGAGAAGAAAGTTATTAGGACGAAACCAATCAGAAAATGGGAAAGGTAGAAGATGTTGACGAAAAAGGCCCTGTCGAACTAATGCGAAGAAAGGGCAGCAATTAAGGATATGACGGACATCATGTTTGGTGCACGCTGGGTCCGGACAACGGGGTTCGAGGTTTCGATCATGTAGATCAAGTGCGTTCAGCATTAGGCTGGCGGCACGAGATAGAACTGTGCGGTGTATCTTTTTCCTTGGAGAAAGCTTCAAAAACGGATGGAGACTTCGCGTCGGGTGAAGGATAAATGAGGATGGCTCGATGATGGAGCGATGCCCATGAAGGTTGAGTGTGCTGGCTTTCCAGTCTTGAAGAAGATCGAGCTGTACTTGCACCTTCAAATTGGGGAGCGAGTCCGGTATAGACACACGATTGGGTTTAGACACGGCGTCTTTTGCGAGCTTATCAGCTTTGGAGTTGCCCAGCACTCCCTGATGAGAAGGGAGCCACTGGATAGTAATGTGCGAGGCCTCATGGTGGAGGGCGAGAAATATCCCGCATAGACGGCGGAAGGTTACTATGAACTCCGCATGTCGGGTGTCATTTGAAAAGATGAGCTCGACGCTGTTAAGCGAATCCGTGACAATATGGATATGGATGGGTGTGAAGCATTTCGCAAGGAGGGAAGAGATACGATGCATGGCTGCGATGAGCGCTTCCTGCTCTTCAAACAGTATGTTCGAACGAGAGTGCGCTGCTGAAGAAAAGACAGCTAGTTCTTGATGATCGTGCATAATGACGAATCCATGGCCCCTGTTGTAGGAGTCCTCGGCATCGGGTATGATGGAGCCATCTGTGAAGATGAAATATTGGTAAGGAGGAGGGTGTAGAAAGAACGAATTGAAATCACGAATAGCGCGGTAACGTTGTGATAATGAGGGGATGGGAGTCATAATAAGACGAGAGTGAATTGGGGTGAACGAAGGGTAAGAAATAGATTTAGGAATTGAAATACCAGGAAGGAGTGATGATGTTAAATATTGTTTTGGAATGGGGTTGCATTTAGAATGAGCAAAATATGAAAGAAGAAATCGTTGGGAAAGCGAACGTATGAACAGATTAAGTGGAGGGTATGATAAGAATGATTCCGCCACGGCAGGTTGAATGTTGCTATGCAAAACAGAATGTAGAAAGCGATTTTGGGTTTTTTGAAGTATGGAAGAAATGAATGGGGAGTCAGGAAAAAGGACGGCGCCATAGATGGCAACAGAACGGATTAAACCAAAATATAAAAGGCGGGCATATTGAAAAGATGCACCATTGGAACGATTAAAAAGAAAATGGCGCTGATGAAGGGTAGAGAGCGCTTTGTTTGCCCGAGATCCGAAATGGAGTTTGGGCGAAAGGTCATAAGAAAAGATAACGCCTAGCCAAGTAAGGTGACTCGACGGGCAAATAACTCGGTTGTTTGGTAAAGACAAAGAAGTGTTGGAGGAGGTGGGTGAATTTGTTAAGAATGGCCGGATGATAATGTTAGCAATTGGACGATATGGAATGATATGAAGGAGTTTGATGGCGTCCGGGTCAATGGACAAACTAAGAGATTGAAACTGAAGAGAGAGAAAACAGAATTGGTTGCGAAGATGGACTAGGTTGGTCGAAATGCTAAGTGATCGCGAACAAAGAAGGTGGTCGTCCATGTACGCAAGTAAAGGACAGTGCGGACCAAATTTAGTGTTATAAGCCGTGATAGCTTCGGCTGCAGCAAAAACGGAAATGAGGGGGGATAATGGAGATCCTTGGGGAACTCCACGGTTAGGTTTAATAAAAGGGGAAGAGAAGAAATTATTAAAATGGAAAGAAATGGGACAGTCTTTTAGCCAAGTCGAAAGAACATGGATAATATTAGGGTGAAGGTTGGATTGAATGAGTTTGGTAAGAAGACAATTATGAGAAATATTGTCAAAAAAACCTTGGATGTCAACGGTAAGGATGGAAGTGATAAAGTAGCGGTGTCGGTGAGTGACGGATGAATGCCGGTCACCGCCGCTGAACGTAAAAGGTTCAGATGAAATAGTAGAAAGCAATTCGTAACAAGCGGTAAGAGAAGAACGATGTTTCCGACACCCATGCTGGGCGTCCGGAAGAAGAAGATTGGTTTTGAAAAAAGGTTGCAAGATATTAAAAAGGACTCGTTCAAAAAGTTTGCCAAGGGTGTTGACCAAAGTAATGGGGCGATACGCTCTTGGAACTGAGAAGTCAGAACGTTTGGGTTTTGGATTGAAGGTAACCAGCGAAGTCCTGAAAGGTAAAGGAAAGTGGCCTGTCTGCAAGCAAAAGGAAAAAAGGTCCACAAAAAATTGTCCGCAATGTTTGATAAGAAGCTCAAGGTGTCGGTACGAGATGTGGTTATTACCAGGACTCGTTTTGCGATCAATGCCTTGGAGCGCATCGTGAATGTCGCTCATCTCAATAGGACGATAGTCACGAAGGGCAGGGAGGGTGATGGCCTCCGGCGTATGCAATAGAGGGGGAAAAAATGTCTCATGGAAAAGGGACGCTTTGTCATCTTCGGTGAGTGTAAACGACCCATTGGACATGCGCAGTGCGCCGATAGGGGTACGGTGGCGTGCAGTACCTAAAAACTGACTGCGCCAGGCTGTATGCGCATCGGATTGCTGTAAACGGGCATCAAAGAATGCATTTTTGGTGTGTGCAATTTCGATGTCAAGGAGTTTTTGGGACTCGGGGTGAGGATTGCGACAGTGTGCGCGATAAAGCTTCGAACAAGCTTCGGACCACCACGCGTTGGGGCTGAAGTGTGAGCGAGGTTTTTGTTTGTGAAGAAAGATAAGGGCAAAGTCTGAAAATGAAGATTGAAAGGAAAAAAGGAGATCATCCAGCGCCTTGGGGGAATGAATCCCTTCTAATGAGAAGGAAAATAATTTAGAATCACAGAAATCCACTACGAAAGCGGGTAAATCATGGGAGCAAATTGAACGAAGGGGAGATTGTGGAAGTGGTGCAAGCGCGTCAATATGGAAAGAAAAGCGAATAGGAAGATGATCTGAAGAAATGTCTAAGGATGAGTCTGAAATGGAAATATGGTCTAAAAGAAGGGGGACGAAGTCATCTGAAGCAATGACAAGGTCAATAATGGATTTAGAACAATTAGAACGGTTAAAATAGGTATGTTGGTTGGGAGGGTTGCAAACAAGTAAGCCGTTCTCGTTGATCCAGTCAATGAGTGCTGCCAATCTCGAAAAGTTGGCGGATTGTGATGGGAAAGTGTTAGGCAGGAGTCTGGGAGACGACTCGGACTGGGCAGGCCTCGGCTGACTGTCGTCTGGGACATGCTATACTCGAGCTGAGGCTCGGGACACGCTATACTCAGGCTAGGTCATCACAGAGGTAAGAGGATTAATACAATATACACTACTACAGGAGGGGACGCTGTCTTGCTGGAAGTGGGGATGATAATATTCTGGTGTGAAATGAATCCAATGGCACTTCCACTGAGTTGACCGGTCTATTTATCTAAACAGGTCCTTCCCAGGTGTTCAGTGAAGAGGGACAGAGATTGGTGTGATAGCTGTGTGTAGCTGTTGGAGATTGCAAGCTTGTCTTGCTGATGAATCTAGGCTGTGCTAGAGAGGGTACCAAACTAATTGGTAGTAGAGAATATAATAGAGTGACAGTTTTAACTGCTGAGTTCTCAACTGCTGAGTTCCTAACTGTAGTCTGACTAAGAACCCTGGTGGTTCTGTGCTTCTGAGATCTAGAGGGGAAAATGTATATTGATTTCTAGGGCAGCAAAACATGCCCTATTTATGCCCTTTGGCAGATACAAAGCTGTACTACACTACTAGAGACCTGATTCTACAAATGACTACATATGATGATACATGACACTCTCTGACTATCCCTTCTGACTCCTTGTGACTCATTTTGACTACTTCATCATGACTACATGGGATCACGGCTGACTGATCTATTGTGACAGTATATGACTCATTGCTGATCATCATCATGCTCTGATGTGATTGCCACTGATTAAGCCATTGTGACCATGTATGACTCATTGCTGATCATCATGAACACCGCTTCCTCCATTTGGAGAGACCAGCCTAGACCTTGGTCTTCCATCCTTTCTGACTTCCTTTCCCACACTAAAATGGGTGAGGCTGTGCAACTTCCTGAAGCCATGACTACTGAATAAGATGTGTACCCTCTTTTCTTCTGCAACCGACTAATTGAATGCTTTTGATCGGGGACCTTGCTAGGCTTTATATCCGATATCTGAGTACTGTGATAGTCAAATATCTTTGTGAAAAGGTCATTGCCTGGTACACAATTCCCTAAATGTCTTCCTCTATGATGTCGAGCTGTGCCAAAATACACTCCTACCTGCACCGCTTGTTTAATCACTTGATGGCCTTTCTGAGACCTACCCGGTCTGATGGTTACTGTCAGATGGAGCCAATTAAGTAATGATTGTCCCTTCCTCTTTTGGGTCAGACCATCTGACTGCATATTATTTCAGTATCCTGGTTGAGACGACTATTCAGGTGGAGGTAGACTGGGCTCCTATGATCAATGTGGCTCGGCTTGTCCAGAGGCCTATTCGGTATGATAATAATAATAATTTCTGGTTAGAGTTTCATATGGCTAATGATTATTCAGGTGCACTTGAGTGATTGTGCCTTGGGTGGGATTTGGGGGATATGTCCTTAGATGATTTGTTATGAATGTCATGTTACATGCTAGTTGATGAGCGTAATGCAAGTGCATATGTGCGAGTTTTGGGTGTGTTCATGATACTGTGCTGTTTGGCTAGATCCTACTGTGTAGAGTTATCACTAGTTATTTCCAAACGTATTCCTGGCCTGACAACGCGGTCTCACCTAGGTCATCACGGAGGTAAGAGGAAAAGCAGAACAAGTGTTCATGCGAGTTCCTCAAACCTTTTATTCGCGCCGATTGTGAGACCGGATTATCTAAGTACTGTATAGTTTATGTAACTTGGAATGGAACGAATGAAGGTCATGTGAAAGGAGTGTGGGAAATGATTGAAAAGATGATTAATTATAATGAAAAGGAGCGATTAAAAAGAAAAGAAATGATAGAAGAAAAATAAAAAGAAGGGAAAAGTTCGAGTCCTGACAGAAAGACCAAAGATCTGCGTGTCGGTTAAAGTCACCCAAAAAAATATTGGAAGGAAGCTGGAGTGAGGGAAGGGGGTTTTTGTCATGGACGCTTTTTTAAATTATCTTATCTTATCATATCTTATCCATCCATCACTAATCACGCTTATTCCTGCTTACTCATTATTCATTACGCTCCTTCTCGCACTATCCTTACTCGCTGACCGATCCTATGATTTCATTATTCTATGAAGTTCCACGACGTTCTATCATCTATCCTTATGTAGTAGTTAATTCCCTGGTCCGTGCGCAGCCGCTGAAGGGTATATAAGTAGGTAGTCCTCCTGTACTTATCCCCTAGTTTCGACCTGGTCAATTCTACCTGGCTACGTCCAGAAGCTGCTCCTTATCTCCGCGCTGTGTCAGTTCCCCCTGGCTCACCGCTCTCTCTCTTGTCTCCCTCCTCCTCTGACTGAGTTCCGCATGACCCGGCTACCATTTGCGTACCCGTAGTCCGTCGCTGACACAAGGTCGAAACTTACCCCTACCGCCTTGCGCATTCTCAGTCACCAATGCCACGCTGGCTCTAAACATTCGCATCTCCTACCAACAACGATCTCTCTACCGCACTACCATCTACACCTTCACCTGTACCCCGCAAATCACTCTCACCATTGAACTATTCCTACTATCTATCATCATCACTCTCAACCCTCATCTCGTCCAACAACCTCAAAACCGACCACTACCTGTCCGTAACCCCGAACTCTAGACCAACATTCTTATCCAACGCGTCCAACGACTTGGACTGCGACCCCGACTACGATCGCTTTGACCCACACCTATTCTTAGATCGATCTCACATGCATCGATCAGGCCGATACGTCGTTAATTCCTTACCTTCATTATTAAACTCACTCGTTTCACAACCCGCCGTCCTCTTTCTATTCGATCAACTAGCACTCGTTTGAGAGGGGGTAACGTTGAGTCCGACCCACTCGAGAGTAGCTACCAGGCCTTGGGGGTGATCTTCGGAAAGGTCCCTTGGCGCCCGTTGGAGTCTTCACAGAGGAAGATCCGGGTTTGATCAGCAAGTGAAAGTCGACCACCACATCAGGAGTTTTGTTACAGCGCTCAATCAGATCCGCAGGCATCCGCACCACCTGTCGGCTGGCAGTGTTGTCTCTGATTTGAGCTGGCTCCACACCCGTACGCTCAACTGCCTGGATCAGCGGCACAGTGGTGGAATACACCACCAGAAGACACTGCCGACGCTGTCCTCGCACAACTACCACCCCTGACCGACGACAACCTGGTACGCCTAGATGACGAGCTAGGAGCCCACCAACCACCCCACCCATCACCAACACCACCGCCTATCATGGCAGAACCCCAAGCCCCAGCTGCGCCAGCAGCCGCAACTCCGACGATCTCAAATGACATGATGCAGGAGATCATCAACGTGCTACACGGCCTGGGATTACTCGCAACCCCCACGCCAGCAGCTGCAGCCGCACCTGTCCCTCCACCAACAAGCCGCAGTGGAGGAAGACATATCGCCAAACCCGAGGCGTTCAACGGGCGAGACTACAAGAAGTTCGAACGTGCCATCACCCTTTACGTTGAAGCTAACGCAGAGGACTTCATGAACGACAAGGACTACTTCCTTTTCGTGTTGTCGTTCATGACGGAAGGCTCGGCCGCACTCTGGGCACAGAACTTCCTGGAAAGCATCAAGATGGACGGCTATCTGATCTTTTCGCTTGTCAGTCGCCAGAAGTTTAACGAACAGCTGGAGAAAGCGTTCGGAGATCCGAATGAACGCATGAACGCCATGCAAAAATTGGATAGCTGGAAGCACACCCGAGACATCACAGCCGACCAATTCTTCCAGCAGTTCGACATCTATCGCCGTGCAGCAGGATACAACGATGACACAAAGAATGACGACACCCTCATCCACAAACTGACGAAAGCCTTGGATAGAGAGATCGTATACCAAATCGAAATGAGTGACACAGTCCCAACCACGTACAAAGGCTGGCAAGAAAAAGCCATTCGATTCGACAACGCTAGACGTCAGATGAAGGCCATCGAACAAATGCGCGCTGCCCCGTCCAGACCTCAGGTGCTCCCACCAAAACCTACCCAGACGTTCACACCGAGAATCCCCGAAAGACGCGATGCCACCGGAGTCACATATGGAGGCATGGGGAAGCCGATGGACGTCTCACTCGAAGAGCTGAGGAAAGCCGGACTCTGCTACTACTGCAAGGAATCTGGACATCTACAGAGGAATTGCCCGATGCAGAAGAAGGTGATAAGGGCTGTGTTGATGGGGATGGAACCCCGAGAGAGAAAAGTCTGGGCAGACGAGACCGCAACGCTCAAGGAGTCAGACTTTGCGGAGGAAGAAGAGGAGGTGCTCTTTGAGCGGGAGTTGGATTTTGCGGAACCCCAGCAGTGAACACGGCACTGACTGGGATAGGTTCAGTTTCGGTTTTTCAAACGGCCATTTTTGATAATTCTATGGACTCTGTAGATAATTTAGATAAAATACAAAAAAATGTAAAAAGCAATGTCACTCGCAAAAATATTCCTTCTGTCCCTGTACCAGTAGCTAGTAGTATAGATATGCCTATATGTAACAACACGTCTGCCTCATCATCTCGTCCTACTCCTGTGTCAAAAAATCATGTAAAACTCTGTTCTGAATCTTTTAATTCTATTTCTTCCTTGGCCGGAACTGAACCGAAATCCATGAAAAATGAAAACTCGTCGAAACAAGCTGAGAGGAAGTCCTGGAGAGATCGCCCTGTCCCCTTTACGGCCCCATGGGTAGTACGGCGTCTCAAAGAGGATAAACTCGAAAGTGCTTTAACGACTCTCCGAGTGTGGATGAAACAGCAGAGGCATGCTGAAGCGAATGAAGAGACGGTGCGTCAAATCATTGCGCTAGAAGAACCAGATGCCGTGGCAGCTGTTAGGGACCTGAGGGGTCCGAAATGGTTCGTAAGAGGGTCTCGGGGGCAACAGCTCATGGTACCGATTCTCCTTCAAACGACCGACACCGGTAACCAGCTCAAGGTAGACGCCCTACTGGACAGTGGCTGCACTGGCTCATGTATCAACCGATCCTTTGTCGAAAAGCATCAGATCCGGACAAAAAAGACACCCATCCCAATCCGAGTCTATAATGCTGACGGCACGCTCAACAAGGACGGCTCGATCACAGAGTTTGTGGAAATGCGCATGACGATTAAAGATCATTCGGAGCGCATCCACTTCGCGGTCACAGATCTAGGGAAAACAGATGTGTTCATCGGACATGAATGGTTAAAGCTGCACAATCCCAACATTGACTGGCAAAAATCAACGATTGAATTTGATCGATGCCCCGATGTATGCGGCTATATCCGTAGTCTAGAGGACATTGATGCAGACCCCGACGAAAACCTTGATTTGGTGGAACTTGAAGACGGCGATCAGCCCTTCCTCTTCGATTGGGACAGGTACATTAAGTCCGATCCGAGAAAAGCGCTGAAGGTCAGACAACAGGTGCTCGAGGAAGTCCTGAACTATGTCAAAGAGTTCGCGGACGTCTTCAGTGAACAGGAATTCGATCAGTTACCAGAGAGACGCCCTTGGGATCATGCTATTGAACTCAAGCCGGGATCAAAGCTCTCTGACTGTAAAATCTACCCGCTCAGCCCATCCGAACAGGTGGCACTGGACGAATTCCTCACCGAAAACTTGAGAACTGGCCGTATTCATAACTCTCAATCTGAGATGGCATCCCCCTTCTTCTTCATAAAAAAGAAGGATGGCAAGCTTCGCCCCGTACAGGACTATCGCCGGCTCAACGAGATGACGGTTAAGAACAAATACCCGTTACCTCTAATCCAAGAGCTCATTGACAAAACGAAACAGGCGAAATTCTTCACGAAGCTTGACATACGTTGGGGTTACAATAACATTCGGATTCGAGAGGGCGACAAGCATAAAGCCGCCTTCAGGACAAACCGCGGTCTATTCGAACCAACGGTCATGTTTTTCGGTCTCACAAACTCACCGGCAACCTTCCAAGGATTCATGAATGAGATCTTCCGAGAACTCGTCAATGATGGACACGTCATAGTCTACATGGACGACATCCTGATCTTCGCACGAACTCGCGAACATCATGACAAACTCGTCCGACAAGTCCTGGAAGTGTTGCGAGCAAACAAGTTGTTCTTAAAGCCAGAAAAGTGCAGCTTCGCTCAAGAGACCGTGAACTATCTTGGGCATATCCTCGGCAACGGACAGATTCGCATGGATCCAGCCAAAGTGGCGGGTGTAAAAGATTGGCCAGTGCCTAAGAACAAGAAAGAACTACAGTCTTTCCTTGGGTTCTGCAACTATTACCGCCGCTTCATCCTAGCATTCAGTCACTATGCGAAGCCCTTGACAGTGTTGACCGGAGATGTAGAGTGGAAGTGGGAGGTGGAGCAACAGGAGGCCTTTGAACGTCTGAAACAGAAGCTCTGTGAAGAACCTGTACTCACAGTGCCTACTGATGACGGTCAATTTCGGGTGGAGGCTGATTCGTTGCATTTCGCTAACGGCGCCATTCTGTCCCAATTCGTTGACGGAAAGTGGCATCCAATCGCATACCGATCGCAAGCGCTTAGCCAAGCAGAGCACAATTACGAAATCTATGACAAAGAGATGTTCACGATCATGTGCGCACTGGATGACTGGCGACAATATCTTCTAGGGGCAACGCAAACCTTCGAAATCTGGTCGGATCACCTCAACCTCCAGTATTTCCGAAAACCCCAGAAGATTAACCACCGACAAGCGAGATGGCTACAGGAGTTAGCGGACTACGACTTCAAACTGTTCCATAAACCAGGTGCCCTGATGACTAAGGCTGACCTCCTCTCGAGACGAGCGGATCATGAGAGGGGGGAGAACGACAATATCGACATTGTTTTGCTCAAGCCGGACTTATTTGTAAACGAAACACTGCTAGAAGCGCTGGATGCAGACTTCGTTAAACGAATTAAAAGGGTACGAAACAACAGGGACAGAGCAGTTGTGAAGGCGTTAGAGTGGAAGGAACGAGAGTGGGAGGAAGAAGAAGGGTTGTTGATGTGGAAGGGCAGGATCTACGTGCCGAAAGACCATAAACTCCGAGAAGACATCATTTGAAACCATCACGACAGCATGCTCGCAGGACACCCAGGACGCTACAAGACCCATGAGTTGATCACACGCAACTACTGGTGGCCGGGAATCCAACGAGATGTTCGAATGTATGTCGAGGGATGTGATGCGTGCCAACGTACGAAGGCACACAGAGCGAAACCGCACAATCCTCTGAACCCAAACGAGATCCCGAAAGGTCCTTGGGAAATCGTCACAGCAGACCTGATCGGCGAACTACCCGAGTCCAATGGGCATAATGCAATCTGTGTCTTCGTTGACAGGTTCAGTAAACAGGTGCATGCGATCCCTACCTCAGTGAGCATAACGTCGGAAGGAATGGCGAGGCTCTACCGGGATCATGTCTTCAGGCTACATGGCATACCGCGCAAGTTTATTCATGACAGAGGATCACAGTTCGAGTCCAAATTCATGAACGAACTATACCGGTTACTGGGCATCGAGGGAAACCCGTCAACGGCATATCACCCACAGACAGATGGTCAGACAGAATGGATAAACCAAGAGATTGAACAGTACCTTCATCTCTTTGTTAACCACCATCAGTCGGACTGGGTGGAATGGCTTGCGCTAGCGGAATTCGTGTACAACGACAAAGAACAAACGTCGACAGGAGCGTCACCCTTTTTCGTCAACCATGGGAGACACCCATATAAGGGCACGAATCCTAGACGCGAATCGACCAATGAGTCCGCTAAGCAGTTTGCCGACCGGATGGCCAAGATCAGGGAGGAAACCGAATCGGCGTTAAAGCATGCGGCCGAAACCATGAAGCGCTTCTATGACAGGACGAAGGGAGAATCCATCGAGTATAAACCTGGGGAAAAGGTCATGCTCGAAGGAACTCACTTAAAGACAGATCGTCCTATGAAGAAGCTGGGAGATAAACGTTATGGGCCTTTCATCGTCGAAAAGAAAATCGGCACGTCAGCATATAGACTTAAACTTCCACGTACATGGAAAAAAGTCTATCCGGTTTTCAATGAAGTGCTCCTCTCCCCATACCACGAGCCGCAGTATACGTCGCAAAAGCAGGATCTTCCACCCCCGCCCGAAATCATTGACGATGTGCCAGAATATGAGGTCAAAAAGGTTGTCGACTCCAAACTTGTGCGAGGGAAGCTCAAATACCTCGTACATTGGAAAGGGTATCCGAACAAAGAACGCACCTGGGAGCCAATTGAGAATTTGACGAACTCTCAAGAGGCCATTGACGAATTTCATAAATCAACTCCCAGTGCTCCTTGCGCCCTCAACACCCTAGAGATGTCGCAGCTGAAGTTCCGACCCGTGTTTGAAATGATGGAGCCTGAGAGACAGAAAGGAGTGGCACAGTGGTGGGCCGGTAAGTTCCAGGGTAGGGAACAAGGGCGATCGGGACGCTCGCCTTGAAGGGGAGGGTCATGTCATGGACGCTTTTTTAAATTATCTTATCTTATCATATCTTATCCATCCATCACTAATCACGCTTATTCCTGCTTACTCATTATTCATTACGCTCCTTCTCGCACTATCCTTACTCGCTGACCGATCCTATGATTTCATTATTCTATGAAGTTCCACGATGTTCTATCATCTATCCTTATGTAGTAGTTAATTCCCTGGTCCGTGCGCAGCCGCTGAAGGGTATATAAGTAGGTAGTCCTCCTGTACTTATCCCCTAGTTTCGACCTGGTCAATTCTACCTGGCTACGTCCAGAAGCTGCTCCTTATCTCTGCGCTGTGTCAGTTCCCCCTGGCTCACCGCTCTCTCTCTTGTCTCCCTCCTCCTCTGACTGAGTTCCGCATGACCCGGCTACCATTTGCGTACCCGTAGTCCGTCGCTGACAGTTTTCGAACTCGTGAAGACTAGGGGAATTGTATACGTTCCAAAGTAGGAGTGGGGTTAGATCTCCCCGAGCAATAGAAATCACGGTAATGTTTGGGGATTGTCAGGACTTGAACTTTTCCCTTCTTTTAATTGCCTTTTATCATTTCTTTTCTTTTAATTGCTCCTTTTCATTATAATTAAATCATCTTTTCAATCATTTCCCACACTCCCTTCACATGACCTTCATTTGTTCCATTCCACTCCCTTAATGTAATCTTAGACAATGGGGCAACCGGTTCTCATGGGGTGATCACTGTATATAAGGGAGAGGAATCGCATCTGAACACCTGTTCTGCTTTTCCTCTTACCTCCGTGATGACCTAGGTGAGACTGTGTCCCCCTCCTGTAGTAGAGTACATTATATTAATCCTCTTACCTCCGTGACAACCTAGCCTGAGTATAGCGTGTCCCGAGTCCCCGCTCAAGTATAGCACATCCCAGACGACAGTCAGCTGAGGCCTGCCCAGTCCAAGTCGTATCCCGGACTCCTGCCTAACAGGGATAAGGAATTGAGATTGTATAAGGAAACACGATGGATGATGCGAGGATGCACAAGTGTACAACATCGTGGTCTGTCAGGTGAAGAAGAACGGAAAGCCGTATATGGAGTGGTGTTGCGTATCTGAAAAACTCGAGAACCGAGCAAAGAAGTTTTGGAAGGAATGATGGATAAAATTGTTGGAATCTCCTGAAAGCAAATGATATCTGGGGAAGCGTGAGTAGAAGAAAAGGCACGTAAAAGATAGTCGAAGGTAGGTTCTGAATTGCGCAGGTTAAGGGAAAAGACGGAAATTGTGTCAGTCATAAGAATTTAGAAAGGGGACCAATAGTTGCGGCGAGCTGGACACTCCGTAGACCTGGCACTGTGGTTGCCCTGGCAGTTAATGCAAAGGGCGAAATGCTCGCATTGCAGGTTGTTAGATGCAGTACATGGAGCGCACTTGGCGACATGTACGGCAGTACGGTGGGGTTCGGAGCATATCACGCAGCGGGCTACTGAGCGACATTTGGAGGCGGGATGACCCAGGCGGTGACAATTATCGCACTGGTTGATGGTTGGTCGGGCTTTCATTTCTTCGAGGCGCCGGATCACTCCAAACACTGGGACAGAGCGGTTGTTGTGGAGGAAAAAGTGGTCGAAGCAGAGGTGGGAGTCATCTTTAAGTACGACGGATACGTTGCAGAAGTCGCGCTGGTTGAGTCACTCGATGGATGACATGAATCGGGGGGGAAACATGAATTCGTGACCTTCGAATTGCGGGAGCACAGAGATTTCCTCCATGAGGTCCCTCTCTGAATAAATGAGCTTGGTGTCTCTGTCGAAAACCGGGACACCGGGGATGACCATTTTGAATTGCGGAGAAGGCGTAAATGCCTTAGTGCCGCTGATGTTGATTATCCGGTTGAGCTGGGTGATGAGTGCACTGTGTTGTGCATCAAAGTCGGAGCGGATGTTAGTGAATGCAACGAGAAGGTTGCTGTTGGACATGTACTCCACGTTCAGGACAACAAGATGTTTAAAAAGTGGATTGCCCTTAAGGCCCGCACGCACTGCGTTTTTAACGGAAAGAGTAGAAGGGCGGACTGCAAGGTCACCCGGAAGAGAAAAGAAAATGCGTTGGACATTACGAACACGCGTATTCACTGACCCGTTCGACCAATTGATTGGAACAGTGGAAACTTCCCTGTTAGGGTTCTGTTCAGTAATGCGGACTACTTTGGTAGGCGTAGCCTTTGGTTTCTTCTGTGCCGCTTTGGCGTAGGTGACAGTAGTAAAACCATCCTGGTCTGATCCGATGGCCTCAACAGGAGGATAGTAAACTTTGGTTTGTGATCCACGAGGTGCATTGTGTGCTGAATGGGCGTAGCCATCTGGTGCGATGATGGTGCCCTCTGAAGTCATACAATAATCAGAGCCCGGTACACGAGTTTTGGCGATAGCATTGGCGTATTCTGTTTGTCCCTTTTTTGGGGTCTGGACGCATTGTTTGACAATCGGGGCAGGGGGTGGAAACCTGGGGTCATGAACGAAACGAACACCAATAGGGTCAGGTAGAATTTTGATGTTTTTGTTAGAGTTAGTGTTAGTAGAGACTGAAGGCCGAACTGTGGAAACCGGGGCGTCCAAAAGCTGTTTTTCAATGGTGTTAGTTTTTTCCGAAATAGAGGTTACAACTGCCGATAGGTGTTGGATGGACCTGGACATAGCGTGCATAGTGTCAGTAATTTCTTGGTCGCAGATGGTCTGACTGTTAACATAAATATTCTCAAAAACATGTTTGAAGGACGGTGAGTGAATGCGATAAGTAGAGTGAAAAGCTTCCAAACTCTCGTTAGCCGAGTTCTGGAGAGTGGTTTCGTCATCCAAAGCGTTGGATTTATTGATCCAAGATACCAATTTGGAACCAATGTTAGCGAGGATGGACCCGGCACGAATGGGATCGTCATGCCAGGGCTTATCGGACGTCCACGTGGGTTGGGTAATGAGCGTGTTGATCGTATCGATGGTGTCCTTAGTAAGATTGGCAAAAGAACTGTTGACCTTTTCGGCGATAGCCGGGTCCTCTTGTTCATCGATATCGTTCATGTCGTTGTCGACCTGGGGGGCCTGACTAGGGTACTCGTCCGGGATGTACAAATCATCGTCCATAGCGTCGTTCTCGATACGGGATGGGGGCGGGATTGACCTGTGCTCCTCCTCTGAATTCGACCGTTTAAGCGTGTTTTGTGACTCGATATCGGGTGTGGGGGGGAGATCCCCTTGTTTGCGAAGTTTGGCGGCGTGTTCGTCCGCCTCAACATCGGGTGACCACTTGTCACGATTCACTTGTACCTGAACACACACAGCGTCGTTGTGGTTGTAGGTCTTGTCGCGACCACAAACGACACATAACTTGGCGGTCCCACTAACACACTGGCGACTGTGAAAGGGGAGATCCTGTTTACACTCCTCACACTTGGTGGGGTCCTTGGGATTAACAAGGGAACGGGTAGACTTTGTCTTGTGTAGAGAAGCTTTTGCTCTGGTCAACATTTTGCTGTCCATAGCAGGGAGACGAGACGGAAATGCGATTGCTGAACAGTTTTCCCACGATGGATGATGATGGTAGGAAAGGAAGTGAGCTATGCGGGACACAAACTGATCTGATCATGATTGTTTACACGACACTACTTTCTCTTCCCTCTCGACGCTGTTCAACGACGCTTGCGCCACTCACTATATTGGAATATTAATATTGTTGCTCGACGTCCGCGGCAAAAATTTATATTTCGCAGAAGCCGTCGCTCGAAATGGCTGCATGGCCCACATCGGCACAACAGCACGCACTCGTCATTCCAGGGATACTAGATTCTGTTTTTGCCTTCAGCTCGAAAGCAGATAACGCTAGCTATTCCCGCTTATGTCGAAGGTGATCGGACATTGCTTTGAATTACGTTTGGAGGGAGAACCCTCCCTTGAAGGCCCTCTTCAGTCTTTTAGGACCTCTGGTGCCTACTGGTACAGACGGAGAATCAAATGGAGTCGCTCCGAAACTAGTGAGTGTAAATTAATACGGAAGGAATCAGTAAATCTAACGGCTGGTCGGCCAACCAGGTGTTTTTGCAACCGATCGAGCACGAAAACTGGGAAAATTTCGCATCATATGCCAAGCGAGTCAGAATGCTCACGTTAACGAGAAACGAGCCGTTGGCTCAAGCTCGGTTTAAAGGAATTCTTGACAGATCAGTTTTTCTCGACGTGGCCCTCGCTCGCCCCGTGCTTGTTCTCTTCCCTTACCTTGAGTCTTCGTGTGTCGAAGCAGACATTCCTGTCCAATGGCTACGGTTTTGCACCATGATTCTCCACGAAACTATAATGGCAGTTTCAGTTGACTTCCCATCTGAGACTAGGTCTTTCCCGACAGAAGTGGCATCCCTCATTCGAGAGATATCTCGTCGTTCTCCAAGCATTCGTTCCCTCAGGCTTGTCATTTCACCTGCCGTTAATCGCATCGAACCTCTCTTATGTGACGCGCTGCAGCATCTGCTATATCTCGTCTACGTCGCCTTTTCGTCGTGCATGCTCACGACGCGTGTCCTCGAATCACTAGCGCTCCTTCCCGAACTGGAAGAGATCGATTTTAATATCGGACGTTGCAATGAAGGGGATACCAGAGATATGGTCAATATACAGCCACATATTCTCGAAGGTGTATTTCCTAAATTGGAAATCTTAGCCACGCAAAGCTCGCTTTCCAATATCAACACTTTTTTTCTATCGGAGCGAGCCCCTACACGGCTTGTTGTTCTCGAGATAGACATGTTATTCTACAACACGTCGGAAGACCTACGACAGTGCATTCAGACATTGTCTCAGTCTTGTCATGAGCTACGTGTTCTATCGATTATGAACTACAGAGATCCGCTGTCTTCCGAGGATCGCGGTAATGACAATGAAGCATCAGCACTGTCACCACTGAAGTCCCTTTCCTTGCTTGGAACTTTCCAACTTGATTTCCCTCAGCCTATTGACATTACAGATAGAGAGCTCGTTGATCTTGTGAATGGTTGTCCGCTAATGCGCAACCTGCAGCTCAACCTGCAGCTCAACAGCGAGCCTCTGTCTAAGGCGAAGTCATCGCTTACCCTTGGATGCCTTGCCCTGCTCGCCCAAGAGGGCGGTGGAAAACATTTGGAACAACTTAGTATCTATATTGATGCCTCGAATGGAGAGGGATTTCCAGCAGATTCGCTTGCTTTGACAAACCTGAAGGTGATCTCATTTGGCTTTTCTCCAGTCAAGAAGAACGACGGTCTACTCGTGTTTCTCAGTCGGGTCCTTTTGTCTTCGTGCGCAATCGACACACACTGGAAGATGCGGCAGAGGACATCGGATATGCTACCGGGAGATCTTTTGGATGTACTAGAAAAACGGCACAATCGTTGGAATGTGATTAAGGATGCCCTTTCGCTTTTTTACAGGATAAGGCGCGACGAGAGGGGGCGATTAGAGGGTCTATATGGTCCCGTCAAGGAGGAGAGGGTGCAGAGCAGAACGTCTGGGAGCTTAAATACAGATTCTCAAATGGCACGGGAACAGATTGGGGTCGTGTTTCTCGGCACAGAAGTCGCACGCGATCATTCGACGGACTTGCGTTGCAAACCCTTTCTGTAATTGGGCGTGAGACATATTTCGTTTAGAGTTTTAGGGATGTAGATTCAATCCTATACAAACGCGCTACATATGAGGATGTGTTTAGGGTCAAGATGGAGAGAGTGGGACAACTCGCAGATTAGGTTAGTACTTTGTTGAGACTTCGAGATAGAAAAGTAGTATAAGATATATTCTGTCCAAAAGTACAAAGCTAGCTCACGGGTCTCTGAGAAAGTGGGAGTTGTTCCCATCTATTGGCTAGGCGTGACATTTTTATCATAATAAATACTGTTATGGTCGTTTGCTTTGTTAGCGGAGATTTGTAGTAAACGCGAAGCGCGTTTCTATCACGTGATGATATAGACGTGGACACGCTCACCTTGCGCTCACCATTGGTGTTGTGCTGCACAAGCCGTTCTCCAGCTATCAGCATGGTAAGCTCGTACATACCGCTTCTTTAACGTTACTATTTCCTGATTCTTTCTCGTAGTCAGCACTCTTCTACTTCCCATCTTTGCTGCTCGTTATCCTCCTTCTCATCTGCTCCTGCACATACGTCCGCTCTGTCATGCCCGCCCTCATCGACCGCAACAAGTCTGGGTTCCTCGGGTTCTTCTGGATGTGTGCACGAATAGGTATGTCATATTTCCTTGCTCTTTATTCGAATGCTGACTTCGGTGTTCTTCCGTTTCGCACACATAGGAGAGCGACTATCACCATACGTTGCCCTAGCATGTATAGCAATGGCCATCTCTCTCGTTGTTTGACCCGACGTCTGGACACCATTATGCGCCATTGGCTGTCCCCTCTATACCCGTACCGGCTTCTTTACATCCGATCAAACGAAGTTAAACAATCGCCTTCGTGCATGGATGTCCACTGCATGTTACGGCTACTCTTCCACAAACCTCAGTGCTCATAGTGTAGAAATGCTTGTGGGTGTTCTCGAATGCTTCTCTTGAGAAACTGGGCAGACCGCCTTGTGTCCCTTATGGTTAGCTCTGCCGGACGCTATTAAATTTGTGCGCTTCCTGCTATTTGTACCATAACTGCACCAATTATACTAGTGTGATTAATACAAGCTCTTCCTTGGTGCCTCCAATTGCAGTCCGTCCAACCACTTCTTCAGCTCCTCGTTCACTTCTGTGGGTCGCTCATTCAACACCCAATGGCCTGAGTCGAACTCCTTGACTGTGAGGTTGGGACAGAGGGCACGGGCAATAGCGATGTTCTCTGACGCAACGCATGCTGCGTCGCGAGAGCAGGCACCGAAGAAAACGGGCTGGCTTATGGGGTACGCAGCTTTGGGGATTTCTAGTTGTCACGACTTAGCATAAGGCATAAAGAGGGAGGGGGGGGGGGGGGGGCTGACGCGTACCTGCATCGTCGGCCGGCGTTAGCTTGAATACCATCGCTTTGTACCAGCAGAGGGGCCCGCGAAGCCCCCTGTCGAGAAGATGTCGATGTACGACTGTTTTTCCTGAAGAGCAGCGTGCAAGATTAACCAGTCTATCCTCAGGTAGGAATGTAGAAGGGAAAAAGTAAGGAATTATGTATGATAAAGAAGGGACGCACCTCTTCACTGAGGATAACCCTCATTGATCTACTGTCTGCGAGAAGCCACTCCTCGAGTGCACCATCAGGACACCAATGCTTTTTCCCTAAACCTTCCTCGCTACTGTATAGCAGCGAAAAGAAGCTCTCAAGCTGTCCATTACAAGCATAAGCATGAATCGAACGTAAGTAGTGACTCCGCCGGAAGTAAAATATACGCACATGGTTTTCCGTTATTTTCTCCGCCCCCTCCTTCGCAAAGAACTTCCAGTATCCAAACTTTGCGTACCCATTCTTCTCCACACTTGCCGCATTGGCAGCATCGATATCAAAATTAGCGACCGGCGGGAGGTATCCCAATGCAAGGAATGCAAACGCGAGGATGCGTTCCGGGAAATAGTTCGCCAAGCGGGAGTTGAGGCCGCTTCCCCAGTCATGCGAGATCGATACGACCTTCTCGAGCTTCTCCGCGTCGAGGATCTCCAGCATGTCCTCTGCCATCTTCTTCATGCGGTATTTGTCCGGGTCTGTCGGCTTGTCCGTACCTCCGTACCCCAGCAGGTCAGGGACAAGTACGCCGTAGCCTTCTTTTGAGAAAAAGACGACGACGCGCGCCCAGTCTGTTGACGTCGAGGGAAATCCATGTAGAAATAGAAGGGTCGGTTTGCTCGAGTCCGATGATGGAGAGTGGTAGTAATGGTAAGTGAGGCCCCGAGAGGTCTTGAAGTCCTTGTAGAGACTAGGATCCATGAGAACTGAAAGTATTTGCTGTGTCCTGTTGAGTACAAATACTTTGCGGCTCAGAGACGTGGGTGTAGACGTTGGCGTTTCCGCCTCTACATATATAGTCTTCTGGGAGCCGCTGACATCCTGAGAATTTATGTATGTACCGTCAGGCGCTCGGTGTTCGGTGTTGGGAACAGGCTGTACAGTGTAAGAATAATCACATGATGCAGATGCCAAATTATTCTCTAAGCAAATTGGCAAATACAAATAAATAACGAAATTCGTCGACATCTCTATGTAAATATTCAAAGTTATCGTTTCTGAGCCTCAAACTGTTATTCGCAAGCAGATACAGATAAGATAGGACGGAGCGGGGTTGTAATTCTCGTGAGCATAATAAATAATTACAAGGAACAAAAAACCATGGAAGCTTTAAAAAGAGCTAGACTAGCACACAACAGCGAGGTACTACAGACTACAATAAACTATGCGATCAGAAAGACATTCTCGTATCCATCTCTGGGTCGGAAAAGAACGGCAAACCTTCGATTGCTGCCTGAAAGCGCCAGTCCGCGACGAACTGTGCAGCATCACCGCTGATCTCCGGAATTCCTCCAAGCTCTTCCCCAGAGGCCCATTCGAAATCGTATGATGGAGTCGTCGTGTTGCTGCTGAGCATGGCTTCGAAGGGTGATGGAGAGACACCGAGATCCCCGGCATTCATAGATCCAAGCTGTGATGTCTCAGAAGACCATGAGTTGCTTGGTACTGCCGAGGAAGATCCAATATCGAAGGATCCGGGAGCCTGCGGCTTTGCGGGACCATAAACGTATTGTGGCCGCTGTACTTCGGACAAACTGCTTGGTGCCACGTGCGATGGTTGTCCATACAACAGAGGATTGAAATTGGCTGGTGCTGTCCCCGCGCCCATGTTCGAAGAACTCGTGGGATCGTTATACATCATGTTTAAGAGTGACTCCAGATCCTGATCAACGGGGTGGAAGGCCGGCTGGACAGACGAGAATGACTGATTTGGAGACATCGTGGCAAGATTTGAATCGATAGGAATACCCATGCCTGCTGAGGCGAAGGGCGCGTTGTTGATGGTTTGCTGCTGGTAAGGCACTGAAGCAGCTAGGGACTCCAGTGCTGACATTGGTGATGGTGAAGACTTATTGCTGGCATCACCGGATGTAGGTGTACTGATATTATCGCTTAAACTCCATTGCGATGGAGATCCTGACCCAGACCCATCCGATTTCTTCTTGTTCGCTCGACGCACCAGCCGTGCTGTGCCGCGAAGGATGCTGAGTTCGTCAGTCTCATCCTTCTCCGTTTTTGGTATCGTCACGCCCGACGGGGGCAGTTCAGTCTCATTCGATTGATTTTGCAATGCAGTACTCGCTCTCTCACGAAGACGGAGTAAAATAGGCTAGACGAGCGGAATTAGTTCATGCTTACACGAAAAATGAGAGTCGCGACTTACCAGGCCTCGCTTTGCAACAGGATGGCCAGCTTCTTCAAATAGCACGATGGCAAGATTGAGATCCTGAAACGCGGCAGTCGCGAGAGGTGCCTGTCTGATCTTTGAAGCAACAGATCCAATGATGACCTATTCCCGATTTATATTAGCATAATTATATATGAAAGAGGCTTTTGTATACGACGTACTGCAGATGTGAGGCAGTGGGCCCAAATGGGCCATTGACGAAGAACAATCTGCGGGCATTGATCGAAGCAGGCGCGCATATTGCGTAGAAGTCTGATGGCACTTGCGTAAGCGGCCAAAAAGGACGGCGCGAATGGGCTACGCAATGGATTCCCCGAGTGCTTGATCATGGCTCTCGCGAAGAAGTTCCTATGAATAAAGAGAAGCGCTTAAGATAGGGGAAGAGGGAAGTAAATGACAGTATCCTCGAATATCGATGATATGGCCGTAAATACCGCACCTATCTCTTTGTGCATTAACCACATCCGACTTCTAACGCTACCACTCGCCTCTCCGTCTAAATAGTCCGGCGGTATCCGTGGATTCTCGAAATCTCGAATCTTCCTGTCAAATTCCATAATCTCGGAGAACTTAATAGGCCTCGTCAGGCATAAATGCTCCGATATGGGCCCAATAATCTCTTTTGCAAAACGATACCGCCACATATACGCTGTTGACATTGTCAAAACCCAATAATTCCTATGCTTAGAAACCAGACCTATACGTACGTCCTTGTGACGTCTTGCCATCGTCGCCTACAATAGCGTCTTCGTCTTTAGGAAATTCGCAGTCTACTTCCTGCAGGTGGAATATGGATGGCCTTCCCGTACCAAGACACTGAAGCATAGGTTGAGAAACGATCTAGAATTATGAACAGACTTGAAATCAAGTATAAATCTGACCTTCCACTTATCGAGCGTGCAGATCTCCCAAAATACGGTTCTTCTGCGTTGTATGTATTTGGAATCCATATTCCAATGTGCCGGATCACGATCTGGGACATAGTGAGTGACATATTGATCTTAGCAAGGCGCCCACTCACGCAGACCGATCTAAAAGACGGGGACACAATAATTAGCAATCTGTTAATCAAACGGATCATTACAATGACCTACACTTGAGGCAAGAACAAGCCCATAAGAAAGAATCTTCCAAGACGACTCCAAGGACGTTGTCCTACACGCGAAGAAGTGATACGCGGCAATGAGGACGACAGTCTGTACTGTCTCAAGTGACGCGCCATCGTTAATTATCGAGTTTGAACCCAAAGCTGCCCGCGAGAGATAATGATACAACAGTCCCTCCGCGTTATGCGGCACGAGAGTCAAATCTCCAGCAGCACCGCAAGCAAACACCGCCAGGGCAAGCGCGAGGTTATGCATTTTATGCACGCCATCGTATTTGCCGTCCTCGCCTGCCTGTATAGATGACATCTCGGCCCGACGGCCCTTGTAGATGAGCGGGATAAGGTCCTCCATGATTTGATCTCGCTGGATCGGGCGGGGAAGCCATGCTACGTTTTCAAGGTAGGCCTCGCCGAGCGCAGTGGCCCGCTCGTAAGTCGGAAGGTGCTCTGCAATGAGTATAAGCAGTTGTTCCTTAGGCAGGTGAGCGTGCGAAAAGGGGAAATCCCTCGATGCATGAATTAATGCTTCGGGAAGATTTAGCTCTATCGCAGGCTCTTTGTTCGAATTGGCATTGAGCTGTTCAGCTACTTCATCGCTGGGTTCATTCTAAAAGATATCGTTATCTTTGCCATCCCAGACGAAGTCGAAAGCTATAATTACCACAAGTAACGTCTGGAAGCGGAAAGTCATGATATCAACGAAAAAAGCCGCCGGAAACATGCGAGCTCGAGCTTACGTCTACTCCAACTCGACCGACAAACCGTGTCTCACCGTGCTCAGAGACAGTCAAAGTTCCGAATGCCGTGGTCATTTCCTCTCCCTCTTCCTCTTCATCTGCCTCCTTATCCTTCTCGTCAGAAAGGCTATCCACACCTGATTTGATGGATAGCAGTTTCTCCGAGAGGAGCGGATGAGGCATTTTGGAAACGCTTGATTGTACAATCTGGAGGGCGTCTTCGAGCTGCCTGGGTTTAGGAGGAAGGTTAAGTGTGTGTGATGATGAGACGGAACACAGATACAAGGATGTACCGAATGCGTTGGCTCATCTGCAATAGCTTGCTGTGAAGCTTATCTGTATTTGCCAGTACAAATCTACTCCAGAGGGCAATCAGACGTGCCTCTAAGCAATAAGGATAGTCACCTACCTCGATCCTTGCCCGTGGAAAGTAATCCTGCAGGCATTTGAGTATGATATCATTCACAAACACCAAGGGGGCTGGACATACCGTTCGGACAAATGGTATGGCATCCTCTGCGTATGCAAGATGCGCATGGGACCTAATAGAGAAAGAAGTGAGTCCAACAACATACGATGCAGTAACGGCTGTCAAGTAAACCTTTTTGTTGCACTTCAGTTTCAGCCTGCTTACTCATTTCAGCAACGCAACACGTTCGACAGGCGATCAGATTTGCTAACCTTCGACACTCCGCGCACGATACCTCGCCCCGCGCGCGTTTACGTTCGAGCTCGCGATCGCGAGCTCTACGTGCCGAGACTTGAGGTTTCTGCTTAGTATTGATTTCTGATTTATCGTCGTTTACGCCCGACGGCCCGGACGACCCCGTCATCATGAATGAAGGCGTTCAGGGAGATAAAATGCTAGTAGTACTGCGAAAAAATGAGAGAATTCGAGCTAAGAGTGCCGAGTTACCTGCTCGTGGTGAATGACGATGATCAAAAGAGTGAGATGTTGGCCATCGTTGAGTATGCGCGCTATCGCGCTCCATGACTCGGTCTCAGATCTTTCCGTCGCCGCGCGTCGCATCGGCACCGCAGTGCTCTGTCTACAAACAAGGCAACGTCGATCGCTACCAAAAAGGAGAATTATATCGAATTATAAGTGAAATATAACCTGCATAAAGTCTTAAAAATGTGGCAACATTCAAGTATCCGCGAAAGAGAGGCGAATGTCAGGACCTCGGAGCAAATGCTGCATCTACAGTGGACCGCGGTGACAGAGAATCGGCGCGAACTCTGGAACGGCATGGATAGAAGTGCATATATCCGGAACGAGCATTCAAAATGGCCACGTAGAATCGTAGAAGAAATCCAGTGTGTATCACGGCTTTTAAGTAAGTCGGAAGAAGACTCATCGATCCATTGATTATAACGAAGGCGGATCAGCCCACCTTTCTCTAACAGGCACGCTGATAACGATTTTTCCGAGTCTTGGTAGTCGGTGCGAGACAACCGGCAGAATCGCAGGCCCAACAGCTTCTTCTGAGTGCCTTGAAGGCATGTGCGCGGGTAGATATGGCGGGTACACTTTACTCCTTGATTGTGTCCGATAAATTACGAGTTTAAGTTAACTGAGAAAACAAAGCTGCACTTACTCGGAGAACAATACGTGGAGAAGCGACAGAAGAATACCACCCGGCAAGGCTTTGTGAACGATTGGCACTCGATTCGCGAAAATTCGTACTTAAATTAGATAAAGGTGTGCGAAGCCCCTTCGAGCCGGGTCTTCGATTTCTCAGAGGGAACGAGTTCCTGTTGATAAGCTTGGGAAATTAATGTAATTCTGAAGCACGCTCGGTACACGACTCGGAACCGTTGTTAAGGAGGAGATAAGACTTAAAAGCTGTATGCTTTCGTTATGAAGCAAGAAACAATGCGAGATATTTCTTTGTACCGGAGACCTCCTAAGCCCGCGTCTGGTACATCTTGCATGGCATTTCTTCAGTGAAGAGGATTCATCAATCTCAGTCCCGCAACTTTCCTTTATGGTGGAGATAGTGCGATGATCGCTCCGAACCCTGGTCGAGGCACTACGCTAGTGAGCGCTTGAAACGAATGAATGAATGTGGGTCAGAAGCGGAAGGCCGTGCGGCAAGAGGTAAGTCGCTTCGGGGACCTGACAGCGCAAAGGGATGCGTTGCGAGTGAGGAAGATCAGGGACCGGCGACGAACTCGAAGAACGACGGGTGTGCCTGATCTTCTCTAGAATATGTAGAACGGAAGCTGAAGTCGGCCTGAGCGGATTGCAAAGTGGACGGATATCCAAACTGAGCACCGTTCAGAGCGGATTTTGATTCACTAAGGAGGCCAACGCAAGATGGACGAGACTCGAAGGGGCACCTGGCTTGTGCATTCCGAAGATAGCGATTGTATCTACACAAGCTCCGATCGTCAACTCGATCAGTACTCGGACTCGCGGGAGGGCCAAGATGAAAATTGATCGCATGCCTTCCCAATTTGTTAGTAGGCTGTATATTTACAGATCAGTCAGAAATAAACCAATTCGAAGTTCATGCAGAGATAGACATACCGTGAGCATTCAAGATTCCCAAGTATTACTATACTCCTCGCGGCAAAACTTACTTCGTGCGGATGAGACCGTTTGAGCGGCCGATGCCATTGGTGAGTACAAGGCGGCTGAGGATACGCGTGACACGCACCAGCGGGATGGGAACAGGTTGAGCGCAAAGATCGCAATTCAATAATCGCTGTCAATATATCTGACTTCCCGTACGGCATTGTCGAGGAGGGTATGATGTGCGGTGATAATAGCCAGAAACAGCTCTTCCAGGTCTCAAAAGCACCTTGATGATCAGAGATATATTCAGCGGAAAAATGAAGAAATCTATGATCAGATGCTTTCTGTCACCTCGTGTCCAAGTCGTCCACCTCTGGGCAGGCACTTGTAGCATTTGGAATTGGCCATAGATTGATAGAGCAACATTACCCAGGCGTTGATCACGTGGCAGTTGATACCCTAATCTGTCACAACAAACTTTATCTTCCTTTCTTTCATTCGTTCACTGAACTGATCCTCGAAGTGAGATGAAAATCCTGTTCTTGTCCCACAGAGCTACTTGCGGTATCGCGTGGTGGCTATGTCATCAAGCTTGGGTGCGAACCCGATGCCGAGTCAACACATTGGGACGTTCTCGAGCCTCGCGGTACACGTCGATGCTCGTCGCGGCTTCCTTCGACACGCCGCACCATCTTTCTGGGTGAGCTAAACATGATGCAATACACGCGCAGTTTTCACGTCGGATTGACTTTCTGCTGAGCATGATGTACCGATTGGCAACTCAAGTCACCCCTTTCAGTGCCTTCCATGCCTTTCGCACCTGCCTTTCTGCTCCCTTCTGAGCGCAAGATCCTCTCGTACTGGGCGAGCAATTTCCCAAACCATGTTGATCTATATCCGATTCAAATACGCGGCATATGACCAAGTCTGCGCTAAGCGCTGTCTCAGCGCAAGATCCATCTATTATCGCCACAATCAAGAGATGAGGCGGTCGCCGAACTTTCTTGTGGCTCTCTCAAACTTTGATTCAAAACTATTTTTGCTCGGTAACCTTTATGGAGAAAGCTTCGGAACTAGCTTCCGTCTCACTCGCTTGAGATCGCCATGTTAGCAGATGCCGCGTACCTTGATGCACTCAAAACAATCTGTCAGTTCTAAGCTGTCTTCGTTGTTCTCCTGGCGCCGACTCAATTAATAGCGACCTTTCAGAACTGGAAGGACTTCTTCAACTCCTTTTTCTCTGCATGTACGTACGCAGCTCCCTCCGGCTGAGTACGGATGATTTCATAATCAACTCTCCGTATGTGTGCACCGAACTATGCGATCTGCGCTCTTGAGGTATTTAAGGATCTCAGACGGCGGGATACTGCTCTCCTTACCCCCTGCCCCGTCGACAAAGCGGCGCACTGAGGGCTTCCTTGTACACCATTCTCCTGGCCACGATGCAGTGGTCCCCTTCCTCTCATTATTCAACTCACTCCCTATCCCCCTCATCTAAGTGTATGTCATACGCGACTATGCTCGCTGTGCTGTTACTCGGTGTGCGTCTCGATTTCTTCCTGGAATTGGTCTAAACTCTGACATATATCCCTCATTATTTTTCGTTCTGCCGCCGCCGGCGTCATATTTGATCTTTTGCCATCTTCTGCGGCCTTAGGTTGCTCCGTCGACGCTCGCTTTCCCCCATGCAGATCTTGGCCCATTCTTCCACCCGCACATCCGTGCTGCCCATGTCAAGCGTCAAAGCGTTCCAACATCGCTTCCCGGAAACTGGACTAGTCAAGGATGCTTTACGTATGTAACTTTCACTAGTGCTGAACCTGTTGCTGCAACTCACATTGATCTTCGGTCCGAAGGGACAATACCGCTGCTCGGACTCTCACGGGTCCTTCTTTCACTAATACCACTGGTATGACCGTTGAAAATTGTATTGCATTCTGCTCTGGGTCGAGCTCCGGAGCGAATGGCATCCCAGCTCAGAGTACCAGCTACATTTTCTCTGGCGTCGAATTCGGACAGGAATGCTGCGAGTATTTTGTCTCCCAAATTTTTTATAAATTGCAGCTGATTGAACTTTTCCTGTGCAGACTGCGATAACTTCATCGAAAATGGCGCAACGAACGCATCCATTACGGACTGCAACATGGCGTGCACCGGAAATGCAGCAGAATCATGCGGTGGACCCAATCGGCTAAACCTCTTCTTTTCCGGTGGTACCCCACCACCGACACCTATCGAGGTGCCCAGCGTAGGCCAATGGGAGTCTTTGGGCTGCTATTCGTTCGTATCCTCAGATAATGCCGCTTTGCTTTTTTTGAAAGAGTATTGACCTATCGATTATTCAGTGATGATGTCAACAACCGTACACTTTCCACACCCATAGACGTGAACGGGGACATGACGGTTCCGGCGTGCGTCGCGGCATGCCAGGCAGACAACTTCCCGCTTGCGGGTCTTGAGTTCGCAACGCAATGTTTCTGTGGCTCTGGTATCGAGGGTGAGGGCGCTCCCGAATCATCAGGCTGTAACATGGTTTGTCAAGGCAACTCCAGCACCTTGTGTGGCGGTTCAAATCGGCTCAACTTATACAACTTCACGGGCACGATTACTGGACCGCCTGTTGTGAATCCACCCGCAGGAGGTGGAGGTGGTGGAGCCAATTCCGATGTCCATCCTGTGTTGACGGGGCTTCAACCTCCTTGGAACTACAGCGGATGCTATGTGTGAGTGTCTTCTCTGAACACGTGTAAGTTTCTGACTGATTCGATCCATATTTGCCAGGGACAACGCTCACGGACGTATTCTGAGCACCGAACAGCCCGATAACGACACGCTCACCGTAGAGTCCTGCATCGCCTTCTGCCAGGGTGGAAACTTTACCCTAGCTGGCATGGAATTCGGTGTACAATGCTGTATGTTTTTATCCGACGCATCTTCTCCTCGCTCCTCACCTCGTCTTCGTCGGAACTGATATTTCCGACTACGTGTTCCGTTCCGCATTTACTTGATTCCGATGCGATTTTTTTTTTTCGGGAACTGACGATCTGATCTGATTGTAGTCTGTGACAACGACGTGATCAACGGTGGTGTTCTGGCTGCCGCAGACACAGATTGCAATATGGCTTGCGGCGGTAACTCTACGTAAGTTTATCTTTTTATAAACATGGTTGCTTCCCGCGACGGGAGATAGACGCTCAAGTCACCCAACCGCCTTTCCTACTCGACTCTAATTCGATCTCATGCTGACACTATCTCCTTACTCTTCCACTCTTCTATCCGTTGCTCGGTGGTTGTTACGATGCATCGGTCGTGCTCATTTGACGTGGCCACTTCGTCTGTTTATGTCCAATCCAATCCCGCATCTTGGTCGATCGGTCTTCTTGTGCAAATCGCATGCTGCTCCGACTTCTCCCTCCAAATTACCGGCTTCGTATTTCGTCTGAACTATAATGGGTTCTCGTTCCTAGCGAGGCGTGCGGTGGCCCGAACCTTCTGTCCATCTACTCGACGTCGAGTAACGTGACGCTCCTACCTGTGCCGGTAACCCAAACCACTGATCTACCGGGGAATTGGAAATACACGGGATGCTTAGCGTAAGCTCCGGTCTAGATTCTCACATCCTTCTTGCGGCTTCATTTGTAATCTTTCAGCGAACCTGGCGCAAACCGTGTCTTCCCCTACCAGATTATCTTGGAGAATAATAACTCGGCGACCAACTGCCTGTCCCTTTGTTCCACATATGGCTATCCCGCGGCCGGCATGGAATTCGGTGATGAATGCTGTACGTACTTCAACTACCACGATGAAATGGATTTTTTTTTGATACTTGATTAATAAGATTGCGGCGATGTTGAAGACATCGCCAACAACGGAGGTCAGAATGCTTCCGAAACTGATTGTTCGGCGGCCTGTTCAGGCGATCCGATTCATCTTTGCGGTGGTTCCGAGCGTCTAAGTCTTTACGAGTGGGAAGGCGGCCTGAACACGTGGCATACGCCCGCGAACACGGGTTACTATGAGGTATGCTTACTCTTTTTATCACCACTGCTGAGGCTGATCAGAAAACGCCTGTTGTTATCAGTTCTTGATCGGTGGCCTTGTCGTACCCCTCATTGCTAACCTCGGTGTCAACAACAAAGTCCAATTTCTTGAGAAATTTGGCACCGGGCCGCCTAACTCGACAGGTTATTCCTTTTTGTTTCTGTGATTCGATTATTCTCTAATTGTACTCAATACAGGTGCTTATGAACTGGACCTGTCGCTCACCGACGACTTCTCCAAAGCATGGCGCGAAATGCATGTCAAGACTGACGTCTTCTGTTCTGCCAGCCTAATTCTTCCGGACAAAGCTGGTCGACTCATAAATGTTGGCGGTTGGTCGTTGGATTCGACATACGGTATCCGTCTGTACACTCCGAGTGGCTCTGATGGCGTCAATGGGACCACAGACTGGGAAGAAAACTTTCAAGAGTTGGCACTCCAGGTGAGCCGCACCGTGCGCGTTCGAAAATTGAAAGTCATTGACATGTTTTGTTTAAGAATGGTCGATGGTACCCAGGTGCAATGATTATGGCTAACGGTACTATCCTTGTCGTTGGTGGTGAGAACGGTAGTAACGGCCCACCGGTGCCAACGCTCGAGATCCTTCCGACTCCAGCGGGAGGCCCAACGAATCTCACCATGGACTGGCTACAACGGACGGACCCTAATAACCTCTATCCATTCCTTTTCGTCCTACCCTCCGGAGGTGTTTTCGTCGTTTACTACAACGAGGCACGCATCCTCGATGAAGCCACATTCGATACCATTACGCAGCTCCCGAATGTCCCTGGCGCAGTCAACAACTTCTTAGGAGGACGAACCTACCCTATGGAAGGCACCGCCGTCATGCTTCCTCAGTCAGCGCCTTACACCGATCCGGTAACAGTGCTCGTCTGCGGTGGGTCGACGCCAGGCCCCGCAATTGCTCTTGACAACTGTGTCAGCACTCAGCCCGAAGTAGAGAACCCACAATGGGCTATCGAGCGTATGGTGAGTAGTGGTAGCTCGTGAAACAATTTTCATTTACTCATCCTGTTCCTACAGCCGTCAAAGCGTGTCATGACCTGTATGGTTCCATTGCCGGATGGAACATATATGATCATGAACGGCGCACAGCAAGGTGTTGCTGGGTTTGGTCTCGCGACGGATCCAAACCTACAGGCTCTGCTCTACGACCCAAGTCAACCACTCGGTGCACGCATTTCGATATTGAATACGACAATCGTCGCACGGATGTACCACTCTGAAGCAATCTTGCTGCCCGACGGGCGTGTGCTCATCTCGGGGTCAGACCCGGAAGACCCAAGATTCCCACAGGAGTACCGCATCGAGGTTTACTTCCCTCCGTACCTGACCTCAGGCCTCACACAGCCCTCGTTCACCATTGATGATACGGATTGGGCTTACGGTCAGCAGGTTTCGATCACCGTGACTCTTCACCAAGGTACCACAAGCGGTATGAAAGTATCCCTCATCGGAGGTCAGTGTTTTTCTTTAAGCAAGCTCAGGTATTGATATTGTGCCAAACAGCGGTCTCGAGCACACATGGAAACAGCATGGGCGCGCGCACGATCTTCCCGGAGTTCAGTTGCTCAGGGAACACTTGCACAGTCACCGCGCCCCCTAACGCTCACGTCAGCCCTCCCGGATGGTTCCAGCTCTTTGTGCTCGACGGTCCGACGCCTTCGCACTCGCAGTGGGTCCGCATCGGAGGCGACCCTGCGGAACTTGGTGCGTGAACATGGAAGCCTGCCAATCATATGTCTTCTTATTTTTTTCTATTTATCATTCAGGCAACTGGCCACCCTTCGCCGACTTTACTCGTCCTGGAGTCTGAAGACATGCACTGTGCATGTCTAGCACTTGTGTGCTTCCTTGATTCGAAGACTTTAATACTCTATTTCGTTATCACCCTCCTTTGGTACTATCAAGTCGCTCATTCACATATACTTTCCCCTTTAGTTGGTTGTCTTTTTTTTTCAACCATCATGTTGTGGTTTGGCCGTTTAGTGTTGTTTATGGGACTTTGCAGCGTAGCTGTATTCTCGTTTCTCGAATCGGACTTCAGTGATGATTTTTCTGTCTGATTAGTCGGGAAAATAATGATCACAATGCCTTTGCCGTACGCTCTATAGGAGTGAACCACTGACAGTTCACGCAAGGGCCTTTGCAAGCTGGGTAAATATTATAAATGGAATTCACGAGTTCAATGGTGCAATCAACGCCTCGATTTACAGTAGCACTACTTTGTAGACATTTATGTTGTTCACCGAAACATTGACAATTCCGAGTCAATACTAATATTAATGACGTGCTTCGAGAATTGCACATCCGGATTCCGGACGCTCCACCTTGTGCTATCCCGCGACCTAGATGGTTACAGCCTAAGAAACACGAATCTGAGACAGTACTAGTACTAGTGCAATCCTGAGCTTTGAGCAGATCAGTTACAAGCGAGAACAAGCAAAAATGAAAATAGGGCATCTTGAAGAAAGAGTCTGCTGGTTGTGTGATTCACCTTGAAATCAAATGGGAAGCCTTTCATAGGCTCAATGCACGTTGTCCAACTCGCTACGAGTTTTCTGAAATTCGTGACGTTCGTTTCGTTGTACATGTTCGAGTCTCTGGTGATCATGAGCACAGCTCGGAGGGGTTGTATGTACATGTACAGTCGCAACCACGTGACTTTAAATCACGATCACGAGACAGTACCGACTACAGTCGAACCTGTGTATAAGCATTGGCCTCGGTGGACATGTTGGCCAATGCTTATACACAGGAATGCTTGTCCGCATTATTGCATAATAAACAAATAAAGTTATTTCCATTTATGGAATGCTGTCTCACGCAATCCAATGTCAAGACCCACGCATGCAGGTGAAGACATTTACATTACTTTCAGCTGTTAAATAGTTGCAAGGGACACTTTAAGAGAAATAACTATGAATATTAGCATTTAGACCTTTGTTGATTTCCTTCTGGAGCTCCTGCCGCAGCTTTGGACCTTTGGTAACAGCTTGTGTGTCTGACTGAACTCTGCACTGGTCCGGCTTTTGAAAAAGCACATTAGCTGCAAGAGTGCATGGCAAGTAAGGGTATCTGACAGGTGCTTTTTTTTTTGCCTTATCTATCTACTTTCTGCAGGCCACAAAAATCATTGCTTGCCAAGCCGCATACCATCACAAGAGCATCCATATGGGGGTATATATGGTCACGTGATGACCTCTAGATAAGCATTTTCGGTTTAAATTTTTGTTCAAATCTTAATGTCAAATGCTTATGGGATAATGCTTATAGGACCCTGAATTCTCTGCCTACCGAGTTCGGTGGATCAAAAATTCAATGCTTATGTACAGGTAATGCTTATGCACCAGTATGCTTATACACAGGTTCGACTGTATTTAACGCGTGCTCGGCAGTGGCTGTGCCGGTGGCAGCTCTGAGCAGAACACCCATCCTCCCGTTAACACGGCATCCAAGGACCCACCAACTGTTTGATACAAGGTTTTTATTTATTTCCCACTCTGCTCTATACTTGACCTGAGACAAACATATGAAGACCTGCATGACTTTGAATTCGCAAACGTAGTTCTGAGACTAGATCAACTTGCCGGGTGGAGAACCTGTCAGCCTCCTCTTGCGTACTTAACTACTTTGGAGTTGCTGGTTTGCATCAGAAGTCCCCCCCTCTTTCTTGTTCCATACTATCAACTGTATCTGTTGCTAGCACTGTGTCCGCATAGCAGTCTCTTCGTCGACCTACAAGTAGCACTGCAGAACCCCCTCTCCCCCCCGGCCCCCTTCCTCGACCCCCAAGTCTAAGCGATCCAATCATGGACACATCTAAGAATCCCCGCCCTTCCTCGCCAGAAAGCGTGAGCGGGCAGTCGGACTTGCTCACGAACCTGCATGCTCTCCACGCCGACGAATTCGCCTACCTCAGCCAGGGGGTGACTGATTTCCAACGCCGATGCGACAAGTCTTGGATCTTCCGCTCGCTAGGGATGGTCAAACAATATGTTTTTTTCATTATCAGGACATGGGCGAAGGCGGCTTGGTCGAATATCTTTTTCCCGACAAGTGAGTACTCTCGTCCATTAGCAGACGAACCTTGAAGTGGCTGACAATGTTTTCTATCTAGCTTTCATGGACCGCTTCGCTACTATTCTTCTGTCTGTTGCAGCAACCGTTATCATGTCTATTCTCTTACCTTGGTGTCTTCTCTGCAATGTGCCTCTTACGGGCGAGATCTTTGATCGTCTCTCTCGCCGAGCCTACAACGGGCTTAGCATAGTCAATGCCTGTACGTATAGAGCTTCTATAGGGATAAGAAGCTGACTAATTGAATCTATGATTGACATGCAGCCTATCCTACGATCTTTGATGAACTCTCTTACGAACAGATTGCTGCAGCGAGAGTGCACCTATCGCAGCCTATTGAAGAATCGAACAACCGTGCCAACAGGCGTGTCTTCAATCTCGATGCATCAAAGCTGCTGTGAGTGATGCTTTACGGCTAGCAGAGAAGGTGCTGACTACGATCGAAGGCTTCAATGCGCCGCGCTCATGTATGAGCGTTCTTCCCGCACGACGCATCGAGCCGCTGCCATCGTAGCAGCACACTCGTCAGGCCCACACCGTCGGCAGACAGAATGGGGCTTCTCTGAGGCGCATCCCGGTACGCACATCACCGAGTTTTGTGGGACGTCCGGCGCGCAGTCGGTCACGCACGAGCTGCATTGTGGAAACGAGGAGGAGAACACGATCTGCGCGATGGCGCGTGACAAGCTCGGACTACACTATTCCACGGTTTCGGAGCTCAATAGTACGGGGAGTGCGTTTTGTGGCCTGTTCTGGGACCCGCGCGACACGTTCATTATCGTCGCATTCAAGGGCACGACGCCGACGGACTTTTCGGAGTGGTCTTCGGACTTCACGTTTCAGTTACGCGAGGCTGGGCTCTGGCTCCAAGGCTTCGGCAAAGGTTCGCATGGGATTCATATTGCACACACTTCTCTGATGAGGATATTGTTTTTCTCAGTGCATGATGGATTCATGAACAAAGTTTTTCCGAGAAGGATCGTGTCCGGGTCGAGGATGCCCTACTGTAAGTTTGTCAGAACAAATCTACTTGTAAGGACAATCTCTTTAATCAGTCTTTCTCGCATGCTAGCAACAATCGTGGAGTCCATCAAGAGAGTGTCCGCATGCCTCACCGAACATTCTCCCGGCAAGAAGATCAATGTTGTAAGTCCATGACAGAGCTCATTCGACACTTTCTGAAAGCTCATTCGTTATACAGTGGATCACCGGACATTCACTTGGATGCGCTCTTGCATCTCTCGTCTATTCCCGTCTCGTCAACGAGCCCCATGAATGCGGAGAAAACATTATGACTAGGGATGCCTACCTCTTTGCGGCTCCTATTGTCTGCGACGTTGAGTCTGCCAATGGTGCGTAACAGCAGAGCATGGAAGTCATCCACCGATACTCACTACCGATTAGCATTCAATGGAAGGATGAATCATTTCTCGGATCTGCCTAGGACTATGTGGCGCATCACAAACGTGAGTAAATCCACTAAGTTGTTCGCTGCAGACTCGGAGCCTAAGTGTTCTTGGTGACCAGGGGAGAGATGCTGTAGCGACGTGTCTCCCCGAGGGGGGCGACAACGCCGAATGGCTGCTCTCGCCATGGAACCTCTTCTCATGTACGTCTTCTCCACCGCCCCAAACCTACTCCCCTCTCAATGTCTCGTTCTCCCGTAACAAATAGTTTCGCATTTGGGCTGCGAAATCACGCTGCGTAACGCACCCGAACGTTGTCGAGTTCGCGGTTCGCACATCACGCCAGGCACGCGTGTTGTAATCGAGTCTGCCTTCCACCTCGACTCGCTCAAGGATCGCGAGACGCCGCTTCGCGAGACACTGCACGAGCTACAGGACCTTCCCCTAATTGGACGTGTCCTCGCGCACGGAACTGGCTTTTATTGGGCTTCGCTGCAGGGCGTCCGCGCTGGCATGTGTGAATGGGTGTTTGACTGAATGGACTCTGGAAGTACTATAATAGATGGATGACGGCTTGCTATTTCCCGGATGAACGGATGGATGGACGGATGGACTTCTTTATTACTATGGTTATATCGTCTCGGATGCACTTTTATTAGGGAACCACTGGACTGCGATGAATACGGTTTATGTTTTAGCGTTATAAAGATTAGACAAGGGATGCAATGAAATATTAATGGCTGCACTAAAATCTGTTGTTCCACACTAGAGCCGACGAGTGTTTGTGAACGCCGACAGCTTGGCTTGGAAGTAAGTATAAGAAACCGCTATTGTCAAAGATCAATATCAATGATTCCGCCGCTACTCTCAGCCTCCTACTTGACCTTTCCTTACGTTTAACCCGTTTCCGAGAGGATTTTCTCGACCTCTTCATTTCCTCCAAATGCCGTATAGTGCGGCGCAATCGAAAGGTCCGGGCGGACGCTCGAATTCTCACTTCATCGACTTCCATGACGTCTCGTTTTTTTTTTTTCTGTTTGGAAGCGGATAATATGGCACTAGAGAAGGTGGCTGATGGGGCGCGGGGGAGCTGCATTCGTCTTGCCGTATTACTGCAGAAGGAGATATGGTATTTGAGATATGACGGCTACGGTGAACCAAGAGTGGCAGGTTTCGGTTAGGCTCAGTACTACTACTAGTACTGGTGATGAGATAGGCTTTGAGGACGCGGCCTCGTGTGAACAACCCCGTTAGGCAAAGAAACAGACATTCGAGTACGTTTCATCGCCAGAGCTTCGATTCTGCGCGTTTCTTTCTGCACAGTTATCGAGGAAGGTCACGATAGCACATTTGGTCGGCAGTGCTGGCAGAGGATCACGGGTCTCCGGAGGAGAGTCGAGCTATAGTCAGTTACTGTCAGTACTTAGGTTTCACACCTACAGACGCGCGCTTCACGTGTCGCAACAGGCACCGCGTTCTTTGCCCGTCCATCGTCATCGCTTCGCTTTGATATACTGCTTGTCTCGTCGTCCCAGCCGACCAGCAATCCGAACGAGTTCGTTAGTGCTCTTCTGTCGAGATTTTTTTCATCAGCTACGTTAGTCTCTGTTGGTTTTATTTTGCGGTTATTCGACAATACTCCCAGATTTTCAACAATCAGATAAGTCTGATTTCGAGGAAATTTGTTGTAGGTAGCAAAGATGGCGTCAAAGATCGAGTCTCGCGGAATATTAATGAGCTCAAGAAGTTGTACCGGAGTTTCAAAATGCAGACGCGCTTGTGGCGCGGCAGTGATGGGCTGAATTTACTATATATTTAAATTAGAAGCTGGACCTCTAGATGCACTTTGCGCTGAAGCGAATTGTAATAAAATGATACCAATGTTCTTACGGACTCTAGGAGCCACCATGACACGTCCTAAATGCACTTACAGTTATTTGCCATTCTGGCACGCACTACGTCCAAACATCGAGAAAAGACAGTTGGTTGTAGTATTCAAGTTATAAATCTATTGATACAGACTACGTGTTCAGAAGATTATAAATTCAAAAAGGAACGCAACGCGAGTGTGTGTGTGTGCGTATGTAAGAGTGAAGGAGTGTGAGTATGTGCATAACAGCAGCATAAGAGAAAGAAAGAGAAGTCCGCGAGTGGGAACGGGTGGATAGGCGGGTGTAAAGAGTGTAAGTGCCAAATCAGAGGCATGAAAGGTTTGAGAGGACTACTCAAGTTAGTACGTTACGGAAAGTGAAGATGAGTAAGGGGAAATCGGGCATATTGGGACGACAGGGAACAGGGGAAGCTAGCGATACATCGGCATCCGCTCGATCACCGTCCGGATGAAACTTAGTGCATACATTTAGTCTGCCATCATGAGGTCGAAGAGTGCCTTATGTACGATGCCCACTGCGGTGCGCACGAGCTCGGCGTCCGCATTGTCTACGACGAGCGGAAGTACGACGTTTGTAAAGCTTGTCGGGTGCCACTTTATCAGCTCGATACGTGCCGCGCGCCTGAGCTGTGCAGGGTTCATAACGTCTGGCCCGCGCTTCGCAAAGCGCATGAAGTCGTGGATACGCGCGGGGGTGATGTCATCAACTGTGCGAGGAGCGGAGAGTAGCGGCCACGGGATGGTCGCAAAGGTGAGCGTCGTGATACTATAGTCAGTGATACGCTCCCACTGGAGTTCGTAATGCGCGAAGAGAGCGACAAGAGGATCGACAGTCTTAGCCACGCCCGTGCTGGAGTGGCGGCTGTTGCTTGAGTGCACGCGCCTGGCCGAGTTCGAATACGGATGGAAACGGCTGTGGCTTGCGCGAGTCCTTGATGTGCGATTGCGCGGTTCAACGCCGAACATCTTCAGACGCTCGCGGTCTTCGCGGGCCTCTTGCTCAATGAGCAGCTCTTCCGCCCACGCACGCTTCTGTTGCTCATATTCCTCTTGCATCTCCATCTCTTCCAGCTCCCTGGCTTTGACGATTTTCGCAGTGTTTCCTTTCGTCTCCTTCGTCTCCTTCCGAACGTCCTTACACCACTTCAAGATTGGGTCACTAGTAGTGGGCGTCTCGCCTTCCTGCAGCGTTTGATCCTCGCTTTCCTGTTGCTCGTGCGACACAGTAGGCTGGTTGGCGTCAGCGGAAGTAGAGTTGGAGGAACTATCGGTGCTCGCCGACGATGAAGATCCGGTGCCAGTGTAGGAAGACTCGGTGCCATCGCCTATGGAGTAATCAATGACGAGATCCGCGAACGGAGGCTTCGGAGGATGCTGAACGAATGGGCTCAGATCATTCGAGAAGGCCCCAATGAACGTGGGGAACTTGCTAGGCGTGCCGAAATGCGGGATGAAGTTGTTGAAGATAAAATGGAGGCCACGCTTGATCGGACTAGAAGGTGGCTCGGACGGCACAGAAGAGTCGTTCATCGCTGACGTCTGCGGGGGCGATTCCTTGGTGGTCGATACGGCGCGTTCCTGACGCGTCCCGGGATGACCACTGTGCCGCTGACGCGCACTGTGACTTGAGCTCATCTGGTCCTGGCGCGCCTTCTGGCGCGAGCGAGACGCCTTATGACGCGCACTACGTGCGACCGACTTAGACTCGGTGGAACGTGAAAGGGAGTCAGTATCGGATGGGGCACGGAGACACATGATGTTGAGTATAAGGCTGCAGAGTTGCAGCGAGTGAGCATGACGGAGTACATGCAGTGGTGGAAGCGGACTTACGTTCTGGTTTATTATAGCAGAGAAAAGTACCGTGTTCTTTAGAGACCCGAGGAACTTAAAGAGAGATGTTGTGGTGAGAGGAAAGAGAGTTGAGGAGTCGCCCTAGTATTTATACCACTAGCCACGGTCCAACGGATTGCTCGCCTTCGTTAGTGTAAACAAGGGCAAACAAACATACGCGTATGTCGGTTTCTGGAAACATGTAATCTGATCGATATCTTCCTAATGTGCCAGTGGCTGAGTCCCTGGTGCCGTGATCCCACAACATGACTTGTTTACCCTCCCGAGAGGACAAACAAAATCGAGTATCCTTGCACATGACACCAGCCGCTCAATAATGCTCAGTCATGTCTTGCTTCAAGTAAGTTGTTCTAAGTGATAAAGATATCGCTCTCATACTAGTGTTTGATAAAGGGTGTTCTTGCTCGAATTGTACCATCTGCAAAACCAGAGTCTTCAAGTTTTCGACCAGGCAGCCTTTGTTGCACGTCAGCTAGAACAGCCCCAGACAATAGCCTATGTAGCTTCTTACATAGTAATTTTACACATTGTGAGGAATTTGATGTACCAGCTGCGGATGCTTGAGCAAGACGCGTCAGGAAATTTTTTGAATATTCAGTCGGAGTTCGAAAAGCCAGACGCGCTTGTGGCTGAAAGATGCCGATCTTACTCTGCTCAGGTGCGACATCTTTTACATGGTCCCACCCTTCCTCCTGCCACAGCATGCTGACGCGCATTGGTAGATGGACTTAGAAGGGTAGAAACAGGCAAATGGCTCCGCAGCAATTTACACGACGAGTCCGATGGAGTCTCCGGTGCGACGCTGCGATAGGTGACGACTTAACAGGATGAGGGTTCCTGGTGTGTAGACAACGACTGGAAAAGGAGTATGCTGCGTTTCTACAGAATGATCCATAATGTGCAGCATACAAACGCGATGAAGAGCAAGATTTAGAATCTGAGAATTTGAATCAGCGAGATACAGGATGGAATGAATGCGCATGTCGTAAGTCTGCTCTCATTTTTATCTAAGAAGAAGGCTTGACTAGATAAAGTATATGAGTGAATAGCACGACGATGTTAATTTTAACAACCATATGAATGAGAATTCAATCTTCGTCGACGCCAGTTCCGCCGCTCTCTTCGTCTCAACCGTCTACCGGCACACACGCCTCATCTCAACCTATATGCACCTCCCACGCGCCTACTCCGTATAGAACATACTAGGTGCGATCTTCTTGTTCTATAGGTGACTTTAATACCCTACTCTTTGACGTGTGGCTTCGTTTCGTTTCTAGGTCATGGACGGATTTAATGACTACTGCAATAAGTTTCACATTTACATTTACGATGGTGTTTTTTATCTACTTTGTCCAGCGTAGTTAATGTCTCTTCTCTTTCTCGTAGTGGCTACTCTAGGAAGAAGCTCATATCCGCGAGGTCCCACGGAGATAAGTAACCAAAGCTCGAACGCGCTGAACAGATAACGATTCAGAAGGCAGGTTAGTTTTGATATTTACTCTCGTTCACGCCGGCACAGCTCCACAATATATTAGGCCGTCTTCTGAAACACCGAAGTCCGTCCTTATCTGTCCCAGCCCGACAAATACAAAATCTTATTTATCAACAAATCGACGATCATTCGGAACAAACAGGTATGAAACACTTTGTTTAACAAATTCGAGTACCAGCATTGTCGAACGCCCGACCAGATTCACTTTCCTTCAATATACTTGGAAGTCTACAACTATTGGGAGCTGTTCACGACGCGCTCTTCAGAGGGAGAGGTCGACCGGAACGCAGCCGACTGCGACAGCTCCATCTGTACAGTCGAAAAATGGTCAGAGGATCCGGTGACTTATAAGAAGGATAACGTGGCCTAACTGAAGTTGTTATCCTCGCAGCAGACAGGCGCAGCTGAGCTGAGGAAGGTAAGAAAGTGAAATCAGACTCTGCAGAAGACTCCTGAGAGCCTTTATTTGACATACCAGGAATCGCCGCTGAGACCAATGGCAGAGATGGGTGTGCAGTCCACGCCAATGATCACGCTGGCGTCCTGGACAACGATACCCAGCAGGCCGAGGAGCTCTGCACCGGACGTACTGTCCGCAGGCTCGGTGGAGTTGCAGCACTGAATCGAGCTGGTGCTGCAGTCGCTCGCGGGCTCTGTCGCTGTGGAAGTAGAGGTGACCGTGACTGTAGTCGTTATTGCAGGCGTCGTCGTGGGCGTGGCCCAGGGTGTGGCAACCGCAAGGAGGGGTAGAGCAAAGAAGGATGTGTACTTGATGAGGAGCATTGTTGGATAGCAAAGCGGCTTGGGATGCGTGAGAAGAGTGATGTAGACAAGAAGTAGCGGTTGTTGAGCTACTGGAGAAGAAGAGGACACACGAATCCTTTTTTTATACCTCGAAGGAGGGTCCGTGCGTGTTATTCGGTGCTATAGCAGGGAGACATTCTGCGGCTCCGCAGCCTTGTTCTTTTTGTCTTTCTGTTCATCTCTTTCGAATGGACAGTAGGTATGAGTTACAATGTCATCACATGGTGGGCTATACATGATTGAACTCTATAAGACGGCCAATCGGCTGAAGAGGATATTGTCCTGCTGGCCCAAGAACAACGAGCCTGGTGTTAGAGCGTCGTTGATAACAAGCTAGTATACAGAACTCACCAGCATCACCGCGTCTTTGCGATTTATTTGCCCAATGATGATCTTCTAATTCAGGAGGTCAGGCACTGCGAAGCCAAAAACTTGTATAGCAGAAAAAAATGTTAAACTTGAAGCTTTGCAGCAACGTAGTATCAACAAGGATCCGGTGGTGACTCAAAGCCGTACGCTTTTTCTTGTTGACTTTGTCAAATAAGCCTTGAGTGGACAACTTGCCTGCTGCACATTCACCTTTATCCAGTGACCAACAAACGGAAGAAGTCAGCAACTTGTGAGAATCTTAGGAAGAAATGAGAGAACGTGCCTATGGAATGTGCATTGACATAGCGGGTATGGGTAGGATTTCCGGATCATCATCAATGCTATGAGAAGTCAATTGATTTGATGCTTAGTCTCAAGGACAGATTCGGAGAGTCCATTTATTTACTGCAAAGCCGTTGCACATAAGTACATGCAGGACAAGGGGTGCTCCAATGTTTCGCCTTGAAATCACGGACTCAGGCCTGAGATAATGGTTATTCCAATGATCACGCACCTCTTATGAGTTCAACGTGTACAGCTGAGTTCAATCCTAAAAGAAATCTGTTCCAGGGCAAGCGATACGAGAAATGAATGAATCACGAACTCTAAGGAATCCTTGCCAGCGTGCACTGGTGCTTCTTGATCTTCGACTGAGCGAATGAATAGAGCGTATGTACGGTGGCTGTCCAATGCAATGGCAAATGCAAAGATTGGTGGGTCGTTGAAAAGAGTTCGACTGCACTCTCACGTTTCTGCTGTCATCGCTTCTTGGAGACTTTACACTGTGATGGAAGTAAGCAACTGTATACATCCGATTCTTTCTGCATCCGATGTCCGACTTTCTGTTCATAATCTTCGATCCTGTCTGGCTTTTGCGAAGGCTCCTTCACAGGAGAATTGGGACCGATTCAACAGATATACTGCACGGGTCAAACCCATGTTATTTTCTAGTAAAATCATGGCCACCTTATTCTGGGCGATGGAGCGGCGAATTTCAGCCGGGGCCGCACTGAGTAACGTAGACCTTTGGGCTTCTTGTTGCCTCGCCCGTATTATCAGATGCCCTTGAATTAGCCAGGCGCCGTAACTTCGCTCTATTGACAATATATCAAAAGAGGACTATACTTGGCAGGTTCATAAAAATCAGATGACCCCGCTGGAGATTAGAGACGATTAAGGCTCGCCAATAATTGCGCTCTCAGGGTAAAATGGTTGTTCTTGTGCCAAAACCCTGTAGAAAGCGAAGGATGTAGGAATATGTTGATGTCCCCGTACAAGTACATCGACGTCCAAGGAGGCACAGAGCATTAGTCCTCGGAGGGCCTTGAAGAAAACGACTTGCTCATGAATGTACTAATGCAAGACCGTTACCAAGCCCAAGCATGGGTCTCATATGGGTTACCAGCCGACGCGCAGTTAGGAAAAGAAATCGGAAAAGGAAATTTCTTTAAGAATGATCGTGGGACATCCACACCTTTTTGTCGGCTTGATACTGCCCGCCGTTCTCTACAACGTCAATGGCGAAAGCAGCTCTCCCACTTTCTGGTCCTACAGGCTATCTCTTATCAGCCTTCTATTTCTTTGCTCCCGGTATTCCTCGTTTATGTTTCGATCTTTCCAAAAATTCAAGGAAACCTCGCTCAAAGCCAACTGATCACCGCAACATCGACACTCATCGAGACTGGTTTTCATAGAAAAAGCTGTTGCTCCTCCTCTAAAAAACTCGAAATCGAATATAATGCCCGTCACGCAACCCTGAAACTCTGCCGAACTCAAGGGTCTCGTTGTTCCACCCATCTTCGTTCCACATATTCAGTTTGTACCGGAAGCAGAGCCAAATCCGTCAGCGTCGCGATAGTCTGCGCGCGACGATGTCCTTCTTTGCGATGCGCTTATCGTGCAGAAGAAAATGAACAGGACCCGTGACACGGCGGTGTTCACGCTTGAAGCGTGGAATGCGGTCGCGGAGCAAATGAAGGGTAGCGAGCGCATCGGTGGAGGGGCACAGAAATCAGTCGCGCAATGCAAGGCACGCTGGCAGCGGGTGAGCCAGTTAATATGCAACCTATTTTCTCCATAATAAATGGATGTATTGCCCTTGCTACAGCTCAAGATCGAATATCGTGTTGTGAAACATTTGAGGCAACAGCCAGGCTTCGCATGGAACGAGGACATACAAATCGTGACAGCTCTAGCGGCCACCTGGGATGCGTATGTTGCTGTGTGTAAAGATTTTTGATCCCTAATATTATTGCACACCTCACTGCATGTATAGGAGTACTACGACGCGAAGTCTTGGAGGAAGAAGAGCTTCCCAGCATACGATTGTGTAGCATTCCTCAACGAAGATGACCACGGACGTGAAGCTGGTGAGAAAGGCTTCAAGTGTCGCTGGAACGCCTCCGCACAGCATATATATGGGAATGGGGTTGCATCGGATGGCACTGAAGGCCAATCCCTGAGTACGAGCATGTTCTCGCTAGCTGGTACGGTCGAGATCACTCCAGCCATGCCGCAGGACGCCTCAGGTGTTGTGCCAACTATGCCTCCTAATGGAAGGGGTAGTACCAATCATCAGGTAGCTCACACTATCTTTTGATCAGATTTTCAACATGAGAAGCTTATATATTTCTACTTAAGTATCGACTCTTCCCGCTGCAGTCTGACGGCGGACGCAGCTGGTCCCTGATCAATGACCGGCAGACAGCAAGTTCAAAACGCCGCAATCGCGGCAGCAGCAGCATTATAGCTACCTCCCCTCCTATCTTGCAATCCGAAACTTGCACTGGTCCCTGTCTTATACAAGCACAGACTAATCCGGCTGAGCTCACCTCTTACATTGCTCCCCCTTTACGTGCTCCGCAACCGACGTCCGCGAGCCCCTTGGCGTTGGCAATTCAGTTCATGGAGAACACTGAGGGCTTCGCGGATGCCGAATTTGTCAAGGCTGTGCAGCTATTCCGGCGGCGTATGGAGGTCGCTGAAGCGTATCTCGCAATTCAAAACAAACGCGCACGCTCAATGTATCTACAGGCTGAACTCGAAGACTTCTCGCGTTCATAACCTACGATCCGTCTGCTCGCTGCAGTAAATCAATCTCCAATCAAACAGACATGGCTTAATATTGGCAGTCCGTCTCAGTGCGTCCTGGGGCCCTCATAGCTCAGCCTTACCATCTACCCATGGTTAGTATTGTCTTCTCTCGCCTGTCTTCTTTAAACCACGTATTGATATTAGTCTTGGCCTCGAGTTAACCGAATAACGTCGTACTTCTCCGTCGTCCCTCTCTCTGCCAATTGCTGTATCTCTTATCCAGTTCAGCCTGTATGCATTCATACCCTTCCCGTTCTCGTATTTGTACAGTACGTCAGATTACTTTGCATGAAAATATGAGAGGACACCGGAGTTACGGGGAATGTGGTGTACTGGACGTCCAGGACGTCCGGGGTTCCCCGTAACTCCGGTGTCCTCACCGGCTGACGCATGCCTGTCGTGAACCCGGCCTCGTTCGGGAATGAGGGGTCAGAGAGCCCCGAGACGCAGGCGTTTGTGGTGCAGATGTATGCTGCGTGGAAGGATTGGGTGGCTAATGGTGCGATTGGGGTGAGTAAGTGCGGTGGGAGTACTGCGCCGCTGAGCTTTGTGGTGCTGGCTGTTGTAGGTGCGTTGGTTAGTTCGCTGACGGCTTGCTTGTTGATGAGTCGTAGCGACCGGAACCTCGAACATCCTCACGCTTGGCTCCCCTGTTACCATTCTCTCGCTGTTGTTCGTATGGTCTCCCTGCCCTTACTTATACCAACAAAACACTACTTCCGACAATGTACGGCATACACCTATCCACGCTACACCAGACGATCATACGACTAATCTCATTGATGCGACAACTACCTTTTTTCCCTTATATTCTCTGGCGTTATTTCACATGCTTTCTGCACCTGCTGGCCTAACGTTCTTTATTCTTAAGCTCTCCTATCTTTAAATGTACTGTAGAACCCTATTTTACTTCCCCATCTCCCTACCGCGTTCTCCTCTCCTCTTCGTTACATTTGAACTCCCCCTTTTCTGTTAACCGATCTTGTGGTCTCCTTTCTTAGATATGCTTCCTTCCGAACTATTCGCTCATTCTTGTTGTTGATTATTACAGGCTTTTAGGCAGTCTGTTGTCTTGTTTTTTTTCCGTTTAGCTTCGAGGTCGATGGATGGTCTTCTTGATTATGATATAGAGACTTTTGCATGCCGTTTTTTTTTTAGTGTTTCTGAATAGTTTTCATCCTGGTTCTGGAGCGTGCATTAATATTTGGCTACGTTCGCTTTCATGTACAGTATATTTGCCGTTTTACGTGGACGACCTGTACCGTGTGTAAGTCTCGAGCTTCGTTATCTCTAACTCGCTGATTATCCGGGAGACACTGGACATGACCGCGGAGCGTGAGGCGGACGAGAATGCAGGAATGATTCTCGACCCGGTCTCATTCACGCCGAAGATCTGATCTTGTAAGCCCTGGTCAAAACAGATAAGAAATATATTATCAGTAAGTTCAAAAGACAAGGAAGGGTATGAATGGGCTGAACCCAAGAGATGGGATAAGACACGAGTTGGAATACAGAGGGATGACGGAGGAAATCCGAAGGTACGCAATGGGAAGCGGTTGTATAGCGTCCGACCATTTCAGAAAGTCGACGTGCAAGAAGGAGTAATGCATTCATTTCACCAGCGCAGGAAGCAGAGTCGGCTCCCCAAGCCAAGAACATTAATGCTTGAGTCGTAATACGAGAGCTTTGCTCTTCTACACAGACGACGCCGATCCTATGGTGTCTCTGGACTCCGGAGAAAGGTACGTGGTAATGAGCTTCTGCCGCATAGGAGGACGGGACGGCTCAGCGGCATATGTTCACCAGCGAGTGAGTGCGACTCTGAGACGTGCCATATATCGCCTCAGGAACTCGTCGTGATGCGAATAGAGAAGACTGCGTGAGTTGGAGAAGAGCGCCGAAAGGGTGAAGAAGGGGATATATGGGCCCGAGACGTCACCCAAGGAAATCAGACGGAAAGGTGTCGGTAAACGGTGTTGAGGAAGCTAAAGAGGACCGCGTGTGGTTGACTAGCGAACCTAAAAGCACCCTCCATGAGAGGAATGGAATATGATGGTCTTGTTCCTGGGGCCATCGCGACCAAGACCCATCTCTCAGTCAAAAGTGCTATCTCGCCATCCGAAAAGTCCTACGGAGGAACCTGTGCCGCAAATTCCGCTGCGTGTTGTCGTTCCCGCCGTAGACGAGATAGGTCGTCGTCACGATGCCGCGGTCTGACCTGAAGGGTGAAGGTAGACGTCATGACACAACCTGCGCTGTACTAGCAGTGCAGTCGCCGTCATCGAGCTAGAGTTGCATCGGACGACTCCGTGGGTACATCAAGAGATATTGGTCCTGGACTTCTGGTTCGGGTCGATGGGCTGCTGGCGCTTCCCAGCTGATGGTTATCCCAAACTTATCCTCTCCCCAGATTCGGCGACCAGTTTTCAAGAAGAACCTCAGGGCTCGTGCCAGTGAGCGCAGGGAACAGCACAGTTCACAGCACTAATATTTCACAGGCTTGTCGTCGAAGTAAGCCATATGAGCACGGCAAGACTTCGTAGTCTCATTCTGGACGGGTTTATCCCTTCGAACAACGGTTCATCAATGCCTGGAAGATTAATTTGGGACTGCAATGAGGTCGAGTCAGTGGGCGAATCGGCCCTTGCTTTCGCCGAAGGGCAGAACGGTCGTCGATTTTCAACACTAATTCTGTTGAGGGAAACGGAACTTCGCTGCTCTCCTCCCACCCTATCTCAGTGATCAGATTCCGTTTGATGAATATGCAAGACCCATTTGCAAGGATCCTCGTATCCTTCACTGCTATGGGGCTATTCAAGCACCACCGCACTGGCACATGCGAACTGGCCCTCACTGATTGTTTCGCACAGCAATAGCAGGTCCCTTTTACAACATGCATATGTTGAACATCCGAATGGCCTCGGCAGTGAATGTGTGTTGCTTCGCCTCGGCGCCTCCTGTGGGAGACAGTCGGCCTTAGAACGCCAGTCTCCCTGATACATGAAGAAATGCGGCACAATACGACACAGCGTCACTTGAAAGCGTGTACTTGCGATCATCGCATTCCACCTCATTCAAAAGTGCCTTACATGGGCTCTCCATGCTAGGGCTTTGAATAGATGCTTTCTGGAGTCGCAAAAGGAGCGCGCAGCACGGCATTTAGAAAGACAGACACTGAGACCCAACAACAATGAGCGTACGATGCGGTAGTTTACGTTCAAGGCCGCAGTCAAACTTCAGGTCACAGTCGACCGATCACGTGATTGATTATTTATATGCTATCTACTGCTAATAGCCCTCCAACCGCTACGGAAAAGAAACAAACAGAGACAAACTACGTAGTGCGCACGAAATAGGGTGGGTCGTCATGAATGGAAGGTGTGTAGATATAAAGATGATGGTGGTAACTAAAGGTTAAAAGAGGGTGGTAACTCAGATAAGAGAGGCATACTGTCCGGTGGGCGACGGAAGGAAAAGTAAGCAAATTTTAAGAGTAAAAGAAAGTTATTTGGGCGAAACCAGTCGGCAAATTCTAAAGGTAGGGAATGTTGACGAAAAAGGCCTTTTCGGACGAGAGAGAAGAAAGGGCAACGATTAAGGATATGGTGGACATCATGTTTGATGCACGATGGGTCCGGACAACGGGGTTCGAGGTTTTGGTTATGCAGGTCGAGCACGTTTAGCATTAAGCTAGCGGTGTGAGAAAGAATTGAGCGTTGTATCTTTTTCCTTGGGGAAAGCTTCAGAAATGGACGGAGAGATCGCATAGGATATAGGATGAACGAGGACAGCTCAAGGACTGAGCGGTGTCTGCGAAGGTGTATGATGTTGGCTTTCCAGTCTCGTAGAAGATCGAGCTGTACTTGTGCATTCAGATTGGGTAGAGAATCTGGGATGGTCTCACGATTGGGTTTGGTAGTGGCGTCTTTTGCAAGTTTATCGGCTTTAGAATTGCCCAGTACTCCTCTATGGGAGGGGAGCCACTGGATCGAGATGTGAGAAGCCTCATGATGGAGGGCAAGAAAAATGCTGCAAAGATGGCGGAACGTTATGATGAATTCTGCATGTCGAGTATCGTTGGAGAAAATGAGCTCGATGCAATTGAGTGAGTCCGTAATGATATGAATATGGATAGGTGTGAAGCATTTCGCCAAAAGGAGGGAGATACGTCGCATGGCTGCGATGAGCACTTCCTGCTCCTCGAACAAGATGTTCGAACGAGAGTGCGCTGCTGAAGAAAAGACAGCGAGTTCTTTGTGGTCATGCATAATAACGAATCCGTGGCCACCGTTGTAAGAGCCGTCGGCGTCAGGGATGATGGATCCATCTGTGAAAATAAAATATTGATACGGCGGAGGGTGTAAAAAGAATGAATTGAAATTTCGTATAGCGAGGTGGCGTTGAGTCGTTGGGGAATAGGTGTCATAATAAGACGTGAATGAATTTGAGTGAAGGTGGGGTATGAAACTGATTTTGGGATTTCGACATTTGGAAGGAGGGACGACGTTAAATACTGATTTGAAACAGGAATGAGCTTCGAATGGGAAAAATATGATAGTAGGAAACATTGCGAGAGAGAACGAATAAAGAGGTGAAGTGGAGGGCATGATAAGAAGGATTCTGCAACAGCTGGGTTTATGCTTTTCTGAAAAATACAATGGAAAAAATGGTTCTGGGTTGGTTGAAGAAGAGTTGAAATGAGCGAAGAGTTAGGAAAAAGAACAGTGCCGTAAATGGCTACGGAATGAATCAATCCAAAGTATAAAAGTCTGGCGTACTGGAAATATGCGCCATTGGATCGGTGAAACAGAAATGAGCGTTGATGAATTGTAGATAGCGCTTTGTTAGCTCGGGCTTTGAAATGAAGACTGGGTGAAAGATCGTAAGAAAAAATTACGCCTAACCAAGTCAGGTGGCGTGAAGGAGGTATAACGCGGTTGTTGGGTAAGGATAAAACTGCGTTGGAAGAAGATGGAGAATCATTCAAAAAGGATCGAAATGTGATAGCCGCTGCCTGGCAGTGCGGGAGGATATGAAGGAGTTCGATGGCATCCGGATCAATGGAAAGGCCAAGAATTTGGAATTGAAGGGATAGAAATTTGAATTGATTATGAAGACAAATCAAATTGGTTTGAATGCTGAGAGAACGTGAATAAAGGAGATGGTCATCCATATATGCGAGCAGAGGGCGGTGTGGACCAAAACGAGTGTTGTAAGCTATAATGGCATCTGATGCCACGAAGACTGAAATAAGGGGGGACAATGGCGATCCTTGAGGGACGCCCCGGTTGGGTTTAATAAAAGGGGCAGAAAAGAAGTTGTTGAAGTGAAAAGAGATTGGTCTGTCCCTAAGCCAGACCGAAAGAATGTGAATTAGGTTCAGGTGGACGTTGGAGAGGATAAGTTTGTGAAGAAGGCGATTGTGAGAAATATTGTCAAAAAAACCTTGGATGTCCACGGTGAGAATAGAAGTGATGAGATATCGGTGGCGGTGTAAGACACCACTGAAGTGATCGCTACCACTAAGAATGAAAGGTTGGGTTAAGATGGTCGAAAGTAGCTCATAACAAGCTGTAAGGGATGAACAATGCTTCCTACACCCGTGTTGGGCTTTGGGCAGAAGATTGTTAGTTTCAAAAAAGGGTTGTAAGAAATTGAAGAGGACACATTTGAAAAGTTTGCCAATAGTGTCAACGAGGGTAATGGGGCGATAAGCCCTTGGAATGGAGAAGTCGGATTGTTTGGGTTTTGGGATAAAGGTGACGAGTGAAGTTTTAAAAGATAAAGGGAAATGACTGATTTGAAGGCATAATGAAAAAAGGTCAACGAAAAACTGTCCGTGGTGTTTGATAAGTAGCGCGAGGTGTTTGTACGAGATGTGGCTATTGCCAGGGCTCGTTTCCTGATCGATACCTCAGAGTGCGTCGTGAATGTCGCTCATAGTAAGCAGTCTGAAATCGTGGAGGGCTGGGAGCGGGATGACCTCCGGTGTAGACGTTAAGGGAGGGAAGAATATCTCGCAGAAAAGAGACGCTTTGTCATCTTCAGTGAGTGTAAAAGAGCCGTTGTTCATACGCAGGGCCCTGATAGGGGAGCGGTGGCGAGCAGTTCCCAGATATTGGTTACACCAGACGGATCGAGCATCAGAGTGTTGAAGACGAGTGCCAAAAAAGGCGTTTTTGGCTCGGGTGAGTTCGATGTCGAGGTGTTTCCGCGAATCAGGGTGAGGGTTACAACAGTGTGCGCGATAAAGTTTTGAACACGATTTGGACCACCAAGTGTTGGGGCCGAAATACGAGTGCGGTTTCCGTTTGTTAAGAAAGGTAGAAGCGAAATTAGAAAAGGAAGATTGAAATGAAAAAAGGAGGTCGTCCAGCGCCTTGGGTGTATGAATGTGTTAGGGTTGGGCAAATATTCCAATTCTTTAACCACGAAGGTGTTGCCTTCCGGACTGTATGGTCCTCTGAGTGGTGTATTACCGAGATGACTTTACTTATCTTCGACCGATCCTGTAACCAGCTTCTCCTTCACTGCCCTTATCAGGTGGAACCTGAGGTTGGTATTGAAAGCACTTAGTTACAGCAGATAGGGGAGGTAATGCCCTAGAGGGTCGAGAGACGTTCAGTTATGCTACAATGTTGTCTAGGAGGCAAACTGCAAGGCTTGGTGTAGCCGAGATGCGCTCAACCAGACTTAGTTCTGTGGACAATGAGAGGAACCTTCTAAGCGTGGCGTAGCCGAGGGTCTACTCAATCAAAGTCAATCCTTATTCAACTTGGGACAAATCCTCAACCCAGTATGGGGCAGACTCGTTATTCAACCAAGGAGGATATTACACAGTGGTAGTTATAGATGTAGAGGTAGGGGTAAGAAGTAGCAGTGTTCTGTAACCTTCTGAAAACCTTGAAAGAAAGCGATAGAGAATGGGGATCTGGGGTGCTAGTTACTCAGCCTTATATAGCCTACTGAATTTCTAATTTCTTTACATTCTGTCCAACCAGATGCCCTTCCGTCTCCTTCCTATGTTTCAGGTGGCCGCAGCACTTGGCTGCTGCGGTGGGGGGGTATGCACATGTATCCCGTCCAATGGTTTGCTTGCATTCTGCAATTTGGACTGCGGGTGTGAGTCACGTGATGTCTGTACATGCGCGCTGAAGTGCAAGCAGACTGATTTGGTAGTCGGACTCCCACATGCTCTACATGCTTCGGTTTAATTAACTTCCTGCTTCTCCCATGTGCTTCTATATCAGGGCTTTACTTCCCTGCTTCTCGAAGCGTCTTCCTCGGTTGTGGCACTGCATAGCCTATCGGGTTGCATTGCTGCGCTCAGGTGTTCATTCCTCCCATTCAAATCCATTGGGGATAACCATGTGGACCCATGGGTTATTCTTGGCTCGCCATTCAGTGTCAGGTCCACTCGGTGATAGGGCTGCTCCGCCGAGACATGTCTCCATTGTGAACGGTGGGTCATGTACTCCTAAGGCTAGAGTGGTCTTGAATGTTCGTCTTCCTGACACATGCTTGAATTCGTATAGCATAATCGTGTCTGGATGCTTTATGTCCCTGAGGTATGCCCAACAGTGCTTGAGTGCTGTCGTTATGTGTATCGGTATGTCATTCCCTTGTACTGGGCTCGGGGTAGGTATTCATATCATCATCTTGCAGTTCCTGCATTCTTCATGTGGCTCCTTATTGTATTGGATGACTGTATCCCATTTGTAGTTCTCCATGCCACGTTCTTCTTTACTGATATGGACTTTATATGTCTTGGCATCTCAATAGTAGATTGCCTGTCCTGTTTCAAAGTATGGGGATTGGCCTTCCCACTTGTGTGCTTGTAATGTGATGTCCTGGTCCATTAATCCTATTGTCTTCAGGAGTTCTGGGACCTTCTGCGCTACGTTCTGTAGTAGCATGCACTTGGTGCATTGGGGATCAACCTCCATTGGTTGTCCTTTGCTTTCTTGACGTTTATGTGCCATGTCACAAGGTGTGACAGTGTAGTGTGACTGTGACTGATGGATTTTTGCATAGGCAAGTATCCGTCAAGATCAGGTGACCACGTAATCACGTGTATGATCAATGATGATCTGCCTTGATCGACGTTTCCAAATGTGCAAAAATTTCCTTTCAGAATGTCTGTTAAAGAAAAGGGGAAGTAATTAGATTCGCAAAATTCCACAACAAAGGCGGGTAAGTCTTGGGAGCGGATTGATCGAAGGGCGGGTTATAGAGTAGAAGGGATCACATCCATGTTGAACGAAAAAATGAGTGGACGGTGGTTGGACGAAATGTCAAGGGATGGAATAGAAATGGTAATATGGTCCAGGAGATAAGGGGAAAAGTCATCTGAAGCGATGACAAGATCAATAATGGTTTTGACGTTGGAAGAATGATTGAAATAAGTATGTTGGTTTGGGGGGTTGCAAACAACGAGGCCGTTGTCGTTGATCCAGTCAACAAGGGCACTAGATGCTGAAAAGGTGGCCGATTGGGCCGGAAAAGACCAAATATCCGAATGTCGGTTGAAATCCCCGGTAAAGATATTAGAGGGGAAATGCAGCAAAGGGAGGGGGTTTTCGAATTCGTGAAGACTGGGGGAATTGTAAATGTTCCAGAGTAAAAGAGGGGATAAGTCTTCCCGGGAAATGGAAATGACGCAAATATTAGGGGAAGGAGTGTCGGGGTCATACAAGGAGATGCGATGAATAATACGAGGATGCACCAAAGTACAGCAACGAGGTTTGGATGGTGAAGAGGGTCTGAAGATGGTGTAAGGACCGGGGTTGCGAAGATTAAAAACACTTGAACCCAAAGGGGATGTTTTAGAAGGAATTACCGAAGAAATGGTTGGAATTTCCTGGAAACAAATAATATCAGGTGTAAAGTTTGTGGTTGAGAAGGAACATAATAGATGATCAAAGGTGGGTGCCGAATTGCGAATGTTAAGAGAAAATACGGAAATATTGTCAGTCATAGGAATTAAAAGGGAGACCTATAATTACGGCGAGCTGGACACTCCGATGATCTGGCACTGTGGTTACCCTGGCAATTAATGCAGTGGGCGAAGTGATCACATTGGAGGTTATTGGATGCTGTACATGGAGCGCATTTAGCGACATGTACGGCTGTCCGGTGAGGTTCAGAGCAAATCGCGCATCGCGCGACTGAGCGACATTTCACTGCGGTATGTCCCAAGCAATGGCAGTTGTCGCATTGGTTGATGGTGGGGCGGGCTTTCATCTCTTCAAGGCGGTGGATGACTCCGAAAATGGGGACTGATCTGTTGTTATGTAAGAAAAAGTGGTCAAAACAAAGACAGGAGTCGTCCTTGATTATAACCAAGACATTGCAGTAGTCTCGTTGGTTGAGACGTTCGATGGATGACATGAAGTGTGGTGGGAACATGAACTCGTATCCTTCAAATTGGGGAAGGGCAGAGATTTCGTCATGTAAATCTTTTTCTGAGTAAAGAAGGTTAGTGTCCTTGTCAAAGACTGGGACGCCAGGGATGACCATCTTAAACTGAGGCGAAGGCGTGAATGCTCTCGCTCCAGAAATGTTAATGATGCAGTTGAGTTGGGTGACGAGAGAGTTGTACTGGGTGTCAAAGTCAGAACGGATGTTAGTAAAAGCAATTAGGAGGTTGCTGTTGGATGTGTATTCGATGTTGAGGATGATGAGGTGTTTAAACAGCAGATTGCCTTTCAGGCCCGTGCGGACCGAGTTTTTAACAGAGGTGGGAGAAGGGCGAACAGCAAGGTCGCCTGGGAGCGAGAAGAAGATGCGGCGGACGTTACGAACATGCGTGTTCACTGATCCATTAGACCGGTTAATTGGAACAGTTGATATTTCCCCTTAGGGGTTCTGTTCTGTGACTCGTATGACTTTGGTAGGAGTGGTTTTAGGTTTCTTCTGGGCGGCTTTGGCATATGAAACAGTGGTAAAACCTTCCTGATCGACTCTGACACCTTCGACCTGTGGATAGTAGATTGAAGTTTGTGATCCTCGGGGTGCGTTATGCGCTGAGTGGGCGTAACCATCCGGTGCAATGATGGTACCCTCCGTAGTCATTCAGTAGCCCGAGCCTGGAATACGGGTTTTGGCAATGGCGGCTGCATAATCAGATTTCCCATTTTTTGGAGTCTGGACACGTTGTTTGATGATAGGGCCGGGGGGTGGGAATTTAGGGTCATGAACAAAACGGACCCCGATAGGGTCAGGAAGAATCTTTTGCTGTTTGTTAGTGTTAGTATTATTGGAAACAAATGGTCGAATTGTGGAAGCCGGAATGTCAGAAAGCTGTTTTTCGATGGTTTGGGTTTTTTCTGAAATAGAAGTTACCACTGCCGAAAGATGTTGAATGGACCTTGACATAGCATGCATAGTATCTGTAATTTCTTGATCGCGGATGGTCTGGCTGTTGACATAAATATTTTCAAAAACGTGTTTGAAGGACGGTGAGTGAATACAGTATGTAGAATGAAAGGCTTTCAGACTCTCGTTGGCGGAGTTCTGGCGCGCGGTCTCGTCGTCCAGAGAATTGGATTGGTTGATCCAAGAAACCAAGTTGGAGCCAATGTTGGCGAGGATAGACCCGGCACGAACAGGATCGTCATACCAGGCCTTATCCGACGACCACGTAGGTTGGGAAATGAGCGTATTAATCGTATTGATGGTGTCCTTAGTAAGCTTGGCAAATGCGAGGTTGACCTTTTCGGCGATAGCCGGGTCCTCCAGTTCATCGATATCGATCATGTCGTTGTCGACCTGCGGGGCCTGACTGTGCTGCTCGTCCGGGATGTACAGATCATCGTCCATAGCATCGTTGTCAATGCGGGCGGGGGGCGGGATTGACTTATGTTCTTCTTCAGAGTTTGAGCGTTTAAGTGTGTTTTGTGACTCGATATCGGGTGTAGGGGGAAGATCTCCCTGTTGACGAAGTTTGGCGGCATGTTCGTCCGCCTCGATATCGGGTGACCACTTGGCACGGTTCTCCTGTACTTGAACGCATACGGCGTCGTTGTGATTGTAGGTCTTGTCGCGACCACAAACGACACATAACTTGGCGGTCCCACTAACACACTGGCGACTGTGAAAGGGGAGATCCTGTTTACACTCCTCACACTTGGTGGGGTCCTTGGGATTAACAAGGGAACGAAGAGACTTGGTCTTGTGTAGGGAGGCTTTTGCCCTGGTTAACATTCTGTTATCCATGGCAGAGAGAGTACGAGAAAGACTGTGTGCAAGATTTTCCCACGGTCAATGATGATAGTAGGAAGAAGAGAAAGTGATTGATTAGCTCGTAGTTGAACCTGTACTTCACTCCGTCTTCGACTCTGAACATGCTTATTGCTCATTGTGGTCCACTTTCTCGCTTTACCAATTTAATGCACTCGGAAAGTCTTCGGAATGAAAATCAATGACTAGGAAAAGAAATTAGTTTGGGAGTCACAAAATGCCTGTGTGCGCTTCTCGATCATGATGGCTTGAGCCTCATGGGAGCCTGCATGCACGGCCTCAGCCTCTAATGACTTCCGCCTTGCGTCGCCCACTACTCTTGCTTTCAACCTTCACCATCGTCCCCTCGACCGGACTACCTACACCCCAGACCTGCCATGTCTCAGCTGCAACAGCTTCAAGCCAGTCCACGGCCAGATGATCAAGACCGGTAAGTCGTTAGTCTTCCATCTGCGTCAGACGGCAGACACACTGATCTCGATCAACTCCCCAGATTCCTTCATCTAAAGGGTATTCTGATCTATCTGTATCTCTGCACACATGTGCTGACTGTTAATACAGAAATCATCGTCGACTTCGCTGAGCGTCGCCCAAATTCTGACCTCAAAATCAAATATAAGGACAACTCGGGATTCGAGACCAAGTCCGACGTATTCAAAAAGGCGGACTCCATTCATTGGAAGGCCGATATGTCTGTATTGTGTACCCACATCACCCTACCAATCTGATTATTTTGTGTAGCTATGTCAAATGTTCCACGGAGGCGATTTTGACGATCCGGAACGGTTTTTTCAACAACTCGATCGCTGAGATTCCTCTGACGTTCAATCCGGACGAGTTCGGTGAAGATAAAACAGTTGAGCGGAAAGGTGGCCGGATCGATTCCAGAGTACGAAGGCGTACGATTGACGCTTCTTCAGACACGAAAAGTGGAGCTAGCGTGTATATGATATTTGCGATGTCGAAATCGGTGAGTGAAGGCGGAAAGCTCTTTAGAAGTGACTAAATCCATGTCGCGGTCAAAAGTCCGTTGATGTTGCACGTCTCCTAGGCACTCAAGCTTGCAACGCTCTTGCAGCAAAGGTCTCTATGCTAGACAAGCTCGACAAGGTCCTTGACTTCTTAGACATTGTAAAGCTTGGAGGCAGTGCGACTGAGGTCAGATATTTCGACCACACTTTCTTCGATGAGTGACTAAACCAAGTCCTGGAACAGGTGAACACTCACGCGAAGATCGCTGTCGGCGTAGTCTCTCAAGCAGTAGCCGTACGTTCTCTCTAATAGTCTTCTCTCCGGCTTACTAACTGTCAAATTAAGAAATTCCGAGAGATCCCGACATGTCACAAGCAGCTCGTTGTGGTCATGAATGACTTGGTATCAATACTCCCCGTGATGAAGGCAGCTCTAGAGCTCATCCAGGAGACCGAATGTCGAGAGCTTCTCTATAGCTTTGTCAGTTTTGTCAAAGAGACATCGGAGGGATTGATCAGATACGCTTCTCGATCGACAACAGGTGAGAAGTTCTTGGTTTCTCACTTAAATAATACTTATCTCGACACGCAGTATTGATACTTCAAGAATGGTATAAGTCAAAGAAAGACGATGTTGGTAGACTAAAGGAACAGTCGATGCGCTTGAAGCAGAACCTCGACCTTGCCTTGAGCATCGACATTCAGAAAGCTACCTCAGAGATTCAAGGGTCTACCTCAGAAATTCGGAATTCTAATTTAGAGATTCAAAAATCTACCTCAGAGCTTTGTAAGTGCTGAGCGACTCCAAAAACCTATCAAACATTAATTCGCCATAGCTCAGCAACAGTTTAAGGATGCGGATGAGAAGCTTCTCGAGCGTATCAAACCCAAATTCAGTTCCTTCGACCCACGTCACTGTTGTATGCCAGGCACTCGAGAGACTCTTTTACGGAGCATAGAGTCGCTGGCGCTCTCAGAAAATCAAACCTCAAGAGTTTATTGGTTGTTTGGCATTGCCGGATCTGGCAAGAGCTCTGTCGCATCGTCTGTCGCATTCGCATTGCGCAATCAGGCTCGTTTGACAGGCTCGTTCTTCTGCAAGAGAGACGTCCCAGAACCAAGGAATCCTGTCCGGTTGATACACACTCTTGCATATTCGATTGCCAGGGTATATATATCCTACCGCAATATCCTTTTGGGTGTACTCAAGGGTGATCCACAAATCGAGTACGACGCACTGCCACTTCAATTCGAAGCACTACTGGCAGGTCCGTTCCAGAAGGTTTCACAGGATCCGCCCCATGAGTCGATTATCATTGTTATAGACGCTTTGGATGAATGCGACGACAACAAAACTCTATCATTATTCCTCGCACAGATGATACTCCTTGCACCATGGCTCAGGCTTATCGTCACAAGCAGGCCCTTACCAGATATTGAGAAGGGACTGCAGCGACTCGAAGGGCTCGTGACACATTGTGACTTATTCACGCAGAACGCTGACGGAGACATCCTGTCATTCATCCGATGGCAATTTTCGCCCCAAGGACCTCTTATGGAGCTTCAGGCGTACGTGTCAGATATTCAGATTTGGGCCCTTGGACGGAAGTCGTTTGGGCTTTTCATATGGATCGCCACCGTTATGTCGTATGTGAGCGGCTTGATATTCGGGAAGCTTGATGCGATAGAGGATTTACTTTGCTCAGGTAATGCTTCTGATCCGGAGGCAGAACTCGACGCATTGTACCTACGAGTACTTCACAGTGTTGCGGGATCTTCGGCAGCCAACAAAAAGGCGGTCAAACTCATCGTCGGTCTGATATATGTGACGTCGAGAAACAGGTTACTTCCCGCCAAGGCTCTGCATGCGTTCATCTCCGGGGCGGGCATTCGTGTTTTACCACAGGAACTGGAGGTTGTGCTGCGGCAACTAGGGTCAATTATTACTGCCGATTCACAGACGGATGCTATCCGAGTATGCCATCCTTCATTCCTCGACTTCATCGGAAGCGAGACGTGATCCAGGGACTTCTGGATGAAAACAGCAGAGTTGGATGCAATAATGTCGAAGCAGTGCTTTGAAATCATGGAGGCTGGCCTAAAGTTCAACGTTTGCGGACTGGAATCGTCGTATCTTCGCAATGTCGATGTGGTTGATCTCGAGGAGCGCGTGGCTCGATGTATACCTCGGGAGCTGCAGTACAGCTGCTTCTACTGGCTGGACCATCTGTCTAAATCCGAAGATCAGTGTAAACGAGAGATGGGGGACATACTGCACAGGTTTTTATGCGAAACAAAGTCGCTGTACTGGCTGGAGGCATTGAGTCTGATGTCAGAGCTCAAAGCAGCAAACACCATTTTGCAGAAACTGCAAAGTGTCTACAAGGTCGGAGATAATGGTCGTAATCGTTTAAAATAACAACTGACTTCGCAACTTGCGCACACGTAGGATGATGCAAAGCTTTGTAATGCAACCTTGGACTTTTACCGGTTTGTAACAGGACTCCATGAACCGATGTCGAGGAGCACCCCGCACATCTACGTTTCAGCGTTGTTCTGGGCACCATCGGAGTCCATGGTAATAAAGGCACACGGTTGCAAATTCAAAAACTCGCAGCAGGTTTTGGCCGGACGCAATGCAAGTTGGCCCGTTAGCCTACAGACAATACTGACAGAATCTAGCGTAAGCTGTGTCCAATACTCTCCAAATGGAAGCCGAATCATCTCTGGGTCTTCCGCCTATACAATTCGGATGTGGGATGCTGCGAGCGGCGCTCCCGTCGGGGAACCGCTTCGAGGCCATACAAGTCGGGTCAGGTCTGTTGGGTACTCTCCGGATGGAAGCCGAATCGTCTCTGGGTCTTACGACAAGACGGTTCGGATGTGGGATGCTGAGAGCGGCGCTCCCGTCGGCGAGACTCTTCGAGGCCATACGGGCGGGGTCAACTCTGTTGGCTACTCTCCAGATGGAACCCGAATCATCTCTGGGTCTTCTGATAAGACGATTCGGATGTGGGATGCTCACAGCGGCGGTCCCGTCGGCGAGCCGCTTCGAGGCCATACGGACCGGGTCTTGTCTGTTGGGTACTCTCCAGATGGAACCCGAATCATCTCTGGGTCTTGGGACTCGACGATTCGGATGTGGGATGCGGGGCTCCTGTCGGGGAGCCGCTTCAAGGCCATACGGACCGGGTCTTGTCTGTTGGGTACTCTCCAGATGGAACCCGAATCATCTCTGGGTCTTTTGACGGGACAATTCTCATGTGGGATGCTGAGAGCGGCGCACCCATCGGCGAGCCACTTCGAGGTCATACGGGCTGGGTCTTGTCTGTTGGGTACTCTCCAGATGGAACCCGAATCATCTCTGGGTCTTCTGACAAGACAATTCGTATCTGGGATGCTGAGAGCGGCGCTCCCGTCGGTGAGCCGCTTCGAGGCCATACGGGCGGGGTCTTCTCTGTTGGGTACTCTCCAGATGGAACCCGAATTATCTCTGGGTCTTACGACTCGACGATTCGGATGTGGGATGCTGAGAGCGGGGCTCCTGTCGGGGAGCCGCTCCGAGGCCATATGGACGGGGTCAACTCTGTTGGGTACCTTTCAGATGGAAGCCGAATCATCTCTGGGTCTTCCGACAAGACGATTCAGATGTGGGACGCCGAGAGCGGCGCTCCCGTTGGCGAGCCGTTTCGAGGCCATACGGGCGGGGTCTTGTCTGTTGGGTACTCTCCAGATGGAACCCGAATTATCTCTGGGTCGTCTGACAATACGGTTCGGATGTGGGATGCTGAGAGCGGGGCTCCTGTCGGGGAGCCGTTTCGAGGCCATACGGACCGGGTCTCGTCTGTTGGGTACTCACCAGATGGAACCCGAATCATCTCTGGGTCTTCTGACAATACGATTCGGATGTGGGATGCTGAGAGCGGCGCTCCGTGGCGAACTTCGAGCATACCGTCTGTCGGGTACTCTCAGATGCGTCATCTCTGTCTTACGCTCGCGTCGCATGTGCTGAGAGCGGCGCTCCCGTCGCCGCCGACATACCGCTCTGGGTCTCGAGGCTCGATCTCGGGCCGATCGGGTGGGATGCTGAGAGCGGCGCTCCCGTTGGCGAACCGCTTCGAGGTCATACGGGCGTGGTCTTGTCTGTTGTGTACTCTCCAGATGGAACCCGAATCATCTCTGGGTCTTCCGACAAGACGATTCGGATGTGGGATGCTCACAGCGGCGCACCCATCGGCGAGCCGCTTCGAGGCCATACGGGCTGGGTCTACTCTGTTGTGTACTCTCCAGATGGAACCCGAATCATCTCTGGGTCTTTTGACAAGACGGTTCGCATATGGGATGCTGAGAGCGGCGCACCTGTCGGCAAATTACCTCAGGGCGGAATTCATTGGAGTCCTGGTGACGAATGCTTTGTATCGATCTCTGAAACTAACGTCTCCGACGAAGAAACACGTGTTGCCTTCTCGAATATTCCTTCGATTATTCCGCTTGATGGATGGATCCGAACGTTGGATGGAGGTCTGCTGTTGTGGGTCCCTCATGAGTATCGAAATGGCGTGTGCGATATGAGTCTAGCATGCATGCCGTACAATGCAGTCGGGCATCCTGTCAGAATCGATTGGAAAAGTCTCTACCATGCTTGGACAGATCTCAGGAATGAAGAGAAGGCATAGTGATTTGAAGTGAGTATAGTAATTCTCAAGTCCTTGCTAGTGTTATTTGTCTCATTGCCTGTGCTTCTGATTGTAGGGAACTGCATGTTGAAAACATATCTGAGTAGAATAGCTTTCATATTATGTACTCGCGCCATGTGCAATATATTATTTCTGCCATTCTTCGATCACGCCTTGTAAAGTAGTGGAAGCCCTCTGCACTGGATGCCCTCAACCCCAACAGAATTTCATTGTCCTACGTGTTGCATCATTTCTGGATCTGACGACGATGCAGAGGATGCTCTGAGGGGTACTTTGGTCGGCAAGCTATTGGGGTCCGAATTCCTTGCTATGCATTTGAACATTTTGTATCGTGTCGAGACAAGTGCTGATTCGCATACGACGCACTCGGATTTCCAATCCCATACTGTCCCAACCAAAAGGGCTCTTGCCACATAACGATGAGCTGAACTGAGCGCAAGTATTCTTGGTGTGCTATGCACTGGTGCAGCGAAATAAATGCTAGGTCCGATATCATGAATAGGAAAAAAATTTGAGTTATTACGATTCACGCATAACTGCCCATCTCATCCAAATCGTTGAGGAAGACAGTGGATTGTAGTATTCAGGTTATTGATCTATTGGTACACACCACACAATGAGGACGGTTGTAAGATCAAAGAGATATTCAGGCGGTAAGTGGAGAGAAAAAAAAGAGAGAGAAAGAGAGGAAGGAGAAGGAAGTATGCGGGAAGGGAGTCGTTTAGAGGAGAAGGCATATATGGAGGACATGCAAGGCATGAGCTCGAGTTGTCAGTGCGTAAAGCTTGAATGGAGAGAAAAGGGATGAGCGTAGGTATGGGACATTACCGATGGAAAAGAGGAAAAGCTAGCGATACATCGGCATCTGCACGGTAACGGGTATTCTGAATCATTGTCCATCGAATCGAATAAGAGATACAGAGCCCAAGTATCCAAGATGGCTTGCATAGGACTACATGGGATGGGATCGGTTAGGGATTTGCGACGGGCGTGCTCAGCTCGCAGACTTAAGGTCAGTAAGCGCCTTCTGCACGACTTCCGCTGCAGAGAGCGCTCGACATCATCGACGACGCGTGGAAGGACGCACGTTGTCAGCTTGTACGAGCGCTGACTCTTCAGCTCCTTCATTGCTTAGTGTCTGAGCTGCTTGGATGTCGTGACGTCCGGACCCCGCTTCGCGTGGCGCATGAACTCGAGAACATGCGGTGTAGTAACGTCTGCGGACGAACGCGGGATGATGAGCAACGGCGATGGGATGCTTGCGAAGGCATCACTGGACATAGAAGAAATGACCTCCCACACGGCCTCAAACCGCTCGAAGAGTGCAACGAGGGGGTTGACAAGCTTGGCTGTCAGCGCGTGCGGCCAATTGCTCGGGTTGAAGAGGAGGTCGCTGTGTGAGCACCCGAGCTTCACAGATCTTGCGTGCGGGTGGGAGCGGGAATGGGTAGAACGGGTCCTCGACTGTACGATCACGCGGGCAAGAATTGAATGCCTCCCGCCGTTTTCGCTCCTGCTCCTCGCGCGCTGTCTTCTGGAGCTTGTCTCTCGGGATTCTGCCTCCCTCTGTCTCCTGTCTCGCTTCTGGAGATTGGCTTCGAACCACTTACAATTCCACTCCGTTCGCTTGACAAGCTCGGCTTCATAAGCCTCGAGGGCCCCCGAATAAATATTGCCTCACCTGTCAAGCGCATTCGCCGTTCTTCTCTTCCCGTTGCTGCTGCTTGAGTTTCTGACGCTCTTCTTCTCCGTGTCGCTCTTTCTCGAGCCTAATGTGTTCTTGTCCACACTGCCGCCCCTCGCACTGCATGAAGCGCGTCTTCTTCCCGAGCAAACTTCCGCGCTCACAATTCTGGCGCGCCTTGGTTGAGGCGATTCACGTAGTGAAGATTAGTGAAGTGACGTTTGCAGTGAGGGTTCATCGGAAGAACTGTTCGATAGCACTGTGGTTTGGGGATTCCAGAGGGGAGGTCGTCGGAGGACAAGCCATTGGAAGTTGTGGACGAGACGGAATCGAGGCCAGCACTGGAGTGCAATCAAGAGTCATCATACGTACCTTCGCCCGAACCAACGACAGAAGGCGTTGGAGGAGCAGACTTGTTCTGGGCGAAGGAGCTCGGGTATGTGCCAGACATATTAGAGAAGGAGCCGGGGAGCGAGGGAGTCACCAGACTGTGCATAATGATCTTGCTTAATCGGACTGGACAGTGGCTCTGACGGCGCATGGTTACTAGTTCGCCTCCGTCGGTGCAGCCCTCGGAAGGCTTCCAGACGACTTAGTCTTTCCGGGATGAAACATATGCGTACGTTCTGCAGGATGCTCCTCAGGAGTCAAGGTACAGTTGACTTCGATTTGACATACTTCTGATGTGCCCCGAGCTGTTCATCGCCCGCCTAACGCGCTCCGGTCGCCTGCGCCTGACGCGCCTTCTGGAGCATGCGGAGTGACGCTTGCAGCATCATGCGAGAGAGGGATTCGGAGAGGGAAGTGAAGGAAGATAAATCGCTACAGGGTGATGTTGGTCTGCAGAAGTCGAAGCGGATGACTCGGATAAGTATGGCACGACTTAGAAAATTCGGACGACTATCGCAACGAAGAGATGCCGTGAAATCGTGGATCCCTGAGAACCTGATGACTCAAGACCTGTCCATGTATGGGAGAAAAGAGCAGTGGAATTACAGCGTTATTTAAACCGGAAGGCGAAACAATCTCGCTTGCCCAAATATGCACAAAGCCGATATTGGCGACGGAACAACCGAACATCAGAAGGCGAGAGGCCGGAATGAACAAGTACAGACGTACTTGACGCGCAAACAAAGGTTGTAACGAGAAGACTGTTATCCAACCCTGCAATGTTGTACAACGATAAAGCTGTTTGTTCCGGACAATAATTCAGAGCATGTGGATTTTCACGACACAAGACTCGAAAGCAAACAAGGAAAAGGCCAAAACCCTGAAAAAAAGAAGGATGTAAGATGAAAGAGCGCTTCATAGTCCAGGATTCATATTTGGACATAGATAGGGCGACACAGAGAAGAGAAGATATATGAGAAGGATGAAGGAAGTGTGCACCGAGGAAAAGATAGTGCATGTGCATCGTGTTATAGTGAGTGAGGATAGGAGTTAAGAATGTGTATCAACGTAACATATAGATAATGTTGTCCTGTATAGAAGTCGGTAGAATCGCAGGTCGTGTGTTTTGAAGAGCGATCTTCACCGCAACGAGAAGGGCATTGAAGGATCCGAAAGGACAAGGAATGAATAAAATGCGGATGCTTTTCTAGCAAAGCTGCCACATCTTGACGTAGTCGCTGAAAGAATTATTAGCTTAAAGAGCTCTAGGAATGAACGAAGACGAGACAATTTACACAGCCATACCACGTTCACGGACATCTTTTGGCCAGGTGGGATACCATGTGTCCTGCGCATGTGCGAAGTCGTACATCGCAGCTAAAGAATGTGGACAAATAAGCTACTGGGTTTCGAAGCGTGGACATATTGAACGTACAGTTAGACTGGTCGAGCCATGGCTTGTTGCCTACATTGTCTGGGAACCAACCGTTAGTACCACCGACAGCGACATCCATGATCAGGTAGAACGCTAGCCATATAGTCAGCATCACCTGTTTTGCAAAAATGAAGAAACGTACATTGGTCAAAGGGCGCAGAAAAGCTATCATCACCCCACGGATTCGGGACGGAAATCTCCGAAGTACCGTTAAAGACAGTAAGTGGGAACTTGCCACGGTTGAAGAACGGCTCGTTGAACGTTATGTCGAGCATAAAGTGAAGCCGCGTATCAACATAAGCGCGACTGCGAAGAAAAGACGTCAGATCATGGAGGGCCGGGGCAACCCAGTAATGCTAAGACGCACATAAATTTGTCCGACCACTCGAGCGTGTACGTATGGAAGCCTTCATTGTAAGTAGAACGACGAGCGCTCCAAAAGCCGTACGTCCTGAAAACCTCGTTGAGCCATGTAAGCGGACCCCAATTAAGGCTCGCGCGAACAGTATCGACGCCCTGAGCGGGATAGCTTCTGGCGTTACCGCGAGCCTCCATGATGTCGATCTCTCCAGAAATCGGCCATGGTCCATACGTGTTGTCGACGGGAAGCATCCAGAGTGCAGGCCACAGCCAGTCTCCGGTCGCTATCTTGGCGCGGATCTCGACTTTTCCGTACTGAATCGACGTGCTGTTGACAGTAGTGAGGCGCGCGGACTGGACGGGGTTAATGACGGTCTTCGTGGTCTGGTTGGACACAGCACCGCACGCCGAGGCGTTGAGCGAGGTACAGCCGGTGATATTGAAGGTATAGCCATTGAAGATGGCGTCGGGCCCAATGACGTCGGAAGTGAGGGTTGGGACGATATAGAGTATGCCATCTTGGACGAACGAGTTGTTCGGCGAATTCGTCATCATTTCGAACTCTCCATTCCTGTAGATCAAAATGACTTAGGACTGAACCAAGCGAAAAGGAATCTGAAGACAAGAGATTGGTGGCCACAAAATAGTGCAAGACGAAGACACGTCGATCACGAACCGCCAAGTTAAAAATGTAAATCAATAACTCGGCATCGTCCGACCACTGAAGGGCATGCAAGCATGCGGGCTTCACAGGGGAATGGGGCCGAAGAATGAAAACAATCGAGGGGGCGGGGGTTTTTCAGTCGAGGAAATAGATAGACTGGATGGAAAACGATTTTACCGCCGCCGCCGGAGTATGAGTGGCAATATGAGACGAACCCGCTTGTCGGAAGATGGGAAAAACTGACCACTCTCGGCGAAGAAGAGATAGAACACAGCAGGTAAGCCTGGTAACTTCCTGCTGCGGCAGCAAAAGGGGGTAGGGAAAAGGAAGCGCAGGTATCCCACTGTAAAGAAGGGAAGTGCAAGAATGCTTACTCACCCAAAGCCACCCATAGCGACATCCCAGGCCCACTTGCTCGTATCGATACTGTCACCACTGAAATCGTCTTCGAACACCGGACACAGGTTGCCCTTGAGAAGCTGTGTGGTCCTCGCTCCGAACCATATCCGTACGAAGCTTGCAGCGATGCCGAGTGTCGCAATGGCATACGTGAGCCAGTACGCCACGCGAGCGCGCCGGTTAGGCTTTGTCAGCCAAGGCTTTTCGATGACCGTGTCGGGGCCCAACATCTTGCATTCCATGCGTTTCGCCGAGAAGACTTTGCGCTGTTCCTCGTTGATTTGAAACGCGACGCCCATAGCAGCCTTCTCAGAAAGAGAGTGCGCGGAGCCGGGCGGAGTGAGGTGAGACGAAGATCCGAGGGTTCTGACCGTGCCACTCGTACCAGGGCGTTGAGAGATGCGACGATGCTGCGCTCCGGGGGAAGAAGCCGAGGGAGAACGAATCATCTTCGGCGGCGCAGCGAAGGACTCGCGCTTGCCTTGAGTCGCACCAGTGCCGGTGGCGGCAGCAAGGGGTACACTGCCAGCAAGGGGCGAACCACGATGATGCAAATGAGGAAGAGGTGGAACAGGCGGCACTGAGGACGAGCTCGAGAGAGCGCCAGGTGCAGTACCAATGCGGGTCAGCGTCGTGCTCTCGGTGGAGGGGCCTCCCTTATGCGCTCCATGAGTAGTGGGAGTGCCTGGACCGTTTGCGAGACACGCGAAATCACAAGCTGGACTGTGGATGGATGAACGAGAGGTAGCTGCCTCGGCGAGTTGCGCTAGGCTGAGATTGTGAGTTGAGCCCGGAGCCGAAGGTGCGGGACTGTGTGCTGGGGTCAGGAAAGGGTCATGCGGTGTTGGTGGACAAGTATCGAGAGCGTCCTTGGCCGCTTCACCTTCGCTAATCTCGAAGATGGCAGACTGGGCAGTAGACGTCTGAGCGTGCGTGTGGGCTGCAATGGACCGAACGCTGGTGGAGTGCCGGAGCGACCCTTGCGGGATAGCGAGATACTCGTCGGAGCTTTCGCTGTTGGCAGGTATGTCTGGGGTAGAGTTTCCACTAATGTTATACATGGTGGAGGATGAGGAGGCCTAGTGAGAAGCGAATGAAACGGGTAGGAAATAGATGATGATGAAGTGCGAGGGTGCTGGCTGCTGGGTGCTGGTGTAGCGGGTACAGCGGGTGATGGTCTGCACGCAGCCAAAATACGATGGACTTCGCGAGTATAATATAGTCATTTGAACTTTGGATCTGGTGGGAGTCCCGAAACCAACTGGGCAGTGCAAAATGAAGAAGATCAGGAGGAGCAATTGTGCCATTTCCATTCACACTGTTGTTGATTCAACGGACCGCTACCCATTTCCGATTGGAAACTTTGACTGAAAATACTTTCCTTCTCCCGTTTCCAGGCTCTCACTCGCCTCGCCTCGTTTCTCTTGCCATCATCTTGACCTCCGGCGATTTTGATCGTCCACAGCTATCGTAAATATGATGAGAAGATTTATTTCGGCATGAACCCAATTTTGTATTTTCGTTCTGAGTTGCCGTGCATCCTGATTGTGATCGACCCGAGGTTGCCTGAGCTTCTGTACTTCGGTAGATTCTGTATCAGCTCGAGTGAAAGGCACCGCGCGCAGGGTCCCGAAGTTTGACCATGTATCTGCGGCTCCTGTCGTCCGAAGTTGGATGAATAAGAAGGCGATACGGCCAAGTCGGGACTTACACGAACGTACCTGGGTTCGCCTTTTAAGTGCATATTAGCGCCATTCGTTTGAGATTCCTGCAGCTAGTCATAGTCAAGCTCGATCCCAAACAGATGTGCATTCATCGCGGTCCATCGAGTTCGAATCCGAGTCCCCTTGGTGCAATCATCGCGCCGTGCCGGCATTATCGACACATGGCCGCCACTGAGGCAAATGAGCGCAGTCGGAGGTAACGCGCATTTTCACACACCAGGGCACACATAATTTTCCGCCTTTCCTTCCACAAGAGATTGACAGGTTAGCCAGACGAGTTGTTCGTGTCATGATGAGACAGGATCATTGTGGAAGAAATTTTTCAGGGAACAAGAAGCAAAAAGCGTTTTAGCCCAGTAGCCGTCCCGAGCACGTCGCATCAGTGAGATGAGATGCACCACTCAATAATGGCCTGGCAAGTTGAGATAACTGGACGTGTATGTCGAGAAGCTATGATCAGCTACTGGCGCGGTGCGGCGTGTTCGAGTCCTGAAAAGGTATTTCCAAAAGTGGAAGGTTGGTGGCGTAAACAGCTTCAGATTCACGTTCAGTCGAAAAGTAATGATACAAGTCAGCGGAGACGTATCTTTACTGGAAGATACGGCGAGCTACTTCGTCAAAGAATTATTACACACATTCAAGAGAAGTTCTTTGTATTTTTGCAATTTACACATGCATGATAACATGCATAGCATATGGTACTGTCCGCTTTAACGAAGCTATTGCATCCCTTCAAACTTCCGAGCACCACGTCACCTAAACAAAATATAGATGGCTCGCGTGGGTTAAAGGCCGTTTGACATACAAGAACAGGGAATAAGCAGGAACAGAGACGACCGCGATTTATGCTTAAAACAATTCAATGGCGCTCAAATAGCGCGTTAAGTCCATTCACACCGCCGATCGCGGTAACAAAACAAGGGACGATCTAAAGCTAGGGAAGTACCAGCGTCTAAATGAAGGAAATATCTCGCGGGAGCTGATCGGCATCCGGCATGTGCTGAAAGCACGTTTGTGGTATTTGAGTAAACAGCACAAGTCGCATGAGCGCGGCCGCCTTGTCCTCCAACTAGTTCTACCGCGTGTCTCCATGTGCGAGGGGATTATGCAGGCACTGGCGGTACTTGAGGATACACGTCGGAAAGCACCGAACTGATGTGCTGATTTATATTTTCCCGGATTGCCCCGCGGCGCCATGCCGTGCCGAAGCTCCTGAAGATACACGCTCTGTCACTTTTGGGGATACAAGAAGAGAAGAAAAACGTGTGCCTGCGCTAGATGATACGTTGATTTGGCCTGACGCGATAGTGAATGCAGCTTCTCCATCCTAAGTGTCCGAGTTCGTGAAATCTGTTCACGTACATCGGGAATACGCGTGCTTAGTATACACTCACCCCTTCCGAGCGATTCGATTGAGTGCGGTACCTTATCTCGTATGAACTTTGGTGATAGAAGAAGTGTGTAACGTGCCCTGCCCAAACCATCATTTTCTTGAGACAATTGTGCCTCCGACGTGGCGGATGCTGAGTACTTCATTTCTCTTGTTGATATTTTTGCGACAAAAATTTTCACTGTCTAGCATTAAACGTATGCAAAGGAGTAAACTCTCGTATTCACCCAATTCCCTAAGATGATGATAAACAAAACAGCAAGCATCCTGCATAATGAAGAAGGATACTACAGCTTTGAAAACGCAGCGAGAACTGAGAGCGGAAGAAAAGAGACACCGCCGACGTGTGGGCCACACATTCTTCGCCAGGCCCCAGGCTTGTTTGCTCTTAGAATGTAATGCTTTACGAACCACTTACCGAGAAGCTGGACTTGGACAATACACACACTGGTGGTTCGAGCAGTTCACTGGATCTTTAGGAAGGTACCTTGCTAATGAATGTACTGTTGCAAGACTGACATCAAGCTCAAGCATGGGATCCATATTGTCCGTGTTCTGAGGGAGAAGAAGCTCAAGGGAAATGGGTACTACCAGCCGCGTGTTTACACGGTAAGGAAAAGAAAGCAAAAAAGGAAATTTCTCTGAGAATGATCGTGGGACGTTCGCACCTTTTTGCGGCTCCATACTGCACAGAGCTCATCGTTCTTCAATGGCAAAAGCAGCCCTCCCACTTCCTCAGTTCTTGATCCTGCAGGCCATTTCTTTATAGCTCCTTCTTTGCTTACGGCATTCCTCATCAATGTTTTTAACCTTTTGAAAATTTTGAGGAAATCATGCTCAGAACCAACTGAGTGCAGCAACATCGACACTCATCAGGACTGATTTTCATGGAAAAAGCTGTTGCTCTTCAAAAACACCTTTTAGTCGAGTAATATGTCCTTTCAATTGTTGTATTTCTCGTCCACTTCGGCATCTATGCATTCATACCCTTCCCCTTCTCATTTTTGCACGTCAGACTAGAGACTACACGTATTGCATGAAAATACTAGAAATCAGTCTCATATCCTGCCGAACTTATGTGGTCGGCGGGAACAGTTGACTACGAAAGCTGGCATTATGTTTAGTGGTTTCTACAAAAGTCATTGTTACAGTAATATTATCTTCAACAAACTTCTGGAGCACATGTCGTGGGGTCCCGTCCGATTTATACAACGACTTTGACATTGCCGTTTTCCTTGCTCCATAGAAAGAAAGAAAAAGCCTTCATGCGTATTTTTACATTTCTCGTACATGAGTATCTTCACACTATGTTCCTTCGTCTATCACTAGTTCTACAACTCCCAGTACAGTACTACACTCCCTGATGATACGATGATGTTACAAAAGCCAGCGAATCAAGCAGCCGATAGCGGTTGTTCATAGTGTACAACGCAGCCTTCCCTGTGAGAACAAAGAAGCGAAAAAAAGAAAAAAGAAAAAATAGACCGGGACCGCAAGCAAGAAACAGGAAAGAGATCAGACGGCGACACCTCTGAAGCCGCCGTCCGGGAAGGACTGAACTGACAATCGGAAGATGTGTACAGGATTTAACCAGGACGTTTCCATAGAACATTGAACCGATCCGTATAGCAAGCAGGCCGCACCTTTGTCAGATCAATGTGCTTGCTCGCATCGTCCGCGTTCCTTACATGCGAAAGTTTCCGTCAACAAATACTACAAGGAGGAGTAGAATAGAAAACTCACTCCGGTCAACAGGATCGTTATCGTTCCGCAACCCCATCTTCATCATCCGCATCGTCTTCGTCTTCATCTCGCTGTTCCCAACGATGGTTCGCAGAAGCAGCCGGTTTGCGCTTGCGGTCGATCTCGAGGTCGGCCATCATACGCTGCATTGAATCTTCCTTTGCTGAGCTGCGCTCCTTTTCTGCCTTGTTGTGTTTCAACTCCGGGAGGTATTCTCTGAGTAATGCGAGGTCAGCAAGATAAACTTTTACAAAGAAACATATCAGTTACTTTTCATACTCCTCACGCGATACCTCCACAGCATCAAAAAACTCCTTCATCCCATCTCCAGTCAACGACGAAACGCCGACGGCATTCAGATGTTTGTAGAACTCGTCGAGCACGAGAGACATGCTGTTCATGAGGCCATTCATGTACGTCGGCTCACCGTCCGCGCCACGGGAGTCAGCATGGCTAGCAAGAGCAGCTTGGAATGCCTCGAAGTCGCGCATCCACTCCAGTGCAAACGCATGCGGTTGGGCGTCCGTCTTGTTGAAGACGAGGATGAAGGGCAGCCGCGTCTTGTAGAGAATGCTGCATGCGTAGAGCATGTTCGACATGAATGTCGCAGGTGCACTTGCACACGGCGTGTCGATGACGTATGCCACTACGGTCGGGAACGCCGAGGCGACAGCGTCGGTGATGATAGCGCCCGATGCGGACCAGGTGAATATTTCAATTTGCCCGGGTGTATCTAAAATAACATGACTACTGCCCGTCAGCCCCGTACCGTACATGCAAGAGGATATAGACTCGCTCAAGCGTATGAGCTCTCTCCTCTACTAGTCCAAGGACTTCGTCAAACTTCGTGGTGAAGAGGTTGAGCGCAGTGAGGATACCACCATTCGGACCGAGGTTGTACCTTTGCAACTCAAAAAAGGCGTCATGCGCCGTAGCGTTTAGCAACGAGCGGCGGCGTACTGCTTCATGACCTCTTTATACTTAATTGTATCCCGGATGTCGATGTCTGCGTCGAATGGCGAGTTTTGGACGGCAGGGTCGAGGTTAAGGAGGTACGGTGGCGCAGGCGGGTCGAGCGAGTTCAGGTAAGAGCTCATTCTATGCACGAATGTCGTTTTCCCTGAACCCGCCATCCCAATCGTGAGGATTACGACCGGTTTCTTCGCCGCCGCATCTCCTATACTCGACGTCGAGGCTGTTGGTGCCGATATTTTTTGCAATGATCGTGATTGGGAGTCGTGTTCTGCAGACGGAAAGACTCATAGATTGAGCTGCTGACATAACCTCCTTACGAGGCTGTCGGTTCCCACTGCCAGACATGCGCTAAAGCCGGGGGGATACAAGGCCGGCGGCTCTGCAATTTGCATGCTTGAGCATAATGCACAGCGTGGCCACTTCCGATAGTCGGCCGTGCTGCAACCATGCAGGTAAACATTGACTGTCATTACTCTCCTGTTTTACTACGCCGTGACCATTGCAGCCGCAGGTTGGCCATCCGAGTCGTCGAGGGTCGTCGAAGGGTCAAGATCGGTGGGTATACTTCGCGTCGTATCAAGTGCTTCGCTGACCTTCAAGTTGTCCATAGGATATCACCAGAATGTTCGCCTCTCCCTCCATCTTCAAGTCAGGTGAGAATGCTAGAGTCCTTGGTCAAAGGAGAAAAGCTGATGTTTGACGCGCAGGCTTTAAATCGCGGAAATGGGATAAATATTTGTTGATGAGCTGAAGGACGACCTGAAATCTGACATAGACGTTACTCTAGATGCCAACCTTCGTAAGTTGCCTATTGAACCAAAAGAACTGTTACTCACCGCAGTCATACACCCGGTAAGATCTCGAGGCGGGAAAGTATGAGGCGGGTTCTGGACGACTGGAGCTCCCTTTTGTCATCTTCGGAAGGCGGATGTCGGCGGTCTGGTGTCGCTGACTGTGGGAAGAGCTCGTCTGCAGCGTCTGTAGTCTGCGATGCGTCCGGCTCATTCTTCTGCCAGCGCAGGAGGGTTATTCTCGATTGTGCGTTAGCGTATCTTTCTGGTTCGAGCGAGCGAGCCGTCACGAGAGCAAGAGAAATATCGTATTTTCTCGTCAAAGCGTTGATCGCATACCGTCTCTTATATGTCTCAGAACTCGATCGGCCGGATCCAGTCGTCGTCTTTATAGCTGTCTTGGACGAGTGCAAGAACAACAAAGATGTGTTCTCGTTTATTGCCGTGGATCAGGCTCATCTGCTTTTCTGGAGACTCGTGAATTACTTGACTTTTCGAGCGAAGACTTATGAAGACATACTGTTTTTCACTCGAGGTCGATTTCAGGAGGGAGAGAAGTCTAGCAGATCACCATTCCAGAAGGAAATCAAACCTCTTCTTGCAAACCATTCATCTGGATCAACACGGGTTCGGAGCAAGTCAGTCTTCGAACGTTCGGGCAGTCCAATATCTTAAAGCAGATCGACAACTACTATCTCTGGTCTGAAGAGAAGACACGATGACGTATACTACCTCTAAAGTTCTCTGAACAATACGAAGAGAATCATTACTTAACTAAGGTATATCATTGCTCTCATATCTGTGACTTCGAAGAACAGACCACGCTTGCCAAGCACCACATGCATTCATCCCAAGATGTTCAGCCGCGACATTTGATTACTACTGACGCTCAGACAGGTGCTATTCGAGTGTGCCTTCCTTCGTTCCTCACCTTCATCGAAAGCCAGGTGAGATCTCAGGACTTCTGGACGAAAACAACAACAGAACTAGACACGATAAATGGCGAAGCAGTGCTTCGAAATCATGGACGCTGGCCTCAAGTCAACGTTTGCGATCTGGAACCCTCGTTTCTTCCCAGCGTCGAGGTGGTTGATCTCAAGGACCGCGCGGCTCAATGTATACCTCGGAAGCTGCAGTACAGTTTCTAGTACTCTTACTGTCTGGACCAAAATCCGAAGATCCGCCGGAATGAAAGGTGCTGGAGATACTGCACGGTTTTCCTAAATCCCAAACAAAATCGCGATACCGGCTGGAGGCATTGGGCTTGATGTCCAAGCTTAAAACAGCAAGCACCCAAAGTGTCTACAAAAAGCAAGATCTCTTTCATAATCAGATATATAAGAGAATACGTATCTGACCTTACAAATTGCACACTTACTGGTGCAAATCTTTGTAAAGCTGTCTTGGACCTGTGCCGTTTTGTAGTAGTACTTCATGAACCGATAACAACAGGTGCGCTGCACATCTATATGTATGTTTCAATCCTGCTCGGACACCATCCGAGTCCACGATTGTAAAATCACACTGTTCTAATTTCAAATCTAGTATTTCACAACATCTTTTGAGCGGACACAACACAGATTAGCCCATTAAGCTACGGGCATTACAGTCAGAACATGCGATCATATGTGCCGCATACACTCCAGACGGAACCCGCATCATCCAGGCCCTACTGAGTGCACAATTCACACCTGGGATATTCAGAGTGGTCCTCCTGTCGACGAGCTGTTTCAGGGCCATAGCAGCTGCTTCATATCTGTTGCGTACTCGCGAGACGGAGGCCGCATCATCTCTGTGTTTTACAACACAACTCGCATTTAGGATGCTCGGAGTGGCATTCTCCTCGATGAGCCGCTTCAGAGACATAGCAGCTAGTTCAGTCCTGCCACATACTCTCCAGACAGAAGACGAGTTGCTTCTGGATCTTACAATGTTCAAAGCGGCGTCTCGGCCGACAAGGTATATCAAGGCCAAAGTCCTTGCCAGACATACTCTCGTTATATGTATGTCGAGCCAAACACTATAAACAGAGCGCCAGATTTCATAGAATCTTAGTGAGAGAAATTAGCCACGCATGTGGTATGCTTCGGGTGCTGAAGCGAAGCAGAAGAGAGGTAAGAGAAATGCGTCACTGTGTGGATGCTTGCCTTTCCTTTCCAAGCGTCCTCAGCGTCGTCGTCGTCGTCGGCAAATTCCTTGCGAACGCCATTCACGGTTGTTTTTGAAAGAATCCGTCAGCTACGGCAACGGACGATGTACGGAATTGAGCGTCAGCACGTGCATTTGGTTCAGGTGCGTTGTCGACGTATGGGGCAGAGGGGTGTGGTGCAGACATCTGTAGGAACCGTAGTGCGACCAGACGCCGATTGCTTGATGCCGGCGCTGTCGAGCGTGAAATCTGTACCTGTAATGCCTTAGTCCTGGCTCTGTTCCGGACGACTGAGCGGATTCTTTTCGATGTCAATGGATATCCCTCCACCGTAGAAGACGATAAGGGATGGGGCGCGTCGTGCTCACTGTCAGCAGCATACTGGACTGTCGATGGCTTTGCGTTCATCTCGCCGATTTCCATACGACCCAGGATGAGTAGTAACAGTGCCATGTACAGCGGTGGTCACTTCCCCTACATCCCAAGAGGCTTATCAGCGGTGTAGGAGGTTCAGTACCAATTTAAGAGAAGTTCAGTCGGAGTCTGAAAAGCGAAGCTCAGATAAGGGCGGTCTCACGATACAAAAGAGTTTGTATAGGTTAATATTCTGCACTGACGGTTTTACACCAACATATGAAGAATGAGACTACTCTGTATACATTATCAACGTCTATATAAAAGTCTACAGCTGTTTTGTACTAGAATTGAAACATAGTATGAATTTTCACGACCATAGAACCCCGAAAGCAAACAAAGAAACGCCAAAGCCCAGGAAGGAAAGGAAAGAGGTAAGAATATACGATGAAAGAGCGCTTCACAGTCCACGATGTATCTTCAGGCATGAACGGAATAATACAGAGACGAGAAATTATATCGGTATGATGAGGAATGTATGAAGGAAGGAAGAGATCGCGTGTATGGATGGCGTTACAGTCAATGAGAATGAGAGAAATGACAGTGAAAGGGTGAATCAGCGTAGCGAATAAATAATGTTATCTTGTGTAGAACGCGGTATCATCGAAGTCGAGTGTTTCGAAGGGCGAGCTTCATTGCAATGATGATGAATGTCTCGAAACCGAAACCGAAAGGAATGGATAAAATGTGGGCATCTCTAGCAAAGCTGCCACATTTTGACGGAATCACTAAATAATTCTCCAGTTCAGAAATGGCGGAGAACAAAGCAAATGATGAAACAACTTACATGGCCATACCGCGGTCACGGACATCTTTTGGCCAGGTGGAGTACCACGTGTCCTGTGCATGTGCGAAGTCGGACATTGCAGCTGAAAACAGAACTCAATGAGCTGGCCGTTCAGTGTGCAGATTAATCAACGTACTATCAGACTGGTCGAGCCACGGCTTGTTGCCTACGTTGTCGGGGAACCAGCCGTTGGTACCGCCGACGGCGACATTCATGATCAGATAGAACGCTGTATACATGGTCAGCATGAGACGATTTACAATAGTATAGAAAGAAGCGTACATTGGTCGAAGGGTGCGGAATAGCTATCCTCTCCCCATGGATTCGGAACGGCGATCTCTGAGCTTCCGTTGAAGACAGTAGGCGGAAACTTGCCGCGATTGAAGAACGGCTGATTGAAGGTTATGTCGAGCATAAAGTGAAGCCGCGTATCAACATAAGCGCGGCTACAAAAGGAATGCTTCAGACCTCGAAGGGCATAAGCGAACCAGTAATGTTAAGACATACATAAATTTGTCCGACCATTCAAGCGTGTACGTATGGAACCCGGCGTTATAGCTATCGCGACGAGCGCTCCAAAAGCCGTATGTCATGAAAACCTCATTGAGCCAGGTAAGCGGACCCCAATTGAGGCTCGCGCGAACGGTATCGACACCCTGAGCGGGATAGCTTTTGGCGTTACCGCGAGCCTCCATGATGTCGATCTCTCCAGAGATCGGCCACGGTCCGTACGTGTTATCGACGGGAAGCATCCAGAGTGCAGGCCACAACCAGTCTCCGGTTGGTATTTTGGCACGAATCTCGACTTTTCCGTATCGGATCGATGTGCTGTTGCGCGTGGTGAGGCGCGCGGATTGGACAGGGTTGATGACGGTCTTCGCAGTCTGATTAGATACGGCGCCACAGGCGGAGGCATTGAGCGAGGTACAGCCGGTGATGTTGAAGGTATAGCCATTGAAGACGGCGTCCGTCCCGATGACGTCAGAAGTGAGTGTCGGGACGATGTAGAGCACACCGTCTTCTACGAATGAATTGTTCGGAGAATTCGTCATCATCTCAAACTCTCCGTTCCTGCAGATCAGACCAGAATTAGTAAGCTCCAGTACACACGGGAAGGGATCAGCGACCACAGAAAAGTGCAACACGGGAGACACGTCGATCTCGGGCTACCCGCAGTCGAGTCTGAAGTCTAAAATGTAAATCGAGTACTCGGCATCGTCCGATGACACATGCAAGCCGACTCTATCGGAAGAAAATGGATGATACAAAGGAAAAGAAAAGAAAAGTGGGAAAAGACGGGAGTTTTAGCGGAAAATTTCTCAATTTACTGAGGGCGATAGGATGATAGAACGTTTAGGATTGCCGATAGCGGAGGATGGATGGCAACATGCGAAGAGTGTGCGCGCCGAGAGATGGGGAAAACAATCCCTTCTCAATAAAGAAGATAGAGCTAGAGGCCAAATTCGGGTAGCTCCAATCGCAGAAGCGAAGAGGGGGGGAGGGGGTGGGGGGGGGGGGGGGAAGCGAAGTGCAAGAGTGTTACTCACCCAAAGCCATCCATAGCGACATCCCAGGCCCACTTGCTCGTGTCGATGCTGTCACCACTGAAATCGTCTTCGAATACCGGACACAGGTTGCCCTTGAGAAGCTGCGTGTTCCTCGCTCCGAACCATATCCTCAGGAAGCTTGCAACAATGCCGAGTGTCGCAACGGTATACGTGATCCAGTACGCCACGCGAGAGCGCCGGCTGGGCTTTGTCAGCCAAGGCTTTTCGATGACCGTGTCAGGGCCCAACATCTTGCAGTCCATGCGCTTCGCCGAGAAGACTTTGCGCTGTTCCTCATTGATTTGGAACGCGACGCCCATAGCAGCCTTCTCGGAAAAAGAGTGCGTAGAACCAGGAGGGGTGGGATGAGTGGAGGAGCCAAGAGTTCCAACAGTGCCGCTAGTGCCGGGGCGCTGAGACACGCGACGATGTTGCGCGCCGAGGGAGGCGGACGAGGGTGGACGGACCATCTTCGGCGGGGCAGCGAAGGACTCGCGCTTGCCTTGGTGTGCACCGGTGCCGGTGGCGGCAGCAAGGTCTACGCTGTTAGTAAGGCGCGAACCTCCGTGGTGAGAATGAGGAAGAAGGGGAACAGGCGGCATAGAAGCTGAGCCAGCGAACGTGCCAGGCGCAGTGCTGACGCGGGATAGCATCGTGTTCTCGGTGGAGGACCCTCCCTTGCGCGCTCCTTGAGTACTGTTAGTACCTTGACCATTCGCGAGACCCGCAAAGCCATAGGCCGGACTGTGGATGGAGAGATGAGATGCAGTCGCCCCTGCGAGTTGTGCCAAACCGAGGTTGTGCGTGGAACCCGGAGCCGAAGGTGTAGGACTATGAGCTGGGGTAATGAAGGGGTCGCGCGGCGTCGGCGGACAAGTGTCCAGAAAGTCATCGCCCGCCTCGCCTTCATCACTCTCGAGGATAGCGAAGTGAGCAGTAGGAGTCTGAGCCTGGGTGTGGGCAACAACTGACCGGGCGCTGGCGGAGTGCCGGAGGGAGCCCTGCGGGATAGAGGAGTACTCGTCGCGGCTTTCGCCGTTGACAGGGATGTCCGGAGTCGAGTTTGCACTAGAGTTGAACATGATGGAAGACAAGGACTTCCAGAGAAAAAGAAGTGGAATGTAAGAGGAAAGAAAGGACGATGAGCACCAAGGATACTGGTGTAGTGGGAGCAGCGGGGAATAGACTGCACACAAACGAGATGAGACGCAGTTAGCGAGCATAATATAGGCATTTGAGCTCTGGGTAAGCGGGAGAACAAGATGAATCGGGCGGTGTGGAATCAAAAAAGATCGGGAGGTGCGCGAACGCCTTTTCGGTTCTCCCTGCTGTGAACCCAATGGTCCACAATGCCATTCCGATTTGGATCTTACTCTGGAAATACTTCCTTCTTCCGTCTCCAGGCCCTTGACCTCTCCGTCTCAGTCTGGCTTCTCACCATCTTGACCCACCTCCGATTGTGATCACCCGCAGTTATCGCAAACATGATGAGAAGATCTCCTTCGGCGCGAACGCGGTTTGTATTGTTGTTCTGAGATTCCGTGCTCCCCAGTAGTGATCGACTGAGGTTGCTTCTGCGCTTCGATAACCTCCGAGCCAATTCGACCCGAAGGCGCTGTGCACAGCATGGTCCTGAACCTTGAGGCGATAGCCGTGTTCGCAATCCTTCGAAGGAAAAATGAGGTAAAGAAAAGGCGTCACGGCAGAGTTGGTACTCACCAAAGTACACAAGTTCGTCATTTAGGCGCATCTAAGCTCCACAAGTTACATTTTCCTGCAGCCAGTCGCACGCCAGCCCAAACCAGTCGTACCTTCATCTCAGTTGATTGAATCGAGCCCGAATCTGAGTCCCATTGGTGTTATCGCCTTTCAATCAATTCATCGCGCCGCCAGTATCAGCATGCAGCCGCCACTGTAACAAAGGCCCTGAGGCAAATGAGAGAAATCGGAGGTAACACGTTTTCTTCGCACACAACCACACAATAATCTTCCTCTTTTTTCTCCGGGAGCGATTGATAGATTGGGCAGGCGACTTGTTCGTGTCATGATGTGAGAGCAAATTCCAAGGAACAAGGAGAAATTTCCGTTTTATCTCGTTCGCCGTCGCCTATGTACCGTTCCGCGCACGACGTTTGATGATAGCAGATGGTTGAGGCAAGTCGACATCCATGTCGATCCACGCGTCAATCCGTGACGAGCTGTGAGCGTCGGCGCTGTTGGTCGGTATTTGGTCGGAAGTCCCAAAGCGGAAGGTCGATGGCGTAAACTCGGGCTCAGGTTCTAAGGGGAAAATGATACAAATGAAACGAAACGTATCACTACTGGACTTAATCCGCTTCAAATTCTCCCTTCCCAGTCCCGATAAAGTCTTTACTTTCCGTTAATTCACTCAGACATGATAATATGTAAAGCAAATGTTCCTGACCACTTTAACCGAGCAACTGCCCCCCCCCTCCCTTCAAACCTCCGAGCACCACGTCACTTCAATAAAAAAAAATAGACATCTCGCGTGGTTCAAGAGTCGTTTAACCAGGACAGCGAATACGCAGGAATAGAAATGATCACGACTTCAGTGCAAACACTTCAATGACGCTCATGTAGCGCGCTAGGTCCATTAGTGCCGACGATCTCGGCAACAACAGCATAGGCGATATAAATCTGGCAAAGTATCAGCGTCTAGATAAAAGGTATATATGTCGCGGGAACGGAACGGCACGCGGATGTAGCCATTAGCGAAGCACATTCGAGGTACTAAGCAAGTAAACAGCACTCAAAGGTCACAGCAGTGAAGTACTGCTGGTATACCTGGTGCACAGTCTGGTTCAATGCGAGCCCTGTTTCCGAATGGAATGCTGAGAGGCACTGCGAGTTTGAAGCTATGCTGCGGACCTTCGGAAAGCGCCGCGATATTGTGATCGGAGATTGGAGCGGGGCTCGGGCGTGTGATTTGCGCCTGCTAACTGGCAGATCGCCCCGAAGCGCCATGCCGCCCCAAGGCCGGGCCGCGAGGACCTGATAGCCCACGCTCTGTCACTCAGGATGCAAAGAATCGAGCGTGTACCTGCGCTAAATACGCGGATTCGGCCTCACCCCGATAGTCTAGCGCCACTGACGCGCCGAGTTTCCCAGCCCCAGCGCCCGAATCAACGGAATTTGCACATCGTTATTCTCGGAATACAATTAATATTGTTCTTCAAGAACATCTCCAATGCAGCTGCCTATCTTTCGCCGCCGAAACCACGCTTGCAGCATGCGTCTTGCCACTTGAATTATCCTGGTACTGGACAAAATGTTTGAAGCTGTTTTGTGCCTCCGACGTCGCGGACGCTGAGTACTTCATTTCTCCCGTTGATATTGCCTCAACATCGTTTTTCCTTTATTCGTTTCGTCTTATGTTAAAACTCAGACTCCCTTTTTCCTGTCCTTTGCGCGAAGTAACTAGAGGATAAGCGAACAACAGTGGTCCTCCACACCGAGGGCAAATATTACGGCTTTGAGGAAGAAAGATGCTGAGCACGAAGGAAAAGACGCCGCTGACGCCCAGGCCACGCGTTCATTTCCGGGCCCAGGCCTTCCTCTCGCACTTTTCCGTCCAGAAGCTGAGCAATGCCGAGTTGCCCTCGAACCTCACGCTCTTGTGGCCATCAGTTCTTTCCTACACCGACGCCAGAGTCCTGGTCCTAAGCCTTTCCCGGGCCTCTGCGACCACTTCTGCTCAGGCAACCGACACAAGTATGGAATGCTTCGGAGGGACAGAAACTGGAGCATAACGACTTATGGTAGATGCGCGTCGTGTGCGTAACGTGCAGGACGCAGTGTATATTTTTCACTGCACAGGCACCCGGCTCCGAGGGAAGTCATTTCAACCGGCAGTAGTAATAGTGCCGCGAGTCTGTTTTACTAGCGAGTCGGAAAAGCTGTGGAGCAGAGTCAACTCGTGAGTAACGTATCTAAAAACTGGTTTCTTTTGTTTAAGGCGGGTTGAGGACGGCTTACAGCAAATTATGGACGAACTGTGCATTTTGACATTTGAGTAGAGCAAGTATAGTGCTCACTTCGCAATGTATATAAATGCGTCCAACGGCCCGACGCACCATGATCGCGATGCACCAATGAGGTCGCAGTAAACCCCCAAGGCTTCGCGAGCGATCGTTCGCATGTCAGATATGCGCCTCGTCCTCCGAGTCCTAGTAATTGAGTCGCCAATGATGACCGCGTTTATGGCCTGATAAGGCGCGTGGATGCCCGGCTTCGATACATATCGAAGCGTGCGCGCGGGTGAGAGTGCACGGAAGCTGAGATGCCGGTATTTCCCAGCTCTAACTTTAAGTCTGTCAGAGTCGGCCAATGAGAACAAAGTCAAGTTGTCGCGTCGGCCTGAGGCTAGAGATTTCTCCCTGGGTAGTCCAGTCCGAGACCTGCATCGACTTCCTGCAAGTAGCCGGCTGTTTGGGAAAGGTCGAATGCATTGTGTTCTTTGTCTCATCATGATACGGTTCACGACCTAATATCTGTTGGTATCCCAAATCAGAGAGAATCATTTGCGTTTAGCGCGCAAGTGTAAAACAGCTCATATCTTCGGAGCGCCCGCCGGACTTGCATCTATTCTTCTGCTCGTCTTTGACTATGATATCTTGATGCGGAATTACGGACGTGGCAGGCCTCACAGACCCTGCCAGCAATAGCTGGAATCAAACTGGAAGCATGGACAGCGGCTTCGGCGTATATCAAGACGGATACGCATTGGTACTGATCCTGAGGAAGGACACGTTCTGCGCGGGTAAGAGTATAGGAAAGATAAGACAGCTTCTGTCTTCTGGCGCGCAAGGTCTTTGGAGGCCTTCCATTGGCAGGCAGTACATCTACCTTTGGGAACTCTCATTTAGCTCAGAATCCAAATACATCCGCCAAACTACGAGTCCAGTTTTCTCCGAGCTCCCAGATTCAGTCCTATTTCGCTACAAAATTGTCCCTCGTTGCGATGCCGCGACCGTGATGGGAAGATACGATACGTCCGCGAGCCGCAGTAGACCACTCAGCCTGAGGCTTTGAAGTCACCTTGTAAGCTTATCGTCCTTCCAGTAGGTTGAATGATCTGGCGAGAAAGCCTGATTTCATGACCCGAAAACCCGAGTCCGACGCTGCCGCCATCAGAGAAAAACGCGTGGCCATCGACTTGGATGCCTATCGAAATGCCATTTGGTAGTAAGTGATAAGATGCGCATGCACGTGCTAATCAGGAAGGCCTGGCTCCAGGGAAGTTTGTAGGTGCCTTTGCTTGCCGCGACTGACTACAGAAAGAAGAGATGCTTCTTTCTCACTAATCCCATAGCTCTGATGCGGGAGTTTGTTCGGAGGTCATCTAGCAACGGCGAAAAGGACAGATCGGCCAGCCCAGAGATTCAATTCTTCTAAACCCATTCGTTTCGATGACAATTATCGGCGCTCGAACTGAACAAGCGAGTGAGCTCTCCGCCATTGCATTCTGTCACGACGTAAGACTTTGTTCATGCCCGCGATAAAACAATCGTGCAGCACATATTCAGGCTGATGTGACGCGCCTGAAGAGCTGCATTTTCAAGCATACTCACTCCTCAAACAAAACAAAAAATGAATAAGAAGAAACAGTCAGTCCTACACGCAAATCTGACGGCTTAGAAAGGACGTACCATATATCCCTAAACTTCTCGGACAACCAAACATATTGAATCTGACGCTTGATGACCTGACACGCAATATGAGGCTTGATATACGTTTTCCCTGCATGTGCGACTGCGGGGAAGATAAGGTGCTGTTACGGACTCGTATTCGGATATTTCGATCTCGATGCCCTGGCGCGCAAATCCTTCATTCACAACACATCAGCAACAGATCCAGCACATAATGACCGGTGATCGTAGCCATGCCCATACTAAGCATAGATTTCCGTTGAGCAGCCCCTTCCGAGTTATCTTTGGTATCATGGTTGTTAGTGACTTCATCGGAAGGTATTTTCGTTGGTTGGTTTGTACAGTACAACGGAGTACGTACTTAGCTGATGCGTTTTTCGTCTTCTACCAATCCATCATCTGTTATGTTGAGATCCGGAAGGGCGTACAGTAGCACTTAATAATAGCAGAAGTGCAGGAGTGTGACGTACAGGGCTTGCTTGATTCGAGTTGGTCCGAGTCATCCCTGGTACTTGAGGAAGGCTTTCTTTATTGTTTGATTATGAAGGTATCCCATTCCAACTGCATCGAGCCAGACACATCGTCGTGTACCCAACTAAGATAGTCCATCACATCTTGTTAGTTTCACGGACGATGTGTTAGATGTCGAAAGCACGCGTACGCGCCCAGATGAACAAGAGGGAAATGTTTCAGTCGGAGTCTGAAAAAACAGGACGAGCTTGTTGGCGTACATCTACCTCTTCAGACAATATTATTAATATCATTCATTCTTTCTGTTTCTGTATCTTTTTCACTGGTTGAGCATGACTCGGAACCCGGCTTAGAGTTGTGCTCCACACGTGGCGACAGCGTGAGACTTATTTTCAGAATTTCGGAACTTCAGAAGGACTCAGGATCAGACTCTCACACTCGGATCCAGACTCGGATTCGGACTCAGACTCGGACTCGGTGTCGGACCTGGACTCGGACTTGGTGTCGAGGGCTTCGAGTTGAACCTTGCACTTTTGAACCTTGAATTTTAGATCTTGAATCATGAATATTGAAGCGAGTTGCGGGGCCCGGAGTCAGAGGTCAGAGGTCATGTTAGAAGAGTCATGGCTTCCAATACAATACATAATACATACATATGTATAACTATAGCACATGTAACACAGGGTGATGTACCTTGAACGCCGGCACAGTGAGCATATGAGATATGAACAGGTACAGCCCGAGTACCAATATCAATACCAACACCAACACCAGTACTAGTACCAGTAGAGAAAGAGCACGGAACGTGGAGCTGGAGCCTCGGAAAGATGCAGGTGGGAGTGTAGATCAAAGCTGTAGCCTTCATCCGTCGCGTCGCATCGCATCTTCATAGTCATCTTCTTTATCAACCAAGCTGTGCCATCCGAGGTCGAGGTCGAGTCCGAGGGCCGGATGGGTGGGTTTAACTTTAATCTCTAGTAAGACGTACTAACTCCGTCGGAGGTATTTAAACTGATGTACATGCGTTGGCCCCACAATCCATATCCAAATTCTGGTGGTCATTCTGTCCGAGTCATTGCAAGTCTAACACTCCAAAAGACACGAAAAGAGAAGAAGAAGAAGAAGAGAGGAAATGAAATTCAGCCGCTCTTTGCATCCGGGCATGTGTGTCTGAACAGCGGATGTGTATGGCCCGGGAGGTGGACTGGATGGATAGATGGATGGAGTTGAATGCAAAAAAAAAAAGCGGACTGAGAGCAAGGAGCGAGGAATACGTATTAGTGCCCCAGAAAACAGAAGAGCGAGCGAGCACAAGGACTTGGAGCAGAAGGAACATGAAAGTGTCCAGGGATGGCTTGGAGGAGGAGAAAGAGGCAGAAGTAGTGGCATAAATGTCTGAAAATCACGATGGATGCAGAACACGCTCGATTTGATTTGGTTGGTCTTGCTTGTGTAAATTGCACATCGCATCTGCTCCGTCCTTGTTATTTGCCCCACCTAAATAATTATTTAGTTATTCCAGTCGACTCGTTTCGATTGATATTGACGTTGATGTTGGCTTTCTTAGTGTGCGAGTGTCGGTGACAATACTAGTATTGGTACCAGGAGAGACGCGGAGAAAGGACATGGAGCATCGGAAAGATGCAGATGCAGACGGAGGCCTTTCCTTTCGCCCCATCTTCTCTAACGACAAAGCTGTGCCACGTCCGAAATCCAGAGCTTCGAGCCCGAGGTCGAGTCGAGTCCGAGGGCTGGATGGCTGTCTCCAAAACTCTACAACTTATTAACTCCGTCAGGCTTAGAGACTGACTAGCGACGATGACGAACTCGGGTAGACGCATTAAGCTTGACGTGTGGTGGCCCCACAATACATATCCAAATCCTGGCGCTGCCAAACTGCCATACTGTCATCCTGTTGATCTGCCGTTCTGTCGGTCACTCCGAGTCTAAAGCTCCAAAAAGATGAGAAAGAAGGAAAGAAGCAAGAAGAAGAGAGCGGAAATGAGAATGAATTGTAAATTCGGATGTATCCGGGCATGTAACTGAACAGCGGGTGTATGGAGGACATACCGACCAGATGGAGTTAAGATGCAAAGGTGGATGAGGACTCGGAGGAGAGGAGCAAGGAACGACGACATGTACTAGTGCACAAGGAGCAGAAGAAACGCGTTCGAGGGAGCAGGTGCCAGGGAAGAGAAAAAAGCAGAAAGTGCAGAAAGACCGAAATCGGGACGGATGCAGATGTGCTCGATGCAGTCTTATTTGTGTCGATTGCGCATTCCGTTCAGTCATTGATAGTGATTGGCTTCTTGCGGAATCGGAAGCCCTGACTCGGATGTTCGGTTCGAGAATCAAATCAAACCTCTCTTTATTTTACTTTCGTTGTCGAGTGAACGTACTTACTTTTTCGGAAAGACGACGAGGATGGGCTGAGGTCGAGGCCGAGTCGAAGGTGGGTAGAACAAGGGGCGATCAGGGACAGTTGCGGACGTCGGAGAACGATGGCGCCGAAGAGGCCAGTGATAGGAGAGAGGAGGAACGAGAAGATGAGAAAACAGGCAGAGAGTGGGAATGAAGGAGCGGGTTTGGGTTTGGGTAGAAGGTGATCGGAGACTGGCGCTTGTCGGCGTGCGCGCGCGGGCGTTGAGAGAAAGCGGATGGCTGCTTGATTGCTGGTGATCTGAGATGGGGCAGGAGCGATCTGAAAATCATAGGCAAATCCGACAATCGCTTATATAAGATAGAACCGTCTCGACCACGCACGCGTGCATTTAATTAGGGAGCATGATTGGTGGCGTCGATCACGGAGGAAGAAGGGGAAGGTACCCGAGCTGGCCGAGGCGCTGAGATGAAGCAGTGCCTGGGACATGCGTCGAGAACGGAACTCCAATCTACGTCCGACTCACCTCATCTTTCTTACTCGTCCCCTTTCGTACCTGTCATCATAATACGTGATGCGTACAGATCCATCGGGGCGAGGTACCTGTGTTGTTTATTCCCTCCCTTTGTTTGTCCCATTGTTTGCTTCTGTATGCCCATACGCGGGCTGACAGGATCGACGTCCGTTAAGTACTCCCAGTGCCACTTCAACCTGCTCTTCGTCGTTCTTTCTCTACACCCTTCCTCCCCGTCGTCTCCCCAGAGACATCCGCCCTCTCTATAGACGACACATATCTCCTATCCTACCTCCTACCACACACTCTCTTTTCTCCGCTTTCCCCCTCACTCCCCCACACCTACACTCTCTTCCAGACCACCCGCTTGAGACGAGATGGACTACGACGCATACGACGCCATCCTCCACCACGTCTTTAAGCAGACACAGGGCGATGCCTGGTTCAAGCCCTCCGAAGAGAACGTCGCCGCAGGTGTCTGCCTGCGCGTCGAGCCTGGCCACTTCCGCGTCTTCCCCTACGAGAATCACTTCCTTGCGCCCTTCGAGGCCGCGGTACGCGCCCTCAACCCCGTCGTCGCCGTCAAGCTCCGCAGCGCTGCCGTCCATGCCTCGCTCTCTACCGTGTACGTGTTCTTTTTTATTTTGGGATATATGAGATCGTGATGAGGCTGACGGTATGATTTGATGTGTATAGTTCGGACGACGAGAATGCGCTCTATGTCGACCAGGACACGCGCATCCAGATCCTGGAAAGCATGAACCGCCTCCCGCGAGCTGACAAGGAGCAATGCGGAGCTTTCATCGTACGTGCCACCCGCCTTCCCTCAACCCGACTCGCATATACTCATTCCCTCTCTTTCATCTGCAGCGTGACGAACGCGTGCTCATTGTCTGGGCAGACAACCTCGACGACATCATTCCCACTGTGCGCGACTTCGAGGACAAGCTCATCAAGCTTGTCTGGCGCGCGCGTATGCTCTCTTCCTCCGCCTCCGCCATCACCGCCGGCTCCCTCGGCTCTCTAGGTTTCTCGTCCTCCACTGCGCCCAGCCAGCAGAATCTCACCGAGAAGGACACGAAGCATGAAGCCGACGAGCAGGCAAAAGCACTGCAGGAAGAACGCGCAGCAGCTGCAGCAAACGCCAAGAAGGGCTTCTCCTGGTTTGGATGGCGCACGACCAAGAGCAAGCGCGGACTCACCTCTGGCGACCGCACAGAAAAGATCGATCTCGAGTCCGGCGACGATGCACCAGAGCCACGGCCTATCCGTCTGTTCGCTCCCGTATATGGTGGGCTCGGCGCGGGCTTGTCCCTTTTCTTCGCCGGCTCTGGTATCAATATTCTCATTGGCGAATGGATGCTCGATGGCGGCACCACGCGCTTCGCGCTTCTCGTCACGTTACCGTTCCTGTTCTGCGTCTCGCTGTTCTTCGCCATGCAGGTGATCACGAACATCTCGTATGTCATCGGACCAGTCGCGCAGTTCCATGAGAACAGCAAGTACTATAGTGCTATAGCACCCAAGCCGAACAAGCAGGTCGACAACAACCTCCCGCATATCACCATCCAGATGCCAGTCTACAAGGAGTCGCTCAAGGAGACTATGTACGTGCCCTCGCTTCTTCTTCCTCGTTGTGTGCGATATGCTAACTACGATTCCGTCGATAGTACTCCCTCTGTCGAATCGCTCAAGAAGTGCATGCAGACGTATGCGCGCCAAGGCGGAACGTCAACAATCTTTATCAACGACGACGGACTGCAGCTGCTCAAGCCCGAAGAGCGCGCCGCGCGGGTCGAGTTTTACGCGAATCACGGCATCGGCTATGTCGCGCGCCCTGGGCATGACGGCGCAAACCCCGACGGGTTCAAGCGCGCCGGTCGATTCAAGAAGGCCAGCAATATGAATTACGGACTCGCGCTCTCGCTCAAACTTGAGACGTGCATCAAGCGCCTAGAGGATGAGCTAGCGCAGCGTCGTGCGAGTCGTGCAGCGAGTCGCGAGGATTTGCCGACGACAGAGGAGGACGAGGAGTTGGATGATGAGGACGAAGAGGAGACGCTCGAAGAGCGCGCGCTGCAGATGGCGATTGAGGAGACGTACGCCGAGTCTGGCAACCGCTTCCAGCCGTGGGCGTCAAACGCGCGGGCCCTGCGCGTCGGCGAGATTATTCTGATTATCGACTCGGACACGATTGTCCCGGAAGACTGCCTGCGTGACGCCGCGCGTGAGCTTGCGGAATGCCCCGAGGTCGCGATCATCCAACATGAATCGGACGTGATGCAGGTCGCGCACCACTACTTCGAGAACGGGATCGCGCACTTTACACGGCGGATCAATAGGTGTATCTCGATGGCAGCCGCGAACGGGGAAGTCGCTCCGTTCGTCGGGCACAACGCCTTCTTGCGATGGAGCGCGATTCAAGACGCAGCGTTCATTGACGAGGCTGACGGCATCAAAAAGATCTGGTCCGAGTCGAACGTGTCTGAAGACTTCGATATGGCACTGCGCTTGCAGCTCAAGGGATACAGCATCCGTTGGGCGAGCTACAGTAATGGCGGATTCAAGGAAGGTGTGAGTCTGACGTGCGACGACGAGCTGAACCGCTGGCAGAAATACGCGTACGGGTGCAACGAGCTCATCTTCAACCCGCTCATTCACTGGTGGCATAAGGGACCCATCACGAAGCAGCTGCACACGTTCATCTGGTCCGGCGCGCCTGTCCACTACAAGATCTCCATGCTGAGCTACATGTTCTCGTACTACGGTATTGCGGCGTCGATCTTGCTCTCGTTGGTCAACTACCTGATCTTGGGCTTCGCGCTCGAGATTGACGGATTCTACATGCACTCCTTTGAGATTTGGTTGGCGTGCACGGTTGTCTTCCCTGGTGCGGGTAATATCGGATACACGCTGCTTGAGTATAGGCTGGGCACGAGGAGTCTATTGGATTCGTTTGTGGAGAACATGACTTGGGTGCCGTTCTTGTGAGTGAGATTTTTGTTGGCTTTCCGTTTATGGGAACTGACTTTTACTTTTACTTTTTTTTCTCTTGCCGCGCTGCTCGCCTTCCCCGCTCGTCCAGCTTCTTCTTCTTCGGTGGCCTCTCCGTGCATCTCTCACAGGCGCTCCTCGCCCATTTGTTCTCATACAACATCACCTGGGGTGCAACCAAGAAGGAAGTCGAACGCTCGAACTTCTTCCTCGAGGTGCCCAAGATCCTACGTCGATTCTGGCTGAGCATCATCGTGTGCGGGGTGCTCATGGCAGGGATGTTCGTGTTGGCGACCAGCTTGGTTCCTGTGGAGTGGCGGGTGCCTGTACTGGATTGGGCGGTAATCTTCCCGCTGGCGATCACTGTTGGATGTCACTTGCTATACCCAGTGATCTTGAATCCGTGGTTGATGATCTTTAGCTACTGAGACGTAGTACTAGTAGAGTCCTTTTCATTCTGTCTTTTCTGTCGGTCATTTTGTTTTTTCTTGGGTCTGGGAGCAACGTTGGTTTGTATATATTTGGGCTTTTTGTTGCATCGTGTCGTGTCCATCCCCGAGTCCCTCGTCTCTCGCTCGTACACACTCTCTATCCTTACGTCCAAAACCCACATTATTTTTTCTTATTGCCCTCCAAAGAGTCCACATTAGACTATCCATACGTACACTATACACCCACCGCTTTTCCCTTCCTCTCCTTTTTTATTATACTCGCTTTCCCCCTTGCTCTTTTTGTTTTGAAGCTTGAATTGGAAGGATTAGATCATGTCTGTATGCGTGTATCAGATACAAACTTACGACGCCTTACGCTCTTTTTTGGCGTCATTCATCCACTGTCCTAGGGTTGAGATGCATCGATGTAGAGCGGAGGAAGGTGATTTGCATGAACCAAACCTCCATTCCGCATATTTTGTCATCTGTCTCCATCCTTCAAGCAAAGTCAGTCTAGAAAAAAACATGCAGGAATCAATTATATACATACACTCAAGGTACATTATTTCCTGTCAAATAATGGGAGAATCATGTATATTCAATGACCAGTATTTTCTCCCTTGTGCTAATCACCTTCCTGCTTAGGCCACGTCGGTCGGTTCCCGGGGGGGGGGGGTCGCCGAACACTTCTCGGAACTACCTGTAGTATGCATTACTTGAAGTAAGTGTGCGTGTGTGTACAAATATGTGTGGAAAAAGTATGACCATAGGTAGAAAGCTATACATGGGATTGAGAGAGAAAGTGAAAGGAAGGAAGGAACAAGTTGCGAGTGGAGGAGAGGAACAGAAAGGATTGGATTGGATTGGATTGGATTGGATACTCACGCATGTACCGGAGTCTCTGATAACGTTGGATGATGGATCTGCTATACCGCTATAGGCTATAGGATGTAGGTAGGATGTCAGGATTCGCGTCCGGCCTCGGAAACTTTGAGAGGTGGGACACATGGTATGGTATGGTATGGTATGGTACGGACGGACGGGAAGGGAAGGAGAGTCGCGCCTTGAGAGATCGGGATTCGGGACTCGGGGTTCGGAGTTGGGGGATTCGGGAGGACGGGGAAAGAGGGACGAGCGGAACGGTTTGGAAGAGAGAATGAGGGAAGAAGGGAAATGAAAGAGGGTAGGCTCTTTTTCGTGCACGTTGGGGATACGAAGGGAGGAAGGAAGGAAGCAGATTAAGGGAGTAAGCAAGAAAGAGAGAGAAAGGAGAAAGGAGAAAGGAGAAAGGAGAACGAAAAGACGATTGAGGATGAGCGGAGATCGGAAGTTTAGGAGGAGAAGGACGAGAGAGATACTTTGATCGGAGTAAGGACTTCGGACTTATAGTTTGGGGAGATACTAGTAAGAGAACGGGAACGATGAGAGGTGTTGGATTGGCCGCGGCAGCTTGAGGGTGATAGGTACGAGAGGAGGAGCACCGAGGATAGGACCGCGGCATGAGCGTGCGCACGCGCGAACGGGCGCGCGACTCGGACTCGGGAGTCGGTACGCGGTAACTGGTGGTCGGTAGTCGGTAATAGGGAGAAGACGAGGCGGGAGAAGGATTGGAGGCGTTGATCCTTTCCGTTGCCAGTCTCGGTGAGGTGTACCTGGTGGAGGACATGAAGTGAAAATAGACTCGGGAGAACGAGATACAGGAAGAGAGGGGGGAGCGGGAGATCAGCGGACGGCCGAGGACGAAGAGAATATGCATAGCGGGGACCTGGGGTCATGCGAAAGAGAAAGAGAAAGGGCAGGAGAGAGAGGCGCGGGTTGAGATTGAGATTCAATGAGAATGTGGGATATGTATGCATGTGGAGATGTCAACGAGCTGAATTCGGAGGGCGACGCAGCAAGACGCAGGAAGTAAGACGCGTGACGCTGGCGGAGGGGAGAATAGTACACACGGCGCGCATGGAGGAGCCGGAAGCGCGTCTGAGAATTTGGGTTTAGGATTAGAATGAGGGATCGGTTCTTGGGAATCCGTTTGACTGTTTTCATTTGTAGCTCCCAGCGTTGTGCCTGTCAGCGTGCGCGTGCGTGCCAAGGATATTTGGAAGAATAGAGTAGAGGATGGGAGAACTGCTAAGAACGATGCGCAAGAATAAACCTCCCGTCAAGTGTCGAGCCCGGCATTATTCAGTCTAGAACGGCCAGTATTGGAGAGCATGTATCTCTGAGAATACGAGGAAGAAGAGCTGGAGCAAAGATTGTTCCAGCGCGTGGTGCAAATAGCTAAGAAGCTTACGGAGCGACGGGCAAAGTGTCAAATGGCAATACTAAGCATAAGGTACGAAGATACGAGGAACGTTCGTACACAGAACACTGGAAAGAAAAGGCACAGGAGATAGGATATCGATGTGGATTTAGATGGAAGTTACAGCCCCTTGCTCTGTTCTGCGGTGTCGGTGTCGGTGTCGGGGGCAATCGAGGAAGGAGGTCGATGCATATTGTTAAGTCTCTCGGACGATAGATAGATAGAAGTCGGACGCGAGAAGCGGCCAATGATAGCTGAAAACAGATTTCCGTAAATGTCAACATGGACGGTCCTTCATGGGTCGAGACTGTGAATAGGACAAGGTGTGGTTTGTCCAATCATAAGATTACAAGTCGCGCAGTTGCGCAAGAGCTCCCGGTAGACCTGCGATTGCATTCATAGCCGAGGGTATGGTAAGCCTTGAGTGATTATGTTACGGTGGGCTATTTCAAAATACTCCGTGGGAAGCTGATGATGCAGATTAAATCGCAGAGTTTATTCGAGTAGAATAGGAGTTCCTTCGGAGATTCTTGATGACGAACAGGATAAAGCTGAGCACGGCCGATTGTGATCGGAAATTGGGACAACCTCAGGGAATTGCGGAATGCCGTCCAACTCGGAATTGAGGGAAGAAGCGAACTGAATGGAAGAGAGAACAGAGAAGAAGGCAGAGCGCAGAAGAGAAGGGCCAGGAGCAGGGCTCGTTGTCTGCGTTATAGAAACATCACAACAATCAGTAAAGAAGTAAAGAAGGAAGTGATACTATGATAGAGTACCGGGAAAATTAGCAGAAGACAAGGGACTGGTTCTCGGATGGATGGTATTAGACCAAAGCTGCGCGGATGGCGGCTGATCCCTTATCCTAATTCCCTGCGGGCATATGTAGAGCGCAGTCCGAAAAGGATGCAAGGGGGAGAGGGGGAAGGGAAGAGGGAGCTGCTGGAGAAGATAACCCGAGGCGCCAAATTTAACTCGAAGCCCGAACGAGCGTGGCTGCTGGCGATGGCCGATCCGAAACACGCCAGAGAGATACTCGGATTGTGGGATGCAATGGACTTCTATTCGCACCCGTTTGAATGATCGTGTAGTGCTCCGAGAAAATTGAACGTACCTATCTGTGTATCTGCTCTGCCGACATGCAGTTCTGGTCAGCTCAGGCGAGACAGAGTTCCAAACTCTACTTAGAGCTAAGCTAAGTCAACCAAGATGCTTCCAGAAATCAGTGCAAAAACGTGGATACGTACGCATCATGCATCTGCCATAGCAATTCCCATCCACTTTATCTACCACCTTTTTTTCTTTCAGATGATCTTGGCGGCAGTCCAGCTCATCGGTAAGAGATACTGCCGGTCGCTTCGGTCGTCCGATGCTGAGACACGATCAGCAACTATCATCAAGTTTTTTCAAAGTTCGACGCTAGATATCAACGCAGAAGGAGATTAGAACTGGCTTGTATGATCGCGCGAAATTCACGAGCTATCCAGACGTAACCATCTTCTGCTCATTCCGAGTTTGACTGACAAGGGAAGAAGAGGGCAAGCAAGGCCCATACTTCCAGAAGAAAAACGGTTCGATTGCACTATACTGGTGTAAAATGCCGTGATAAGGACAAGGGTGTCTCGACTCACCTCGCATCAAGCGCCGGGCACCGTGACGTGCCGATGTAGGAAGCGATTCGAGCGAAAAAGATCGGACCAAGCCGCGGACTGCACTTTGAGAACTCCGCTGTTTTTCTTGAGTCACGATAACGAGGGTGCTTCGACCGCATGTTCCGCGCCTGGATCCATCCATCCGGGCGCTAGTAGCACTCCGCTCCAAGACTAGCATAACTGGGATTCAAATACGTAAGATGAAATATTGTTAGTACATGACTGCTGCTATAGGATGAATCAATTATCAACGTACTATAGGTCCTCAGATTTCGTAACAAGAGTCTGGGAGATCTCCCGTCCTACGTCAGGGATGCACTGCAAAAATGATGAGATTGCTTACTTGAGTTGCAGTGGTTAGGTTAACCAGGTCTTAGTAATTCGGAAATGAACACGGCTCTTGGAAGATCGAGAGCTATTCAATCACACGACAGAAATATCAAGTTGTGTAGAGGAGGTAAGGGCTCTCTGGCGCGTCCGTCGATATAAGTAGGCTAGTAGCAAGCTGGATTCCGGTCTAGTTAACAGGTCTTTCCATCGACATAGTATATAGTTTAAGACCTTTTTGAATAGATGATAACAATATTAATGACATTGGAAGAAAGTGCGGCAGAGGGGAGGTCGAACTTCTGATTTTGAACAATCGCTGGCACACACGTGACTGCGGCTCTCCTCCTGCCACTTTAGGAGCCACCTGCCGACGTATTGATCCGAACGGCGATCAACGGACCGCAGCGTCCGACTCCCTGAGCACAACGAGCTCAACAGCGCACGCAGCGATGAAATGTGTGCTAGATTTTTCTCCACATTAGTCTCTCTATGGCACCAACCTCCACACGGCGCATATCCTATATCGTCCCCTCCGTTTCTTCGCCGTCCAACTCTGTTCCTAAGCTTAGTCTGCCGCCCGACGGCACACCTAGAAATGGCCAGATAGGCCCTATTCTCTTACCTGCGAAGAACTCGGGAACCGACCAAGCTGCGAGAAACGCAAAGAAGACGCGATATCCGCGACATAGACTAGGTGTCGCTGCCTTCGCTCTAGATACTGCAACGCAGCTTGTTGGCCGTGATAGTCCAGAAGGCATACTCTACTCGGGTGGAAGGGATGGCATGGTCATGGCGTGGGATCTGGGCTTGCCCATGAAGCCCCGTGCGTCTCAATTCAGCTCCCCCGTGCAAAGCGGGAGCCATCGGATGGGTCGCTGGGAGAGATTAACGATCGACGAGGAGGACGAGAATGCCATATATGAGGAAGAAGATGATGACTGGCCAACGAGTGATGGAGACGTGATTGGTGACGTTTTGGAAAGTGGTGGAAGACGAGGCTCGCGTTACTGGACGAAGCAGGGTGACATACCCTATGAACAACGCTGGGAGATCGATGTAGATTGTGTTGAGCCCGGCCAGGTGTGTCCTACAACGTTCATTTATGTATCATAGTTAATATCCCGAAGCCAGCATATTGGAGAAAACACACGCAAGCTCATACGGACTGGGTGAATGATATTCTACTGTGTAATCTCAATCAAACAGGTGCGATAGCAACTTGCGTTAGGAGGAATGAGCTAACTTCACTTCAGTTGTATCTGGCTCGTCGGACGGCACCGTTAAAGCTTGGAATCCTCATAGTTCGGTTTCGTCTCCCCCGTCTACAATAGGCACTCACTCCGACTACGTGCGATGCCTAGCGCAATGGTATCAATAAACACTTTTTTTTCTGCTTTTCCATCGCTGAATCCGGTCTAAAACAGTCATGAGCGGAAATGGATTGCCTCTGGCTCATTTGATCGCACCGTCAAGCTCTGGGATATGTCCCAACCGCGAGCCGATCCTTTGATGACTCTAGTCTCTCCAGAGTCGGTTGGGCCAAAGTCTTCTGTGTACGCACTTGCGTCGGATCCATTCGGCCATGTTGTTGCAGCAGGTGGCCCGGAGCGTGTCATTCGCACTTGGGATCCACGCTCAGGAAAAAGGACAGGCAAACTTGTGGGACATACGGACAACATTCGCGCAATCCTTATGTCTGAAGACTCGAGATACGTAAGTTGACTATCGTGAATATTTTATTCTGATATTAAGCATGATATACTAGCTCTTGACTGGCTCGGCAGATGCGTCGATCAAGTTGTGGTCTATCCTCTCTCCCCAGCGATGTATCTACACCTTCACCCACCACACTGAATCAGTGTGGTCCCTCTTCTCATCCCACCCTGCCCTTGAAGTCTTCTATTCCGGCGACCGCTCAGGTCTCGTCTGCCGCGTCGATGTGGAGGAATGCGAACGCGCTGCTCAGGGCGAATGCATTGTCTTATGCAAAGACAGCGGCGAACCGAGTATGGCGTCCTCGGAAGGCGTAAGCAAAATTATTGCAATGGACGACCATCTCGTATGGACAGCATCTAGTAGCTCGAGTATACGCAGGTGGAGAGTTCCGCAAGGCCGCATCGCTCGCGCTACGTCAACTCGTCCGCTGGACGAGCCGAGCAGCCCGTTTTCTCTCAACTATCATACCTCGTTCAGCAATTTGCCACGCGCACCAAGTCCTGAAGGTCCCTCATTAAGGCGCCTGAAAGGAGAGTCCATGACGCCCTCGATCACTGCGTCTTTGATTTCACAGGAATCTTCAGAGTTTGACATTGGAGATAGCGCATTGAATGGCATCCCGTACGAGAGTCTTGTCAAGCTTTCCGCACCGAATACGCACCACGGTCCTTTCAGCATATCTCGTGGCCGTGAAGCAGAAGTGGCGACACTTTACTCTGCTGCATCCGTAAGGTCCGTCTCTCGGCAGGGGCGCTCTCCATCTGCTGGCGCATTTCCTAGTCTTGCATACGCGCATTCCCAGGGCCATGTTAGTATCGGCGCGTATGGTTCTGGATCTGGTCGTAGGGACACACTGGGCCCGCCCGTACAAGATGGCGTGCCCTTCGCGTTGCCTAATGCTCGCATGGCCTACGAAGATCGAGACGTCGCTCCTGATGCGACCCCGCTTGTCGCGGAACCAGACTTGCTTATCGAAGGCGAGCACGGACTTGTGCGCGTACTCATAATGAACGACCGCATGCACGCTCTGACGGTCAATACTGCAGGCTTGGTAGCTGTATGGGATATCGTACGATGCCAGTGCCTAGGTGTCTTCGCTCAGGAGGACGTGCATAATGCGAACAGGAGCGCGGCGAGTAGTTTAGCTAGCGGCGGCGATGGTGTGAGCTCCGCTGCGGCTAGAATCTCGCCGCGGCAGGCACTGGAGATCGTGAGGGATCGTATCGAAGGAGAGGCCGTCATAAACCCCTGGTCAAACGCAGACACGAGGATTGGTGAATTGACTATTCATATCCTGGACAGGTGCTTCGAGTCGGAGATCTTCGCAGACGAAGCGGGATATGGTTCCGAACGGTCGTACAGCGACGATCACCGCTGTATGTGCATTTCCCTACGTGTATTGATTCCTATCACTAACGCATCTAGTGAATATTGGAAAATGGGTTTTGCGAAACCTTTTCATGGGATTCATCCGTGAGGAGCAGCGTTTAGCTGCGAAGAATGCACATGAAAAAAGCATTCCCTCGGCGTACAGAGGCACTCACTCACACCGAAGCTATGGGTCTAGCCATCCACGTTCATTGTCGGATTCGTCTGCAGTCGATCGCACCCCTGGTTCATCCACTCCGTCTGACGTGCCTCCTGTCCCAGCTTTGCCAGTAGTTGTTGCTCCGGGAATGTCGCTCAGCTCGCAAGGACTTTCGCCTATCGCGCAGTCCCCGGTCGGCTCTGTTGTAAGCGATGCTCTCCCGACACCACGACCAGTAAATTATGTACGGCCCGACCTGCTGGGAATGTCATCTGCAGGAGCACCTGGTGGAAACCCTGCTACTGGTTTGGCGGGAGGTGCACCTTCCAACCCAGTTTCTCCTCCCGCAAGTGCGACTCCTTCTGCCGCAACTGCCTCAACAAGTCATGATTACTTCTCTCTGCGTCATCGGCCGTCCACTTCACTCTCGGCTTCCACGACTCAAACGACTGCGGGACTTGCAGAGGACGATTTCTCCGGCTGGGGGGGCCCAGGAAGCGCGAAGAGCTCGACGGCACATGACGTCGGACCTTCAACGCCGAGTACACCGGGCGGCGGCTTGATGGGTCGACTGAAGAGCCTGGGGAAGAGCGCGCGCAGGGCGGCGACAGAAGTAGAGGCGCCTCCGGCTTCCGGGCACTCAACTTCAGACACGGGCGAGGGCAGGGGTGAGGTGAGTGTCATTATCAACAGCCTCCGCTTTATTTAACATGGGTTTTATTTCTTTCAGGAACAACCACTTTCTCCTTCACCTCCGAAGACACTCATTGAGCGGCTCAAGTCTCAGCCTATCACGCCTCCGTCATCCAACGAGGCGCCCCTCCTTTTGCTCCCGAACGAAACCGCTATTGTAGTATCAGAAGAGTCTTCGTCTGGCTGGGCACCAGTGTATCGTGGTACAGTTGGCAGCGCGGGCACAGACGTGCCGATACTGGAAGAGGTACTGCCAGGGTGGCTCTTGGAGTTTCTCCTCGCAAATAAGGCGCCGCCGGTCCCCATGACGAAGATTAGTTTCGTGTTGCTTCCTGCACTGATCCCGGCTGATGCCAAAGAGCTTTATGGGGAGACGTTACCGGAATTGCTGAACTCGTGCGTTTCCTTGTTCATTCCCCATTGTCGCTTCATGCGGAATTATGAGTACTGACGCCATTCTCATAATGAAGGTCACAATCGAAACTATCTGCGAGCAGATTCCTACGCGTAAAGAAACTGGCGTATCATGTGAGTCTTTTGCATTTGTCTGTACTATGGCATGCTTATCTCATGTATGGTATTTCTAGGTCCAAGAGAAACTCGACAAGAATCCCCAATCCAAGCCATCTTCGCCGCGCTCTTCCACTGATACGAACAGCGCCGGCAGAGGTTCGCTGAACCTTGGCACTTCTTCGTCGCCCGAAGGCACCAGTTCGCCAGCGACTTCTCGCGCTTCGACACCGCGTCTATCGCCCCATATGCAATTGCATGGACATGGACACGGTCTTCCACGTGCAGAGGACGTGTATGAGATCTTATGCAACGACCAGGTACTCTCTCTCGATATGACGCTCGCCGCAGCGCGGCAGTTCATATGGCGTCAGTCTGGCGAGCTCGTCATGCATTACCGGAGAAAGCCAAGGCGTGCTCCCATTCCGGAGTTAACAGTCTCGTCTGGAGCATAGATTAGATAAATGGGACGTGCTGCTAAGATTCGACCGAGCAGCATCCGAAAGGTGAATGTAGGAAATACCTTATAAACTCCCCATCAATGTTGTTTATTTATTATTTGTATATTTGCGTTGGCTCGCCTTTGCTTGTCGACATTTAATATATTCTAATGAGAGCAGCGGGGTATCAATATTAATGATAATATTATTTGGGCGCGAGAACGGTCGTTTTCGCCCACGTGGGATCGCCTTGAGTATCATCCCTCACGTTCACCTCCTTACGACCCTTTCTCGCTGTTGCCGTCGACATACTTCTTATGCTCTAGTTCGACGCGTCTGTCCAAAATATTGAGGCCTCTGTGCTCATAACTACTGTTAAAAATGCCTATATTCCTTCGTAGGCGGAGTCTGACGCGCATTTTCTGGACCATTGCGCTCGCCGTCCTCACGCGCCTCCTCTTCTTTTCCTCTACAAAGACAGAGTCACCCGAGATCCGTCGACAGGGAGTCCTGGATCTGGTAGCACGCTCAGACAAGCTCGACGTGCAGAAGTACGACTTCTTGCAAGTGCGCATTGGGCGGGACGAGAGGCCAGACTTTTTCAGCAACGTTATTGGCGATGGAATTGACGACTTCTGGGAACGCTTTGAAAAGCCATAGTGAGTCTATCTCTTTATGAGATGCTTAATGCTTTCTGACCATTTGTAGTATTACGGACAAGATGACATCACACATGGACCAGCAGAGTGTGATGTCTGCCATTGAACAGCTTCTTACGCTGAACGGCTGGGTCGCCGCACTCTGCCCGACCCTATCGCGACCTTTCGGACAAAGTGATAATGCGTATGATGATATCGTCCGCGAGAACCATCTCTATTTTGTAGGCATGGTCATTCACTCTGCAGACCACTTTGTCGTCGACCAGCTTGCCGTTATCGTGCAAATGGCACGGAGATTAGGCGCACAAAACATCTTCGTATCCATGTTGGACTACGACTCGTCAGACTCAACAGAGACGCTCCTCGACCTCTGTGAAGCTGTGCTCACGCTCCTTGGTGTTCCCTTTCGCATCCGTAAAGTTCCACCTATGACTGAAGACCCGACCGCGGCGTACTACCCACTCGAAGAGGCACACACTCGCAACCTCGTACTCGAACCACTGTACGAGCTCTATAACAAGCGAAAAGTCAAGTTTCATCGCGTCATCTGGCTCAAGGGCTTCACTTGTCCGAACGACATCTTCGAGACACTTATGGTGAGCCAGGAGAATGACGCAGCAATGGTCTGTGGAATGGACTGGGCCGAACATAACGGCTTCTTCATCTTTTCCGACCGCTGGCGCACGCGCGACATCAATGGTGATCAGTTCCGCCAGTCCAAGTCCTCCAGTGCTGCTAGTGCGGGTCCACCGAGAGACTCAGCAGGCGCGGCGCGTTACGGACAGCATTTACCCTTTCAGGTATTTTGTTGCGAGAGTGGCACTCACGTTGTCGATCCTGCTCAAACATACTATACTGGACTACGCTACCGTGCAGGCACGCAGATTGCGAACCTCAGCACTGCTGACGCGTCACCTCGCAGACCGCCCGACGCACCGTGCCTCGACTCGAGTCAGGCCTATTTCTGCAGAGACCTTTGGCTGAGTGCTGCTCGGGAAGGCGTGCGTGAGGTCGAACAACGCGTGGGCCCATCAACTAAGGCGGGTGGGCTCGGACTCGGATTCAATCTCGGATGGGGCCCAAAACCTACGGACGCCGCTGCCGATGTGAAGGTGCGTCGACATGCGAAACGCTCGGAAGAAAGACTTGTCGAACATGTGAAGCGTGCGGATGGTGATCTCGATGAACCGGCGAGACGCATAGAGGAGCCCGTCGGGCATGCACAGCGTCAGCGCCCAGCCGTGGGTGATGCAGATGCGAATGCTGGCTCCGATTTCGATGCGATGCCCGACTCTGAGGGCGAAGGAGACGACTCGCTTCCATCAGAAGAGGGCGAGGATACATATACGGATAGCTTTTCGATCCCGAACAGTGTTTTCCGGCCCGCGCGCATATTGGTGAACCCGCGGTGCGTGACGACATATGCGGGTGTGAGCCACGCACAACTTGCGCTTGATCTCTTCGGGCTACCGGACGACGACTCGCAAGTGGGCCCAGACTCGCGCGAGAAGTATGTGCTGGATGATTGGGAAGGTGCACCAGAGAGCTTTGTCTGTCAGGAACAGCGGTCAGTGCATTTACCTCTCCTATTGCTGAGCGCGTTGACGAATCTTGTTGGCGTGCAGTGGTACTGGCGGACGAAAAGCTCCCAAAACGCAGAGACGCCTAAGCTTTTCTGTACATGCAGAACTAGATCGCTCGGAGGACGAAGAGATGTAGAGTCGCGGTGTTACTCAAGCCATCAGATCTATCTACACTTCTTATTATGCTTTCTCTTGGTATCAATTAATGTATTTCTTATTGCTCGTCTCACTACAGGGATCCTTTTTATTCTATTTCTAAGCCTGGGCTATCTCAAGTCTGCATCACAGCGTGCTTCTTACTAAGAGGCAAAGGCTGGTGACTGACGGAAAGCACCGAGAGCTTCATGCGTACTAGAGCACCGCGCGTTCTTGGTCATGGTCTTATAGGCATTAGGCAGGATATTCTTGAGTTGCTGCATTAAAAGAGTGAGCACAGGGCTCAGAGAATAATCAGAACCAATCGGATACGTACTTCGATGCGCTCTGCGCTACAAGGATGAGTGGGTTTGAAATTAGGGTGCAGACGACGGAGCCTCTCTTCAATGGCAGCCATTCGCTGGTTTACACTGACGAATGAGAGGAAATGTGAGTTGGTTAGAATGGGGCGAAAACAAACCTTACTCGATGGCTGCTTGAGGGTTGAAACAGGCTCGCGAGCTAAGCTGGAGACCGATCGCGTCAGCTACAAGAGAACATTGCACGGAGGATTAGAAATGTCTTGGTCCTTCCACTCAGCAGACTTACGTACCTTCCAGCTCCTGGACGTGCAAATTGGTCGCCGTCATTTGTTGATAATCTCCCTTGACCTGATTCTGGTTCTCCGGAATGAACGATCCAACCAGTAGCTGCTTTAGTGACCAGTCCTTCGCTTTAGAGTAGCGTTCGGCGAGGTGGCGGGCGACTTCGTGAAGAGACGGCCAAGTAGTGCAGAGGCAATCAGTTCAAGCTGATTCTGGAGAGGTAAACAAGGACTGACCAACGTGTGCAATTTCTAGGAGGTGCGAATTAGTTATTTACAATCAGACTGAGATAGATTAATATGTACCATGACCTAGAATGGCGGCGAGCTCGTTCTCGTCTTTGCACAACGAAAAAAGGCCTGTAAAGACGACGATTCCACCTAGAAATAACTTCAGACCTACCTATGAACAGGAATCAACGGAGAAGCTTACCACTGCTAGCAGTAGAATTGAATATTTTATCGTCTCTTATAACAACCAAAGGCCATCGTAGATCTTTGTAACTCATTGCTTCGCTCAGTCCAAGCCTTTCCCCAGGAAGGAATGGGTATCCTGCGGCATCATTTGCATTCACTACAGTGCCGAGGCCGTTAGCTTCGAGGATAGCACTGACTATCCGATGGACGTGGCGCGTGAGGGGGTGGTCTTCCGGAAGAATTTCATCTTTGTATTGAGAAGTGAGCGAGCTGAACGCGTCCTTTCCCAGCTGCAAGGTATTTTGGCTATTAGACGTGCTGAATATCATCTTAATTAACCTCTCACTTGAGCCTCCGTCTCTGGCGTAATGTTCATTTTTCTCCATCGGCCGGTTTGAGGTACCTTTTCCAAATGGCTTCAAAGTCATATGAGCAAGAAATAGAGTAGTTCTAGAGGACTGGAATGAAAGGAAGAAGGAGTGCGCACCGAAATAGAAGAAAATACTGTAGACCGCCAAGCACTGAAAGAGTCATGATCAAACTCAGTGCTTTAGCTGACTTGACAAGTTTAGGATTTGGATCGTGTCCTTCAGGTACTGAATCTCCACTGAAGAATCTGAACCCAAGAGGAGAGCGTTTATAACAGCAGTTTTGACCGATCGAGTAACGTTTCACAATGCTACGTGCAGAGCATTCGCGAGGATTCGGTTTTATCGAAGCAGAGAAAAGACAGCGGCTGCCGAGAACGACACGTTTTGTCTCGCGCGAAAAACATAAAGGTCTAGTGACCTTTGTAGCAAGATGCATCGTAGATGGACGTCAGATGGAGAGCAATGCGGTATCATTGATCACCCATGTCTGATTATGAAGGAATCGAGGAGAAACGTCCGAATCACGCCAACGGCGCGTCGTCAATTTCGAGCGGAGTTCTAACGCGTCTGTGGCGCGATCTCATCATACAAACCCAGGCAATAAAATGTGACTTGCTCTTATTACACACATTTTGTCAGTATATATTCTTCTGCTACATGTTCATGTTAATTTCCGGACCGAAGATCTGTGAATCCGTCATGAGAGAGCGCCACGCTTCGGCAATTACTGGATCCTCTCCATGCTCTGATCGGGGGACTCCACCCGGAACCGCTAGGGTACCTCCGCCCATAATAAAATCAAGACTCGCGCTGTCAATATTATTGTTGCTATTCATTCTCTGTCCAAACCGTTCTGACATGCTATTTGAGAGTTCCTCGAGCCATGACGTTGAACTAAGCTCATGCGCATTCTGGTGCGATTGGCCTGTGAAAAGCGGCTCGTGCATTCGAGAACTAGGAGAGGAACTTGAAGGCGGTGATGTACCAGATGCAATGGTTGAGGAACTAGTGGGCCAATCTAGACTCGGGCTATTGGCGGATACGTAGGCCATTGCCTCATCAATGTTCCTGGGCGCGCGCCGTTCGCTCTTCCCGGCCCCAAAGGATGTGGGGTTATATGTGTTCATGGTGGTCGAAAAAGATTGACGATCCTGCGGACATGACCGTGGCGGGTGACCATGTGAAGTCTGCGGCAGAGTGAAGCAACTGATCTGCTGAGATGCAATGGGCTGTTCAAGCGGAGGAGCACTAGCAGGTGGAATTATATGCGCGAATTGCTCGCCTCCGACAGAGTTTTTTGGCCTGCGGGTTGTTGAAGGATATGTTTCATCGCTTGAAGTCGAAGATCTCTTATTCGTATTGTTCAAGAAAAGAGGTACTCCGCCCAGTATGCTAAGTTCCTGTCGCGCGTTTCCTGTGTCTCTCGGAAACATAGGCTGATTGGCACTTCGGGCTTTCTCCAGAAGACGCTGGAGAAATGGCTACATAGATGATGAGGTGAAATTCGTGCAATTGATGAGATCAAACTTACCAGACCTCTCCTCGGTACAGGGTGGATCTGTGCCTTTTTGAATAAATCGACAGCCGCCTCTAACTCTTTGAGAGCCGCTGCAGCCACATGCGACGCCGGACCTCTACAAGCAACTGAGCCGACAATAACCTTTTTGAACTGTTAAAAATAATCAAGGAAAGGATAAATGAAACATACTGCAGAGGTAAGTCCGTGCGTCCATATTACCCATTGACGGAGTAACATGTACGAGTACTTCTCGAAGTAAACTCGCATGATATTCAATAATGTTATCGCACTGGCATACGCAGATAAAAGCGATGATACAAAGGGACTTCCAAGCGGCTTTGCTGGGTTCTCGAGCATGGCGCGAGCGAAGAAGTTACGATGTACAAAAAGTAATGCTTAGGAGAGGCGGCGTCAATGATGAGGTCGAATCTTAGCTCTGAGATTGCTCACCAACTTCTCGTAGCACTCCCCAGTTGTAGCGGCGCATTACAGTCGTGATATCTTCATCAGGATGAGGAGTCTTCGACATCGACAGCGACGGATGCATCTCGAAGTCGCGCAACTTCCTATCGAGCTCCAGAATCTCCGCATATTTGATCGGCCTAGCTAGGCAGAGCTGCTCAGCAATGGGAGCCACGACTTCCTTTGTGAAGCGGTATTTCCATTGCCAACCTGAAAGACCAATACTGACTCTGGTGCTGAAAATGACGTTTCGCTTAAGGACTTACAGCTAGGGACCACTGAACCACCTTCGTCAAGAGTCGCCTCCTTGTCTTCTGGAAATTCACAATCCACCTCACGTAGATTAAACGTTGCCGGTCTACCTGACTCTAAGCTCTGGTATCAAAGACTGGTTAGTAGGGGCTCGAAGATCAGCTGACGGAGAAGACAGACAACTCACCTTCCACTTATCAACAGTGAAGACTTCCCAGAAAAGGCGTCTTCTGCGTTGAACAAACTTTGGTTCCATCTTCCAACGTGCTGGGTCACGATCTGTAACGTTTGAGTATGCAGGACATCAATTCGAAGTAGGGCACATACGCAAGCCGATCTAGGTCGCGAAGCAAAGCATCTTTAGACTCAAATAGTTCAGCGTCATAAGAATGTAGGAACTCACACTACAAGCAAGGCCGAGGCCAAAGGACAACATCTTCCATGACGGCTCAAGTGAATATTTTCGACTCGAACAGAAGTCGTATGCTGACAGCATCAGCACGGTCTGGACGTTCTCCATAGAAGCGCCGACGAATACAGAATTTAGGCTTAAGGCAGCACGAGCGAGGTGAATATAGAGTTCAGCTTCGTCGTTCGCAATCGGCAGAGTGAGATCTCCTGCTGCTCCACCGGCGAATACGCTAATCAGGAGAGCCAGGCGGTGTATGTAGTCGCTCTCGTAGTCACCGTCACTGTCATCGAATCTGTCAATTGAGTATTTGGAAGGCTTGTAGACAGACGGGAGAAGCTCTTCGAAGATCTGTTCTCGCTCAACGATAACGAAGGACCATGCAATGTTCGCTAGATAAGCTTCCACAAGAGCAGTTGCTCGGGCGTATGATGGTAAACGAACTTCGATCATCCTCAACGTCTCCGCCTTCGGTAGATTGGTGGATGCAAACGGGAAGCCCTTGCTTATGGTCATGATTTGGTGGGGAAGAGCATTCAAAGTACGGAAGCAATCATCCGAGACTTTCTCTTGCCCTGACTGGCCGGCTAGTGACTCATTAATAACCTGGTGAAGAAATTAGAGAAGCCTTGGAATGTATGATGGGAGGTACGAGCTCACCATGAGCAGGGCCTTGATGACAGCACAAACCCATTGTAAGCTCCGAATCGAATCAAACAATCAGTATGCTCACTTCTGAGGAGCCCCGTCCCATGAAACAAGCTTCTCCGCGTTCAGATATGCTCAACGTGCCGAGCTCAGAACACAGTCCACTTGCAAGATCCTTGCTGTCATCTTCCGGATGCTCCCTCTCAATAACGAGATCGACGCCGGATTTAATCGCCAGCAGCTCTTCTGATAGGAGAGGATGACTGGCAGGTGTGAGGCTTGCCTGAGCAATCTGGAGTGCATCTTCGAGTTGTCGAATACGCTTGCTCATCTCTAAAAGCTTGTCATGTAGCTTGTCGGTATTTGCAAGAACGAACCTGACAAGCACGATACTGTCAAGACAGTCAAAGGAGCAAGGTATGAGTACGAGCACCTTGTGCCTTGCCCGGCCGCGAGGGAGCCTGCGACCGCTATAAACAAAGTCTCCGGTAGGACAACGAGCAAGACAAACTTACCATTAGGGCAGATGGTCTGACAACCTCTACGCACGCAAGATGTACACGGTGTCTATCATACAGATGGTCTGGTAAGCGCGACAGCTCGCACGTCATTAAAGTAGCTAGGCCACCTTTCTGTCACACTTGAGCTTCAGCCTAGCAACAAATCACTACATAAGTCATCTCCGGAGGCGAGCCTGAATGTATAGCTCACCTCCTACATTCAGCACAAGATGCCTCTCCTCTTGCCCGTCTGCTCTCCAGTTCGCGTTCGCGAGAGTGTAATCTAGATGTTGAGCCTTTTCCGTCCACATCCGGCGGCATCCCGATTATCTTTCGCGAGATGATAATCAGGTCCAACTGCAATTATTAGCCGAGTTGAGCGCGCGATACAAGATCCAGATCAGTAAGTCTAAAGTGGCGGAGGGAAGGAGGACGACCATCGCTGCGCTCGTTTACAGACCTCATGTTTGCAGGCCCGGTAGTCAGCGTGATTGTCAAAAGGCCGATGAAAGCGTGCTTATGAGTTATGTGGAGCTTAGATCTAGAGGCTTCCTCTGCTTCGAAGCGCTTTTTCTCCGCGGTTACAGGACGACGACAAAACTCATTGGAAGTTGTCAAATCCTAGAGTCATTTCAGCTCATAATATGTCTCAACTTAGCATCTGTACAGTACCTACACTTCTGGGTCACGATTCAATATCGACAATGGCTAGACCGGCTTGACGTACGAAAGAGAAAAATGAGAGTGAAAATAGAGTTTACAATCCTAATCTGATGAGCTTACTACTTACGGATGATCGACGCGAATATCAACCAACTTTACGAGTCGGTGAACCAGTTGTCTCTGCCCACCATCGTCGAGAGTTGACGCCTTGTAGAACGTGTTTTCTACAATGGCACGTCCACTTGTTTCACTTTTTCCTTTATCCTTTGTTCTGGGTGCGGTCTGTGCCCCGCATGCCACCCTCGTTCAGGAAGACCAACACGAACACGAACACGAACACGAACTCAAAAACGGGCTGAAAATTTCCTACCGGAGCATCGAATCTCAAGCTGAAGCTTTTTCTAAGTCAGCAAAATCCTTCTCGGAACATACTTTTCGGGTTTCAAAAGAAGACGTGGCAAATCTTCATGTTTCAGCAAGTCGCAAGACTGTTCCAATCGTCATTCCTCTGATCTGCGTGTTCTTTGTTCTCCTGGTTTTGTTCATTCTGAAGATGACTTATCTAAAGCAACGTCGTCTACAGACAATACACGGACTACCAATCCTCCGGACAGCATTGCACGAAGAAGTTGAACAGGAAAGCATGTCTGGACACCTTTCCGCGCGCGTGGCAGACACGCTTAACACTACAGACATGCGCTCAATGCGCAGCCATGCTAGTGGACTGGCTTCAAAGCGCTCCAGCGCAGAATCCTCAAGCAATGAGGCTTCCAGAAGCGTCCGTCAGCGCACTGACTCTGCGCCGGGGATCCTCGTGGGGTTGCTAGGCAGTCCGGACTGGGAGACGGATATGCAACGCGAACTCGCGAACCATCAATGGCGTCTGCGCCGTGAGTCACACGAGGCTTCACTTAACTCACAGCATAGACACACTTGGCACTCGCAACAGTCCTATGCATACTCTGGCTACAGCACGACGCGATCACGCCCAGAGAGCAGTGTAAGGAACAAATCTGCTGAACGGTACGCCCGTCGACACTCACGAAGGCGTTCTAGCTTGCGCATTCCACATGTTTCGAGCTTCGGAGAAGTGGATTCGGATACCTTCCAGGACAAGAGACGGAGACCGAAGTCATTTAACGCCGTTGTCGACCAGATGAGTATGAGTCGAAGCGCCTCGACCACAGATCGTTCTCCAGCTACAAGTATTATATGGCAACCAGGATCTTATGCGAACGACCCGGTTGGTGGTAGTGGCTTTTCCGAATCACTTAATGCACGTGGCCAGCGGCCCTCGACCATCAACGAAGTGGACACGTCGCGTTCAACACTTTCGCGCGGTCACGATACGAGCTTTCGTTTCCGGGTTACTGACTACGGAGGTGGGACACCCGCTGTGAATGCGACAGCCCATTCCCCAATTCTGAGGCGGTTACCAGCGCAGACGGGAAGCGTGGACAGTGGACTTGGCTCAGCAAGCATGGAAATGTCAAGCATTAGCACATACGAACGTCTGAATGCGAGCGGAGACTCCAGTATCAGAGGGTCCTGGAAACAACTGCCTCAATTCCCGTCGCCACCTGCGACACCCATCTCTCCAGTACCTGCTACACCAGAAACATCAAACATAGTTGAAGTCAATACTATCTGCGTTGAACCTCGCTATTTAAATGAGCAGTTCTACGGTGGCATGATAGGCGCGAAAACTTCGAGCTCTGAAATTCTCAGTGCTTCGGGTTATGGCTTAGGGCTATTGGAGAAGGGCGACTCCACCAAATCTTCGTACAATCTGCTAGCTGATTTCGCTCCGTCGACCATGGATTTCGGATGGCCTACGTTAGCGGATACACTCGTTTCCGACGTATTGAATCTTATCCTCCCTTCTCCCCTCAGCGAAGGCCAGTGCAAAGCCGTGGTCTCTTCTCAGTCTTCCCCCATGGTCTTGGCTTCTGAATTCGTGGATGGTTCTGCTCGGAGGCGTCTCGTTCTAGAAGCGCCTATGTTCAGGAGACAACAAACGGAATTTCCGAGCCCGTATGCGGCGAATCTTTTGAATCGACATCATTCTCGTGTACGCGAGCACGTACCTTTCTCACTTGTTGCACCTCCACCGGCATACCTGAGAAGCCCGCGCGCCTTTGAGCGCACTGTGCGCTTTTCTTCAGGAGATCCCAGTGTGGTCAAGGACGACACTGGCGGACTAAGACCTTCTCTCCATACCGCATCTCTCGTGGATCTCTCTACACCAGTATGTCCCTCACCTCTCAGGAGAATGGCCTCTATGGGATCCATAGGTTCTTGCGCATCATTGAAAGGTACCAGGGAAGCTGGCGAAGGAGGCAAGGAGCGTGAACCGAGTACAGAGGGCGTGGCAGAGTATGGCAAGGCAGAGGCTGGGGACAACGCGAAATCAACCGAACATAAAACCAAATACGGCACTCCTCAAGACATGGTCGAGGTGCAAGCCGCAGACGCGCCTGCACTCAGGCCAAAAGCCTCACATGCCTCTCTCTTCCTCGACCTCGACGGCTCTTCCATCGGCTTCGGAGACGAGCCTAGTGAGTTCTACTCGTTCGATACCGCCGAAACTGCGGGTAAGTTATCTGTTTTACATCTCCTATTCTGTTAGGCGACACAAACAACTGATATAAACATTTAGGAATAGACCAGAGCCTCGGTTACTCGCAGGCGAGTTCTGGGATTCTGGCGGTAGTGGAGGAGTATTCGCATGAGGACATCGAGTATATCGTTGGACTCCATTCGAAGTCGTTCTCCGATGTGCAGCATGGCATGGACAATGGTTTCTGAATCTTGATTCAAACGTTTGGCTTTAGACTGACGTGGACTTGAACTCCCTTGATATCTTTTTTTCTGTATCCAGTCTGCGTTACTCTTCTTTTCTACCATAGCCTCGGACTTTTTCAGTCTTCTTAGTTACATTAGATATTCGTCTAGACCAGTCGAAAGAACGTGGCCCTAAATACCCCATTGTTGTATTCACTCGAATACGTTCTTAAAGCTGAAGAGAAAAATGATTGTCGATTGTTGTGCGTACACCATCGAGTCTGTGCTACTGTGTATGACGATTCTTTAGCGAACGGAGCTACAACCCGAAAGATAAATATATCTGCGTCCGATGCGGCCCAAGTTGGTCGGTGATTATTACAGAGGTAGGATAAAGTAAGCGATCAGAGTTTATTCCTTCGGTTCAAATGGCCAGTCCGGCTCATGTTCGCCCATAGCACGTAGGACGCCGTCCGTCTGCACCCAGGCCTCTTCAAACGTCGAATCACGTAGTCGGTAAATTGCTTCGTCAAGTTCATCGAAGACGGCCCTCAGGTCGCACTGTCTTTTCGCATCGGTCCCGGCAGCAATCCTGGTACAAGCTTGTCTCCCCCGGTCGGCGTGGCGAAGCCTAGGGACTTCAAAGTTCATGCCATTCATGAAGCGCGGTCGCATGAGCGTAGTTCTGTGCTGTAGGTCGAGTTGCACAGCAGGTGTAGTCACTAGGATGAACTGCCCGGCACACCCTGTTGAATCTACAGCATCGAGAGATTCAGGCCGATAGAATATTTGCTCCGTCGGAACCCTGGTCGAGTTATCCCGAAGCACGTCGACGATGTCGAACACGTCGAGCTCTGCAGGAAAGGTACTGTAGTCTATCGAGAAAATTATGTTGTGAGGTGGTGTCTTCGGAAGTCGGCTTTTGGCCAAAGTCAGAAGACTCTCGCTGAGACGTCTGATATCCATCGTAGCCACGACTTGCAGAAACTCGCGATCGCGACGAGTGGTCCACTGTTTAGCTAAATGAAAGAGAAGGTTTAAATAACATGTCAAGTTTCAAGGCGAAGTAGTGTCAGGAAGCACGCACGATAGACGCCTTCGAGCTGAGCCTTCATTTTTTTGCACGGCTCCCTGTGTCCAAACCTTTTCCAAGAGACAAGCTGACAGGCCTCCGAGCAGTAGAAGACATCTTGACAGCCAGCACACATGAGCATCTGACCGCCGGTCCTGGTTTTGCACTGACAAAAGAAAAGGGAGAGCAATATTAATGGAGGTTATTTTCAAAACAGCAGATGTTATCGTCCTGCTTATCTTACATTATTACACATTGTTTTCTTCCTCTTGAGCCATTGATCGTACATGGTCTTCAAGGCAAATCTTGCGTATACCATGCCCCTGAACACATCCCAATCGGCACGAGTGTCCTTCCAGCCGTTCAATTCCGCATTTCTAGCCTCCCAATGAACTGCTCCAATATCTCCAGGAATGGCGTCAATGAAACCGTAAAGCACGAGTTGCTCATTGAAGTATAACAAAGCTAACTGAGGGGCTGTGCAATCGAGAACCGATAGCTCAGGGGCGATTAATACCCTTCGTACGAGATCGAGAAAGCCGGAGCGTACGGCTTTGAGGAGGCAGCGAAACCCATCTGTTTTGTACATAAATAATGGCATTTCCTCCATGCATCGGATAAGCATAAGTCTGGAAGTACTTGAAAGGTTGGACCTGTCTAAAAGGGAATGAGATGCCGAAATCGTGGACCAGATGAAGTCGTGCTGTAGAAGGCGATGGTGCGGTTCAATATGAGGTCTTAAGCCGAATATGATGCATAGCAGGTCCTCGAGTTTTACATGCATGGGAGATGTCTTGTAGAGCAGTCGTTTAAGGCGGCGTATAGCGAGATGAAATGCGTTGTCAGCATGATGACATAGAACCTGTTGAAAATGGGCTTCTATCCTGTTATGAATCATTTTACTGAGAAACTTGATCAACAGCTCTGCAGACGCGGCTGTGCCAAGATCACCGAAGTCATCCTTGCGTTCCATGAGCCAGAGCTCCATGGCAAGCCGAAATGCGTCTAGCGAGTAGCAAAAGTTACCGGCTGACTTGCACACTGTAAAGCAGCCAAAGACAGTGCAGAGTCGCACCACAAATAAGAAGCGAGGAATGGTTTTGTTGACTATTGAGATTATACCGACGTGGTTCTGAGCAAAGTAGCGAATCCAGGAAAGGATGCGGTCGAAATGAGGAGGCAGGACAGAGCACATGGAGTCGATTTCTTGGTCATTATTTGCGAGGGAAGCATATTGGAAGCGAGTGCTGATGGCAGATATGATAGAGTAGGATATTTTAATATCATCAATCTCGTTGACCGTGCAGTCTAGAGGCTCGGATGTTGGAGGGTGCATGTGCTTGGTGAAGTTGAGGAGCGCGGAGAGGGCTTCGGAAAGCTGGGAGTCGTCCAGCCATAAAAAACAGTTTGAAAGCAGGATAGCATCGTCAAATGAGCCACTTTCTACGAGTGAGATGACCTGTCACACCGCAATATTAAGCTCAAATTTTCAACCAGCAACATAACGAAGACTCGCACTTTTCGGGCATTGGTACGGTTAGACAGTAAGCGACCCTGTTTAGCTTGCACGCGATCATCTTCAAGCAGATAGCGTTGTATGAACTTCATGATGATATGACACTCTGATCAATTACATGTAAAGCTCGGAGGAGGGTCATGGGCGTTGCGGAAAGACAAGGTCGCACTGCAGCTCACGACGACAAGCGTCACTTTCTTTCCTACCATCATCATCCATCGTGGGAAAATCGTTCAGAAATCGCACTTCCGTCTCTCCTCCCTGCTATGGACAACAAAATGTTGACCAGAGCAAAAGCCTCTCTTCACAAGACAAAGTCTCTCCGTTCCCTTGTTAATCCCAAGGACCCCACCAAGTGTGAGGAGTGTAAACAGGATCTCCCCTACCACAGCCGCCAGTGTGTTAGTGGGACCGCCAATTTATGCGTCGTTTGTGGTCGCGACAAGACCTATAACCACAATGACAATGTATGCGCTACAGTACAAGCGAACCGCGCTAATTGGTCTCCCGATGTCGAGGCGGACGAACATGCCGCCAAACTCCGCAAACAAGGGGACCTCCCCCCTACTCCTGATATCGAATCGCAGAACACCCTTAAACGTTCGAACTCAGAAGAAGAACATAGGTCTCTCCCACCTCCCGCCCGCATTGATAACGATGCTATGGACGACGACGATTTGTACATCCCGGACGAGCACATCAGTCAGGCCCCTCAGGTCGACAACGTTATGGACGATATCGATGAAATGACTGATCCGGCCATCGCCGAAAAGGTCAACCTTTCCTTCGCCGATCTTACCAAGGAGACCATCAATACGATTAACACGCTCATTTCCCAACCGACGTGGTCATCTGACAAGCCCTGGTATGACGATCCGGCGCGCGCTGGGTCCATCCTCGCTAATATTGGATCCAATCTGATATCCTGGATAAGCAAGTCTAACGGTTTGGACGACGAAACCAGCCTCAGTAATTCAGCTAACGAAAGTCTGGAAGCCTTCCATTCTACATTCCGTATTCATTCTCCGTCTTTTAAACACGTGTTTGAGAATATTTATGTTAACAGCCAGACCATCCGGGATCAAGAAATCACTGACACCATGCACGCTATGTCCAGGTCCATCCAGCACCTCTTGGCAGTTGTATCTTCTATATCGGAAAAAACTAACACCATTGAAAAACAGCTCACAAACGCCCCGGCTTCCACAGTTTGTCCGTCCACGTCTACTAACGCTAACTCGAATAAACAGAACAAAATTCTACCGGACCCCATCGGGGTTTGCTTCGTCCATGATCCCAGATTCCCTCCCCCGGCTCCGATCGTTAAACAGTGTGTTCTGGTCCCAAAAAATGGTAAAACTGAATACGCCGCCGCTATCGCTAAAACCTGTATTCCGGGCTCCAGTTATCGCATGACTTTGGAGGGCACTATCATCGCACCAGATGGTTATGCCCACTCAGAACATAACGCTTCTCGTGGTTCACAAACCAAAGTTTACTACCCCCCTGTTGAATCGGTGGGCACCGATCAGGAGGGTTTCACCACCGTTTCCTATGCCAAAGCGGCCCAGAAGAAACCTAAGGCTACCCCCACCAAGGTAGTCCAAATTACTGAGCAGAACCCCCAAGGGGAAATCTCCACAGTTCCTATCAACCGATCTAACGGATCGGTCAACACCCGAGTTCGCAATGTTCGCCGCATTTTCTTTTTGCTCCCGGGTGACCTAGCTGTTCGCCCGTCCCCTCTATCCGTTAAAAACGCTGTTCGTGCAGGCCTTAAAGGCAACCCGCTTTTTAAACACCTGGTCATCCTGAACGTCGAATACACTTCCAACAGCAACCTGCTCATTGCCTTTACTAACATTCGTTCCGACTTTGACGCACAGCATAGCACGCTCGTTTTCCAACTCAACCGAATCATCAATATTTTGGGGGCTAAGGCATTCACACCATCGCCCCAGTTCAAAATGGTTATCCCTGGTGTCCCAGTCTACGACAAGGACACCAACCTTATCTATTCGGAAAAGGATCTGATCGATGAGATTTCTTCTCTACCACAATTTGAGGGCCATGAATTCATGTTCCCGCCCCGTTTCATGTCCTCCATTGAACGCCTTAACCAACGCGACTATTGTAACGTTTCTGTCGTCCTTAAGGACGACTCCCGCCTCTGCTTCAACCACTTTTTCCTCCACAACAATAGATCCGTTCCCATTTTTGGCGTCATCTGTTGACTCGAGGAGATGAAGGCTCGCCCAATCATCAACCAGTGCGATAATTGTCATCGCCTGGGACATCCTGCTGCCAAGTGCCACTCGGTTGCTCGCTGCGCGGTCTGCTCTGAACCTCACCGGACTGCTGTCCATGTTGCCAAGTGCACTCCATGCACCGCATCCAATAACCTCCAATGCAACCATTTTGCCCATTGCATCAACTGCCAGGGTAATCACAGCACCAGGTCATCAGAGTGTCCAGCTCGCCGTAACTATCGGTCCCCTTACTAATCTTTATGACTGACAATATATCCGTTTTTTCTCTTGATATTTGCAATTCGGAGCCCACCTTCGACTATCTTTTACGCTCCTTTTCCTCCTCACATTTCACCCCAGACATCATTTGTTTTCAAGAGATCCCAACTATCTCTTCCATCATCCCCTCTAAGACGTCTCCTTCAGGCGCACATGTTTTCCAAATCCAAAATTCCGCTCCTTATACTATTTTCAGACCCTCACCTTCAGCAAAACTGCGTTGTTGTACCTTGGTACACCCTCACATTGTTCATTGGGTCGCTTTATACGACTCTGAACCTCCTTCTCCGAATATCTGTGTTATTTCTATTTCCCAGGGAGATTTATCCCCTCTTTTGCTTTGGAACGTTTATAATTCCCCCAGTCTACACGAATTCGAAAATCCGTTCCCTCCACTTTGTTTTCCTTCGAATATCTTCACCAGTGATTTTAACCGGCATTCAGAATTGTGGTCTTTTCCGGCCCAAGTGTCGGAATTTCCTAGGTCTAGCGCGCTCGTTGACTGGATCAACGACAACGGCTTAGTTGTTTGTAACCCTCCCAACCAACATACCTATTTCAATCGTTACAACAACGCCAAAACGATCATAGACCTGGTTATTGCTTCGGAAGTGTTAGAACCTGAACTTTCACCTTTTCCTTTATTTTCCCTTTTACCATTTTCTTTATTATATCCGTCCTTTTCATTATATTTACCCATCTTACACAATCATTCCCACACTGCCTTCATTCGTTCCATTCCCACTCGTTATGTAATGTTAGGTAATATAGTCTCACGGTCGTCGCTATATAAGGTCTCAGGAATCGCATGAACTCCTTGTTCTGCTTTTCCTCTTACCTCCGCGACGACCTAGGTGAGACTCGTCCCCCTTGTATTAGTTTAGACTTGTATTAATCCTCTTACCTCCGCGACGACCTAGCCTGAGTAAGCGTGTCCCGAGTCTACGCTCGAGTACAGCACGTCCCAGACAACAGTCAGCCGAGGCCTGCCCAGTCCGAGTCGTCTCCCGGACTCCTGCCTAACAGGAAGACTTTTCCCCCCACCTTTTGGATCATGTTTCTATTTCAAACAATGCCCTTGACATTTCTTCTGACCACCGTCCACTCCTTTTCTCATTCAATGTCGACGTAATCGCTTCCTCACCGCAACCCGCCCTTCGTTCAATTTGTTCTCAGGACCTACCGATGTTCGTTTCCCAGTTTTGCGAATCCAATTCCTTTTCCTTCTCATTAGAAGGCATTGATACTCCCAAGTCGCTGGACGACCTCCTTTTTTCTTTTCAAACCTCCTTTTCCGACTTTGCCACCCTTTTCCTCAAAAAGCAAAAACCGCGTTCGTATTTCGGCCCCAATTCTTGGTGGTCCGAAAGGTGTTCAAAACTATATCACGAGCACTGTCGCAACCCTTGTCCCGAGTCGCGGAAGCTCCTCGACATCGAAACCACCCAAGCTAAAAACACCTTTTTTGGCTCTTGTCTCCAGCAATCCGACGCTCGATCTGTCTGGCATAACCAGTATTTGGGCACCGCTTGCCGTCGCCTCCCCATCGGAGTGTTGCGCATGGCTAATGGTTCTTTCACTATCACTGAGGATGACAAAGCGTCCCTTTTCCGGGAGACGTTCTTCCCCCCGTTAACGGTTGCATCAGAGGTTATCCCGCTTCCACCTCTCCGTGATTTCACGCCCCTTACAATGAGCGATATTCACGACGCGCTCCATGGCATCGATCAGGAAACAAATCCTGGTAATAACCACATCTCGTACAAACACCTTATGCTACTTGTCGAACATTGCGGACAATTTTTCATCAACCTTTTTTCTTTATGCCTTCGATTAGGCCATTTTCCTTTATCTTTTAAAACTTCCCTCGTTACCTTCATTCCTAAACCAAAACGCTCTGACTTTTCAGTCCCAAGGGCCTATCACCCGATTACACTGGTCGATACCTGTCAGCGACGGACTACGGGTATGCAAGGGGTAGCCGGGTCGCGCGGAACTCAGTCAGAGGAGGAGGGAGAAGAGAGAGAGAACGGTGAGCCAGGGGAACTGACACAGCGTAGAGGTAAGGGGACAGCTTTCTGGACGTAGCCAGGTAGAATTGACCAGGTCGAAACTAAGGGATAAGTACAGGAGGACTACCTACTTATATACCCTGCAGCGGCTGCGCACGGACCAGGGAATTAGCTACTACATAAAGATAGATGAAAGAATGTCGTGGAACTTCGTAGAACAATAGCGTCATAGTATCAGTCAGCGAATAATGACAGTGTGAGAAAGGGGCGTAATGGATATGAGTAAGTCGAAATAGGTGTGATTAGTAATGAGTGGATAAGATATGATAAGATAAGATAAGGGAAAATGATAAGAGAATAAAATAATTAAAAAGCATCCATGACATGACCCTCCCCTTCAAGGCGAGCGTCCCGATCGCCCTTGTTCCCTACCCTGGAACTTACTGGCCCACCACTGTGCCACTCCTTCCTGTCTCTCAGGCTCCATCATTTCAAATACGGGTCGGAACTTCAGCTGTGACATCTCTAGGGTGTTGAGGGCGCGAGGAGCACTGGGAGTCGATTTATGAAATTCGTCAATGGCTTTTTGAGAGTTCATCAAATTCTCAATTGGCTCCCAGGTGCGTTCTTCATTCGGATACCCTTTCCAATGTACGAGGTATTTGAGCTTCCCTCGCACAAGTTTGGAGTCGACAACCTTTTCGACCTCATATTCTGGCACATCATCAATGATCTCGGGCGGGGGTGGGGGATCTTGCTTTTGCGACGTATACTGCGGCTCATGGTATGGGGAGAGGAGCACTTCATTGAAAACCGGATAGACTTTTTTCCATGTACGTGGAAGTTTAAGCCTATATGCTGACGTGCCGATTTTCTTTTCGATGATGAAAGGCCCATAGCATTTATCTCCCAGCTTCTTCATAGGACGATCTGTCTTTAAGTGAGTTCCTTCGAGCATGACCTTATCCCCAGGTTTATACTTGATGGATTCTCCCTTCGTCCTGTCATAGAAGCGCTTCATGGTTTCGGCCGCATGCTTTAACGCCGATTCGGTTTCCTCCCTGATCTTGGCCATCCGGTCGGCAAACTGCTTAGCGGACTCATTGGTCGATTCGCGTCTAGGATTCGTGCCCTTATATGGGTGTCTCCCATGGTTGACGAAAAAGGGTGACGCTCCTGTCGACATTTGTTCTTTGTCATTATACGCGAATTCCGCTAGCGCAAGCCATTCCGCCCAGTCCGACTGATGGTGGTTAACAAAGAGACGAAGGTACTGTTCAATCTCTTGGTTTATCCATTCTGTCTGACCATCTGTCTGTGGGTGATATGCCGTTGACGGGTTTCCCTCGATGCCCAGTAACTGGTATAGTTCGTTCATGAATTTGGACTCGAACTGCGATCCTCTGTCATGAATAAACTTGCGTGGTATGCCGTGTAGCCTGAAGACATGATCCTGGTAGAGTCTCGCCATTCCTTCCGACGTTATGCTCACAGAGGTAGGGATCGCATGCACCTGTTTACTGAACCTGTCAACGAAGACACAGATTGCGTTATGTCCATTGGACTCGGGTAGTTCACCTATCAGGTCTGCTGTGACGATTTCCCAAGGACCTTTCGGGATCTTGTTCGGGTTCAGAGGATTATGCGGTTTCGCTCTGTGTGCCTTGGTACGTTGGCACGCATCGCATCCCTTGACATATATTCGAACATCTCGTTGGATTCCCGGCCACCAGTAGTTGCGTGTGATCAACTCATGGGTCTTGTAGCGTCCTGGGTGTCCTGCGAGCGTGCTGTCGTGATGGTTTCGAATGATGTCTTCTCGGAGTTTATGGTCTTTCGGCACGTAGATCCTGCCCTTCCACATCAACAACCCTTCTTCTTCATCCCATTCTCGTTCCTTCTGCTCTAACGCCTTCACAACTGCTCTGTCCCTGTTGTTTCGTACCCTTTTAATTCGTTTAACAAAGTCTGCATCCAGCGCTTCTAGCAGTGTTTCGTTTACAAATAGGTCCAGCTTGAGCAAAACGATGTCGATATTGTCGTTCTCCCCCCTCTCATGATCCGCTCGTCTTGAGAGGAGGTCAGCCTTAGTCATCAGGGCACCTGGTTTATGGAACAGTTTGAAGTCGTAGTCCGCTAACTCCTGTAGCCATCTCGCTTGTCGGTGGTTAATCTTCTGGGGTTTTCGGAAATACTGGAGGTTGAGGTGATCCGACCAGATTTCGAAGGTTTGCATTGCCCCTAGAAGATATTGTCGCCAGTCATCCAGTGCACACATGATTGCGAACATCTCTTTGTCGTAGATTTCATAGTTGCGCTCTGCTTGGCTAAGCGCTTGCTATCGGTATGCGATTGGATGCCACTTTCCGTCAATGAATTGGGACAGAATGGCGCCATTAGCAAAATGCGACGAATCAGCCTCCACCCGAAATTGACTGTCATCAGTAGGCACTGTGAGTACGGGTTCTTCACAGAGCTTCTGCTTCAGACGTTCAAAGGCCTCCTGTTGCTCCACCTCCCACTTCCACTCTACATCTCTGGTCAACACTGTCAAGGGCTTCGCATAATGACTGAATGCTAGGATAAAGCGGCGGTAATAGTTGCAGAACCCAAGGAAAGACTGTAGTTCTTTCTTGTTCTTAGGCACTGGCCAATCTTTTACACCTGCCACTTTGGCTGGATCCATGCGAATCTGTCCGTTGCCAAGGATATGCCCAAGATAGTTCACGGTCTCTTGAGCAAAGCTGCACTTTTCTGGCTTTAAGAACAACTAGTTTGCTCGCAACACTTCCAGGACTTGTCGGACGAGTTTGTCATGATGTTCACGAGTTCGTGCGAAGATCAGAATGTCATCCATGTAGACTATGACGTGTCCATCATTGACGAGTTCTCGGAAGATCTCGTTCATGAATCCTTGGAAGGTTGCCGGTGAGTTTGTGAGACCAAAAAACATGACCGTTGGTTTGAATAGACCGCGGTTTGTCCTGAAGGCGGCTTTATGCTCGTCACCCTCTCGAATCCAAATGTTATTGTAACCCCAACGTATGTCAAGCTTCGTGAAGAATTTTGCCTGTTTTGTTTTGTCGATGAGCTCTTGGATTAGAGGTAACGGGTATTTGTTCCTAACCGTCATCTTGTTGAGCCGGCGATAATCCTGTACGGGGCGAAGCTTGCCATCCTTCTTTTTTATGAAGAAGAAGGGGGATGCCATCTCAGATTGAGAGTTATGAATACGGCCAGTTCTCAAGTTTTCGGTGAGGAATTCGTCCAGTGCCACCTGTTCGGACGGACTGAGCGGGTAGATTTTACAGTCAGAGAGCTTTGAACCCGGCTTGAGTTCAATAGCATGATCCCAAGGGCGTCTCTCTGGTAACTGATCAAATTCCTGTTCACTGAAGATGTCCGCGAACTCTTTGACATAGTTTGGGACTTCCTCGAGCACCTGTTGTCTGACCTTCAGCGCTTTTCTCGGATCGGACTTAATGTACCTGTCCCAATCGAAGAGGAAGAGCTGATCGCCGTCTTCAAGTTCCACCAAATCAAGGTTTTCATCAGGGTCTGCATCAATGTCCTCTAGACTACGGATATAGCCGCATACATCGGGGCATCGATCAAATTCGATCGTTGATTTTTGCCAGTCGATGTTGGGATTGTGCAGCTTTAACCATTCATGTCCGATGAACACATCTGTTTTCCCTAGATCTGTGACTGCGAAGTGGATGCGCTCTGAATGATCCTTAATTGTCATGCGCATTTCCACAAACTCTGTGATCGAGCTGTCCTTGTTGAGCGTGCCGTCAGCATTATAGACTCGGATTGGGATGGGTGTCTTTTTTGTCCTGATCTGATGCTTTTCGACGAAGGATTGGTTGATACACGAGCCAGTGCAGCCACTGTCCAGTAGGGCGTCTACCTTGAACTGGTTACCGGTGTTGGTCGTTTGAAGGAGAATCGGTACCATGAGCTGTTGCCCCCGAGACCCTCTTACGAACCATTTCGGACCCCTCAGGTCCCTAACAGCTGCCACGGCATCTGATTCTTCTAGCGCAATGATTTGACGCACTGTCTCTTCATTCGCTTCAGCATGCCTCTGCTGTTTCATCCACACTCGGAGAGTCGTTAAAGCACTTTTGAGTTTATCCTCTTTGAGACGCTGTACCACCCATGGGGCAGTAAAGGGGACAGGGCGATCTCTCCGGGACTTCCTCTCAGCTTGTTTCGACGAGTTTTCATTTTTCACGGATTTCGGTTCAGTTCCGGCCAAGGAAGAAATAGAATTAAAAGTTTCGGAATAGGGTTTTACATGATTTTTTGACACAGGAGTAGAACAAGATGATGAGGTAGAAGTGTTGTTACATGTAGGCATATCTACACTACTAGCTACTGGTACAGGAACAGAAGGAATATTTTTGCGAGTGACATTGCTTTTTACATTTTTTTGTGTTTTATCTAAATTATCTACAGAGTCCATAGAATTATCAAAAATGGCCGTTTGAAAAACTGAAACTGAACCTATCCCAGTCAGTGCCGTGTTCACTGCTGGGGTTCCGCAAAATCCAACTCCTGCTCAAAGAGCGCCTCCTCTTCTTCCTCCACAAAGTCTGACTCCTTGAGCGTCGTGGTCTCATCTGCCCAGACTTTTCTCTCTCGGGGTTCCATCCCCACCAACACAGCCCTTATCACCTTCTTCTGCATTGGGCAATTCCTCTGTAGATGCCCAGATTCTTTGTAGTAGTAGCAGAGTCCTGCTTTCCTCAGCTCTTCGAGTGAGACGTCCATCGGCTTCCCCATGCCTCCGTATGTGACTCTGGTGGCATCGCGCCTTTTGGGGATTCTAGGTGCGAATGTCTGGGCAGGTTTTGGTGGGGGTGCCTGAGGTCTGGACGGGGCAGTGCGCATTTGTTCAATGGCCTTCATCTGACGTCTAGCGTTGTCAAATCGAATGGCTTTTTCTTGCCAGCCTTTGTACATGGTTGGGACTGTGTCACTCATTTCGATCCGGTATACAATCTCTCTATCCAAGGCTTTCGTCAGTTTGTGGATGAGGGTGTCGTCATTTTTGGCGTCATCGCTGTATCCTGCTGCACGGCAATAGATATCAAACTGCTGGAAGAATTGGTCGGCTGTGATGTCCCGGGTGTGTTTCCAGCTGTCCAATTTCTGCATGGCGTTCATGTGTTCGTTCGGATCTCCGAACGCTTTCTCCAGTTGTTCGTTGAACTTCTGGCGACTGACAAGTGAAAAGATCAGATAGCCATCCATTTTGATGCTTTCCAGGAAGTTCTGTGCCCAGAGTGCGGCCGAGCCTTCTGTCATGAACGATAACACGAAAAGGAAGTAGTCCTTGTCGTTCACGAAGTCCTCTGCGTTAGCTTCAACGTAAAGGGTGATAGCACGTTCGAACTTCTTATAGTCTCGCCCGTTGAATGCCTCGGGTTTGGCGATGTGTCTTCCTCCACTGCGGCTTGTTGGTGGAGGGACAGGTGCTGCTGCGGCTGCTGGCGTGGGGGTTGCTAGTAATCCCAGGCCATGTAGCGCGTTGATGATCTCCTGCATCATGTCGTTTGAGATCATCGGAGCTCCGGCCGCCGGCGTGACTGGGGCTTGGGGTTCCGCCATGATAGGCGATGGTGTTGGTGATGGGTGGGGTGGTTGGTGGGCTCCTAGCTCGTCGTCTAGGCGTACTAGGTCGTCATCGGTCAGTGGTGGTAGTTGTGCAAGGACAGCGTCGGCAGTGTCTTCTGGTGGTGTATTCCACCGCTGTGCCGCTGATCCAGACGATCGAGCGTACGGGTGTGGAGCCAGCTCAAGTCAGAAACAACACTGCCAGCCGACAGGTGGTGCGGATGCCTGCAGATCTGATTGAGCGCTGTAACAAAATTCCGGATGTGGTGGTCGACTTTCACTTGCTGATCAAACCCGGATCTTCCTCTGTGAAGACTCCAACGGGCGCCAAGGGACCTTTCCAAAGATCACCCCCAAGGCCTGGTAGCTACTCTCGAGTGGGTCGGACTCAACGTTACCCCCTCTCAAATGAGCACTGGTTGATCGAATAGAAAGAGGACGGCGGGTTATGAGACAAGTGAGTTTAATAATGAAGGTAAAGAATTAACAACATATCGGCCTGATTGATGCACGTGAGATCGATCTGAGAACAGGTGTGGGTCGAAGCGATCATAGTCGGGGTCGCAGTCCAAGTCGTCGGATGCATCGGATAAGAATGTTGGTCTAGAGTTTGGGGTTACGGACAGGTAGTGGACGGTTTTGAGATTGTTGGACAAGATGGGGGTTGAGAGTGATGATGATAGATAGTAGGAAGAGTTCAATGGTGAGAGTGATTTGTGGGGTACAGGTAAAGGTGTAGATGGTAGCGCGGTAGAGAGATTGTTGTCGGTAGGAGATGCGAATGTTCAGAGCCAGCTTGGCGTCGGTGACTGAGAATGCGCAAGGCGGTAGGGGTAAGTTTCGACCTTGTGTCAGCGACGGACTATGGGTACGCAAGGGGTAGCCGGGTCACGCGGAACTCAGTCAGAGGAGGAGGGAGAAGAGAGAGAGAACGGTGAGCCAGGGGAACTGACACAGCGTAGAGGTAAGGGGACAGCTTTCTGGACGTAGCCAGGTAGAATTGACCAGGTCGAAACTAAGGGATAAGTACAGGAGGACTACCTACTTATATACCCTGCAGCGGCTGTGCACGGACCAGGGAATTAGCTACTACATAAAGATAGATGAAAGAATGTCATGGAACTTCGTAGAACAATAGCGTCATAGTATCAGTCAGTGAATAATGACAGTGTGAGAAAGGGGCGTAATGGATATGAGTAAGTCGAAATAGGTGTGATTAGTAATGAGTGGATAAGATATGATAAGATAAGATAAGGGAAAATGATAAGAGAATAAAATAATTAAAAAGCATCCATGACAATACCATTGGCAAACTTTTTGAACACGTTCTTTTTAACCTTCTACAACCTTTCTTTGAAATTCAGAACCTTCTACCGGACGCCCAGCACGGGTGCTGGAAACATTGTTCCTCCCTTACTGCTTGCTATGATTTACTTTCTACCATTCTAACCCAGCCATTCATTACCAGCGGCAAAGATCGAGGCGTTTTCCATCGGCACCGCTACCTCATCACTTCTATTCTTACCGTTGACATTCAAGGCTTTTTTGATAACATTTCTCATAATCGCCTTCTTAACAAACTTATCATTTCCAATGTTCATCCAAACTTAATTCACGTTCTTTCTGTCTGGCTCCGGGACAGACCCATCTCCTTTCATTTCAACAATTTCTTCTCCATTCCTTTTATCAAACCGAACAGAGGTGTCCCCCAAGGGTCTCCTTTATCCCCCCTTATTTCAGTCTTTGCTGCGGCAGATGCCATTCTAGCTTATAACGCTCATTTCGGCCCAAATCGCCCTTTGCTCGCTTACATGGACGATCACCTCCTTTATTCACGCTCTCTCAGCATTTCGACCAACTTAGTCCGACTTCGTAATCAGTTCCAATTTCTATCCGTTCAGTTTCAAACCCTTGGCCTTTCCATTGATCCGGATGCCATTGAACTTTTACATATTCTTCCGCACCGTCAAGGAGCGTCTCTTACTTTTCGTTCTTTTCTTCACGATTCCCCATCCTCGTCAAACGCTTCATTATCTCTTCCCAATAATCGTGTTATACCTCCTTCTACACATCTTACATGGTTAGGTATAATCTTCTCTTACAATCTTTCACCCAAACTTCATTTTCAGGCTCGCTCTAACAAAGCGCTTTCTACCCTTCACCAATGTGCTTTCCTATTTCATCGTTCTAACGGCGCATACTTTCAATACGCCAGACTTTTATATTTTGGACTGATCTGCTCAGTCGCCATCTATGGTGCAGTCCTCTTTCCCGAATCCTCGGACATCCCTTCTATTCTTCAACCAGTCCAGAATAAGTTTTTTCACTCTATATTTCACAAAAGCATCAAACCCGCAGTCGCAGAATCATTCTTGTCATGTCCCCCACTTCAACTTTTCATTCGCTCTCTTTCTCAACGTTTCTTATTATCCTACTTCGCTCATTCAAAACACGTTCCCGCTCCAAACCAGTACTTGACAACCTCCCTCCTCCCTAATGTCACCATCCCGAAATTAGTTTCATTTCCTACTTTCACCCAGATTCATTCGCATCTTATCATGACACCCATTCCTTCAACAGATCAACGTCACCACGCCATCCGCGATTTCAATTCCTTTTTCCTGCACCCTCCTCCTTACCAATATTTTATCTTTACAGATGGCTCCATCATACCCGACGCTGACGGTAACCACACCGGTGGCCACGGTTTTGTTATCATGCATGATCACAAAGAACTTGCTGTCTTTTCTTCAGCAGCGCACTCTCGATCGAACATCTTGTTCGAGGAGCAGGAAGCGCTCATCGCAGCCATGCAACGTATCTCCCTCCTTTTGGCGAAATGCTTCACACCCATCCACATTCACATTGTTACGGACTCGCTTAATTGCGTCGAACTCATCTTTTCAAATGACGCACGGCACGCGGAATTCATCATAACTTTCCGCCGCCTTTGCGGTATCTTCCTCGCCCTTCACCACGACACATCACACATCACTATACAGTGGCTCCCCTCACATAAGGGAGTACTGGGCAACTCTAAGGCCGATAAACTCGCAAAAGATGCCGCTACCAAACCCGATCACGAGTCCATTCCGGATTCCTTACCCAATTTGAATGCGCAAGTACAGCTTGATCTCCTTCGAGACTGGAAAGCCAACATCGTCGATCTTTGGGGGCATCACTCAATCCTCGAGCCTTCCTCGTTCATCCTCTACCCAACGCGATCCTTTCGTCCATTTTTGAAGCTTTCCCCAAGGAAAAAGATACATCGCTTAGTTCTTTCTCACGCCGCCAGCTTAATGCTGAACTCGCTCGATATGCATAATCGAAACCTCGAACCCCGGTGTCCAGACCCATTGTGCGTCAAACATGATGTCCATCACATCCTTAATTGTTGCCCTTTCTTCTCACTTGTTCGAAACGGCCTTTTTCACCAACGATCTCTTCCTTTATCTTAGACGAGCAGAAAAGTGGGACAAAGCTATAGATTAGGGGCGAGAGTGCCCGTCCTTATATACAGTACAATTGAATAGTTTACTATAAAGAGTATAGTGAGCATATGGTGCATAGTCATATGAGCATATAGTCGGAGTTCTGGAAGTCGGTCATGTGACCAGTGACGGATATTTGCTCAGGCAAGTATCCGTCAGTTATTTATAGTTCAACACTCCCCTTCAAGCGCGCGTTAGTTTAAGTTGTTCTACAAAGCGCTTGAGTAAAGTTACAGATAATGCTTTAGTAAGTAAGTCTGCTATATTATGTTCAGTGGGAATGTATTTAACAGTAATAGTTCCTTTATCAATGTGATCTCTAAAGAAATCTTTCCGTATATCAATATGTTTAGTTCTTTGAGAATATTTACGCTCAGGATCAGTTGCCATAGTAATAATAGCTTGATTATCAGTAAAGATTGTAGTAGGTGTAAATGAAGCCTGCAGAACTTCATTCACAAGTCTTTTTAGCCAAATAGCCTCCTGAGTCGCATAAGCTAGTGCAATAAGTTCAGCTTCAGCTACGGCTAATGATACTAAAGTTTGTCTCTTGCTTGACCATGATGTTATTGAATTGCCAAGTTTAAAGAAGTATCCGGATATGGCTTTATGCCCTTCAGTTGTCATTCCATCAGAGTCAGTGTATCCAGTAAGTTGAGTATTTTCAGTTCCGCCGAGTATGAGCCAATAGTCCTTAGTTGAGTGTAAGTATTGAAAACATTGTTTTGCGGCGTCGAAATGTTTAATACCAGGGTTAGTTAAATATCTCGCGAGTATTCCACATGTATAGGCAATATCTGGCCTGGTACAGTCTGCTGCATATCGCAGTGCTCCAACCATGTTCATGTAAGGTACCTTTTCCATGTAAGTGAGTTCTTCATCATCGGCTGGTGCGTCATCAGTTGATAATTGTCTCCCTGGCTCCATAGGAGAATTCTTTAGTTTAGCATTTTCTAAGTTATAGCGTCTGATAATAGTTTCAATATAATTTTGTTGTTTTAACGCTATAGTTTTAGTTTGACGGTTACGCTTAATTTCAATTCCAAGTAACCAGTGAATTTCACTTCCGTCAGTATAAGTAACTTCATTTCCAATTTGAGTTTTTAGTTCAGTCAATAGTTGAGTTGATTTTGCAGCTATTGTAATGTCATCGACATGTACAAATAATACAAGTATAGTTTTGTTATTTTCTGTTTTGAAAAAGACTGCATTGTCATTGTCTGATCTAGTTAATCCTATTTTAGTTAAAATTGACATTAGTTTCTTGTACCAACGTCTTCCTGCTTGTTTGAGTCCGTATAGTGCTTTCTTTAATTTCAGTATTTGTCCAGGTTTCAAGTCAGGTAATAGTTTATTATATCCTGGTGGTGGTTTGATGTAAATTTCTTCACCATCTTCTAGTTCGCCATACAAGTAGGCTGACTTGATATCTATTTGATGTATTTCATAGTCATTAGTTGCTGCCCAGGAAAGTATAGTTCGCACAGTACTGAGTCGTGCTACTGGTGCAAATAGGTCATCTGAGTAAAAATCAATTCCTTCTTGTTGCGCATATCCTTGCACAACTAGTCTTGCTTTGTATTTGTCAATTCGGCCATCGGCTAACCGTTTAGTTTTGTAAACAAATCTAGTGCCAATGATATTTGCATTAGTAGGTGGGTAAACGTATTCCCAAGTTTGTCTTTCTTTCAATGTTTCAATTTCATCTTTCATGGCTTTAGCCCATCTAAGTGCATCTGGTCGCTTAATTGCTTGTTGAAAAGTGATGGGGTCGCCAAGTTGTTCATTATTGAATTCATTGAATTCAGTTAAGTAAATAGCGAGGTTAAGTTCTTCAGTATAGTCGAGTCCTCTAGAACGTTTAGTTGGTTTTCTTTGTCGCTCTGATTTTCTTGGTTCAGTAGGTTCAGTAGGATTGTTTTGGTTGTTTTCTAGTGGGGTATCAGTTTGCTCCCCTTCAATTCGAGAAGGTGCGACTTCGAGAAATTGGACATTTCTTTCAACAGTTATTTTCTGATCATGATAAATTCTATGTCCTTTACTTTCTTCATCCCAACATAGCCATCGGCCGTAGGATCCTTTAGGAGTTAGTTTATTAGTATTTTCTTCTCTGAAAATGACATGAGTGCCAAATTCATGTAAGTTATCAAAAATATAAGCTTTATTAAATCGCTTAAAGTATGGAGAGATAAAGTTAATTGCCACTTTAGGAGTTCTATTATGTATAAAGGTTGAGTAGTTAACGGCTTCTCCCCAGAGCTTGTCCGGTAATTTATGTCCTAGTAAGTTTGATCTAACTTGATTTAGTATTGTTTGATGAGTTCGCTCAGCTACACCATTTTGTTGTGGAGTATCATGTACAGTTAGTTTTCGCATAGTTCCTTGACTGTCTAAAAAGAGTTGAAAGTCATTTGATAAAAAGACAGTATCATTCACTGCGTTTTAGAGGTTGTTAATACAGTCCTGTCTAGGTGCGTGCTACATAAGGTACACGTGCCTAGACAGGAAATTTTTGCTTATCTGGACAGATGGTGTCTAGAAGTTAGGAGTCTGACCCGGAAGGGTTAGCACAAGCTGTTTAATTGAGTTAATACATGTATCTGTCTAGATTCAAATAGTATACCTACAAATTTTTGTATAGACTTGTATAGGTGGCCTAAATTACCTGTATATATGTGTGCTAGGATACAGCTTAAACTTTTTGAGATCCGATTTGGGCACAATTTTGGGGCTATATTAGGAAGTATTACTAATACAACACAGTCTCACTACTAGTGCGCAGAGCTGCAGCCATACTAATGTAAGGCGCAGCAACTGGGATGACGATAACCTGGCATGTGAATAACCAGAATGGTCTGCCGACATTGGTGGAAAACAGTCAGACTATATATCACGACGCAAGACGAATCCAAAGCACGTACCACTTCCCAGCAAAGTGCTCCGTAATAATCGCAATGAAGCACTCCAAGCTCCCGAGGATCGCACGATGAATCATAACAGGACGCAGTTTCTCCACGTTCTCGTTGTCCTCGGCCGAACGGTACTTGAGGTTGAAGCGTTCGGGAAGCTGGAAGTCGAGTTGAATGGTGGCGCATTGGAAAGGAGCGTTTGAGCGCGTCGCGAATCGTGACGTCGATCTTGGGACCGTGGAAAGCACCGTCACAAGGGTTGAGCTCCCACTTCCCGGGATATTGCTCGTCGAGGGCCTCGCGCAATTGCTAGGAAAAGGAACATAGGTGAGAAGGGGGTGGTTGGACATGACTATATGATACACGCACCGCTTCAGCCTTGTCCCATGTCTCGATGGTACCCAAGTAGTTTTCGGGACGCGTAGACAGCTCCAGGCTGAAATCAAACCCGAAAAGACCATACGTGTGTTGCATGAAATCGAATAAAGCGTTGATCTCTTGGACGACCTATTTCCAACATAACAAACATCTGGTAAAGGTGGTGAAACAGCTTGCGCACCTGAGATTTCGTGTAGAAGACATGCGTATCATCTTGCATAAACCGTCTCACTCTGGTCAAGCCTGAGAGCACTCTAATCGGCTCGTTCCGATGGACGATTCCAAACTCCGTCATCCTGATCGACGATTCCAAACTCCGTCATCCTGATCGACAGCTCCTTATAGCTTCGGTCTCGCGAGTCGAAGATAATGCAATGGCCGGGACAATTCATGGGGTTAAGCGCCCATTTCTCCTTCTCGACGTCAAGCGAGAACATGTCATCTTTGTAGTCCTGCCAGTGACCAGACTGTTCCCAGAGCTTCGCATTGTACATATTCGGCGAGATAACCTCTTGGTAGCCACGCTTGTGGTATTCCCCCTAGAAGTCTGTTTATGAGCTGAGAACAATAACGGAACGTATGACAGGCGTACCCGCATGTGTTCTACAAGAGTATTGTAAGTTCGCGTGCCGTGAGGAAGCCAAAATGCATTTCCAGGAGCGAGTTCGTTGAAGAAGTATAATTATTGCTCCTGTGCGAAGTCAGTACTATTTTAACATGCCTCGACAACATACTTACCTTGCCGATCTTTCGGTGATCACGCTTGGCCGCCTCAGCTGGGAAGAGCTTGTACTCCGAGAGCTGCTTTTTGTCAGGGAACAATATGCCGCACAAGCATTGCAGGGAGTCATTGTTTGCGTCTCCCAGGAAGAAAGAGGACGAATTCTACACCAAAGCTTAGTTCATGTCCTGACTGAAACAAGTTCTACGCACCTTGGTGAGCATGAAGGCCTTAATCCTTCCAGTATGTGGAATATGAGGACCAACGCACAAGTCTATCACTGGACCGCATCGATAAACCGTCATCGACGTACCATCAGGGACTTTCGTCTCTATGAAGTATTTCTTGTATTTATTATACTGTCCAGAGATCGAGTCAGGAGCAGAACGGCTGGAAAGAACCGATAGAAGCGCACCTCAAACATGTCCAGCAGCTTCTCCTTCGAGACCACCAGCCGTTCAAATTTCTGACATCCTTCATGATGCTCTCCACCAACTTCTCCAAAATGCGGTGCTAAGTGATAACGACCGGCCTGCTGAATAGATGTGTGAGCATCTGACTAACTGGCTTGGGTGAGCTACAAACCTTTCCATGTTAGCCATCTCGTAGAAGAAGCCGTCATCCATCGCAGGTCCCATTCAGAGGTGACACCCGTAATGCCACTCGGCGGCTACTGAGGACATGGCGCTGAATTGGCTAGCAATCACTTGCACACCAGTGTGCCATGAACTTGAGGACAGCGCGCTGACCATAGGGATGGGTGGAGACTACACATCGTGTGTGTTTTCTGCAGCGGTGATGACACGTGCAGCAAAGACGGTCCTCTCCCATGTCTTGCTGGGTACCATCGGGTCTGTGCTTCCAGACGTATGACTCAATGTGCTTGTCACAGTTCTTTGTGCTGATATGGCACTGTGCAGCCAGCAGCGGTGGTGTTGAGTCTTTCTGCATGCCACTTTTGACTGAGGAACGACAAGTGATGTAGTGGTGTGAGTCAAGGTGAAGCGCGTCTTAGCTGCGCGTCACGTCTTGCCCATGGCCAATCTACACGAAGGTAAATTCCACACTAGTCTACCCCATTTACATCAAATTCTATCTACACCGGCTTATGTCACCTATACAAATCTAGACGATATGACTACCTTGCCTATACAGGACATGTAAGCTACACAAAATCGTAAGGCAGCTACACACAACTAAACAGATAATTTGGCTAGCTCATCTAGACAAAATAAATTATATTTGTTTAACTAAGCTATTCAAACCTAAGCACATTTTTTTTTGCTATTCTATACCACTTCTTTGTGTACATTTGAATAGTTTGTTTAATACCACCCACACCAGGGTGTATTAACACCCTCTGAAACGCAGTGATTGTCAGATTGAAGTATTTTGATTTTAATTCCATATTGAGTTGATAATAAAGTAGCCCATTTGATGTAAGCAGTATAACCATCCGCTTTAGTTTTTAGTAAACTCATTTGGACCCATCTTGTACAGTCATCGACTAAAGTTAACAAATATTTAAAATTTCCAATAGCAGTTGTCGGCGCAGGTCCCCAAATGTCCATATGGAAATGATCGCCAAAATTTTTAGCTAATTCAGAAGTTTGAGTTTTGGGTATAACATTTCTTTTAATATTTGCTTCGACACAAACACGACATTGAGTTTCAGTTGAGTCAGTAATTTTGTAATGAATTGATTCAGGATGATTTTTAAGTAGCCATTTGAGGTAAGTATAACTTAAGTGTCCGAGTTTCTTATGAAGTTCAAACAAAGTAATTGATTTTACAGCGCTCATCTGATAATGTTTTAATATAGAGTACAGGTTATTTTTACATTGAATTTGACCGCATATTTCACCGCTAGGTGCCTTTATTGTACACAAATTTCCTTTATAAATAAATTCATATCCTTCTGCGCAAAGTTTAGACTGGCTAAGTAGCGTCATGTGCATTTCTTTAGCATAATAAACATCTTTAATAGTAATGGTGCTTACAGTATCACCATTCGGGATCTCAACAGTTAAAATCCCTATAGTTGAAGTAATAAAAGTTTGTGAGTTAGCGGTTATAACAGAGATTGGGTCAGTTTGTTTAACATTAGTAAGTCGGTTGAAATAAGGAGTTAAGTGAAGAGTGGCGCCAGAATCAATAATATCCATAGTATGATAAAGTTTATTAGCATAATTTTCTTTTAAGTAAATGGCTGTGGCGCTTACATGATTCGCCTCAAAGTTTTCAATAGCATCCATATAGTGATCATCGCGTAAGAAGTCGAAAAGTGCAGATTCATTGTCGAACTGCATAGTGACGTCATCGGTTATTTCAGTTATTGTCGCAGTGAATGGTGGCGTCAGCGGAAAGTTGGGCATTTCGACATTTGTCGCTTGGTGTGCTTGGGCAACTGCAGTGGAAGTGGAAGCGGTCGTAGGTACGTTTGCCGCGTTCGACGTGCTCGCCTGATGCGAGTGGGCAGTGGTCAGAGGTTTCGCATGCTCCTGAATCCCTTTCTTCGCCATGGCATCTTTAGTCTTCTGATTCCACGGCTGGGGGCAGTTAGGTGATTGATGCCCATAGTTATTGCAGTTATAACATTTAACAAAGGGATTAGAGTTCCCTGAGTTCGAGTTTGAGTTATCGGAGTTATTTGAGTATCCTCCGCGGCCGCGTCCTCGGCCTCTGTAAGTTCCAAATCGGCCACGGCCTCGACCGCGACCTCGAGTGTGTCCGCCTCGCCCTCTAAAGTAGGGGTGAGTAGCCTCGCTTTGGTAAGGGTGCGCGGCGGCGATTGGATTTCTTCGAGTATTCGCCGTGCTCCAGTTCGCAAAGGCTTGACGAGTTTCTTGAATGAGTCGGTTAGGAGTAAGTATGACGTCCTCGTGGTCTTCTTTATCTTTATTGTACTCGTTTACGGCGTTAATCTGGAGTTCAAGTTGAGTTATGACGTATTTATATTGCGGTGGTATCGCCGCGGTTATCGCTGCCAAGTAAGTTGAGTCGGCTGGCTGTTTTCCATGAGCGCAAAGTTCGGCGTGGCGTCGTTCGAGTTCGTCCAAAGTTTTGTCAAGTTGAGACACATGGCCTCGGACATTGAACAACGCTCCTTCATTTAACGCGTTAGTTACTGTGGTTTGTATGTCGTAACGCGCCTTTAGTTGTTTTAGTAGGACGTGTACTTGAGTTACGCCTAAGTAATTTCCGAGTATTTTGTCGGGGATGTTTTTGATTACACCCGCATAGATGGCGTTCGCAATAGTATTTTCTTCTGGACTGGATGGTGACGCCTCCATAAGAGTTGGATGGCCAGTGGCGTTGATAGCCTGGAATATACGGAATATCCAGAGTTTCCAGTTCTTGACACCGTCGAGTGGTTCGATGCCGTCGAATAGTTTGATTATTTCGCCCGCTTTAAGTGCTGACATTATTGGTGATTCGCGGCGGGGAATGCGCTGAGTGCGAGTAGGCGGCACTGTAGTAGGATCAGTTAGTTCGCCTTCTGATGATTCAGTAGGTGGAGTAACGCGCTCTGGTATTGGCGGTAGTGTTTCAAAGTCGCGCTCAAGTTGCGCTGGTGTGGCAGTAGTTGTAGGTGGAGTAGGAGTCTGAGTAGTACCGCTAGTAGTTGCGGCTAGTTGTTCAGCCTGTGTTTGTGCACGAGTGCGAGGACGAGTGCCAGTAGTTGGTTTAGGAGTAGTTGGTAGTGGTGGTGTTGGTGAATGAGGAGGATGGTCTGACATGCAATAGTGATGAGTGCAATGAGTAGGAGGGAGCCAAGGCTCATAACCTCTTAGACGAGCAGAAAAGTGGGACAAAGCTATAGATTAGGGGCGAGAGTGCCCGTCCTTATATACAGTACAATTGAATAGTTTACTATAAAGAGTATAGTGAGCATATGGTGCATAGTCATATGAGCATATAGTCGGAGTTCTGGAAGTCGGTCATGTGACCAGTGACGGATATTTGCTCAGGCAAGTATCCGTCAGTTATTTATAGTTCAACACTTTAACATTTTCTGACTGGTTCCGCCCAAATAACTTTCTTTTACTCTTGAAATTCGCGTACTTCTCCTTCCGTCGCCCACCGGACGGCATGCCCCTTCTCTCTGATCTACCATCCTCATTTTACCTTTAATTACTATCCATGTCTCCACCTCTACGCTTTTGGTTCCCAAATTAGTCTAACCCTTTTCTCGTGCGCAACGTAGTCTTTGTCTTTGGTTTTGTTTTCCGCAGCGGTTGGTAGTCTGTTAGAAGTAGATAGCAGAATATTATATTACAAGCGTCACGCGCGTCGACTCGTTTTCCCACGGCCGCGCGAAAGGCACAAAAATGAAACAGAGAATATTAATGAGCGAGGAAGATTGACTGTAAATAATATAGTGGAAGGTGATTAGGACTGATCTAAATCTGTATTAATATGTATCCAGAAAGCCCGCGACATCTACGCTGATATATGTCCTGTTACTTTTTCTGAGGACGTGTCTTCTTATACGCCTCCTCCAGCTCCTTCTGGGCCTGAGGAAGGACGGGTGCGTGAGTCTAAGAGACAAGAGAATAGGATCGTTAGAGATGAGAAATAATGGTAGCAGACAAAGATGAATCGGACCTTATACTCCATGCTGAACTCGCCCTTGCCCTGTGTCTGACCGCGCAATTGGCTCGAATAACCGAACATATCGTTCAATGCTACCTCGGCCGTTACAGTGAACTCATCATCGCGAACCTCACTGTCAAGAATAGTCCCACGCCGGGAGGTGATACCACCTATCACGTTGCCTGTTAGCAAGAAACCAGATCAGCCAATTAGTGCATATCCTCAGTAACAAAAGAGAGACAGAGAATGACGTACTTTGGAACTCAACCGGCGCGACAACTTCGACAGTCATGATCGGCTCAAGGATGACCGGCCGCGCGTTCGCATAGTTCTCGCGCAAGCCCGCAATAGCACAGATACGGAACGCCAATTCGGACGAGTCGACGACGTGGTATGAACCATCCTTCAGCACGAAACGGATGCCAGTGATCGGCGCGCCGCACAAGGTGCCCTTTTGCAGCGCCTCAAAAAAGCCCTTCTCGACACCGGGGATGTACTGCTCCGGGATGTTACCACTCATGACGACGTTCTCGAACTCGATGTCCTTCCCAGTCTCTGGGTCGCGCTCCATAGGTTCGATGTAGCCAGTGATACGCGCAAACTGACCCGCACCGCCAGACTGCTTGCGGTGCGTATAGGTGAACTCGGTTTTCTGCGTCGGCGTCTCGCGGTATGCGACCTGTGGCCGGCCGGTAACGCACTCTACGTTATACTCGCGCTTCATGCGCTCGACGTACACCTCGAGGTGCAGCTCGCCCATACCTGAAATGATCGTCTCTTTGCTCTCGTGGTCGATGTGCACCTTGAAAGTGGGATCCTCGCGCTGAAAGCGGTTCAGGGCACGCGAAAAGTTGGGCGTCTCCTGCCCAACGGGCTTGAGCGAGAGCGAGACGACCGGGTCGGGCACGAACATGGATGACATGGAGTATGTCGTCGAGCCATCTGTGAATGTGTCGCCAGATGCGCATTCGACACCGAAGATAGCGCAGATCTCGCCCGGGCCAATCGAGTCGATATCCTCCATTTCATTACTGTGCATTCGTACCAAGCGAGGCACTTTCACCTTCTTGCCAGTGCGCGCATGGAAGATATTTTGTGCCTTGCGCAGGCTACCTTGGTAGACACGCATGTAAGTCAGTTGGCCGAAGCGGCTCTCCTCGAGCTTGAACGCGAGGGCAACGAGCGGTGCGTCAGCTGCAGGAGTAAGCGGGACAGGCGGAGCGGACAGCGGCAACGAAGTGTCATGTGCAACAACCTGAGATTCCGCCGGGTTGGGCAGGTACGCGCATACGCCGTCGAGCATGGGCTGGACTGCAGTGTTCTTGATCGCAGACCCAAGGAAGACGGGGGAGAATTTGAGACCGACTGTTGCGCGGCGAATAGCGGCGACAAGCTGCTCTGTCGTCGGTGTTTTCTCCTCAAGGAAAAGTTCCGCCACTTCATCGTCGACGTCCGCGAGCGTTTCGATTAGCTCAGTACGTTTCTCTTGGGCCAGCTCAAGCGCCTCCGCGGGGATGTCGTCCGACTCCACGACGCTATTGCCCTTGACACCTTCGTTATAGACGGCTTTCCAGCGTACAAGGTCGACAACACCCCTAAGCTGATCTTCCTGGCCAATAGGAACCTGCACAGCAGCTGCAGGAATACGCAGCTTTGTCCGGATCTGCTGAATGACTCGCCACGGGTTCGCACCGGGTCGATCCATTTTGTTGATAAAGGAGATACGAGGTACATTATAGCGTCTCATTTGCCTGTCGACTGTGGTCGTTTGGCTCTGGATGCCAGCTTCAGCAAAATGTTTTGTTTTCGAGAACAAGCCTTACCTGAACCCCAGCAACCGCACATAACACCAAAATAGCACCGTCAAGAACCCGCAGTGCCCGCTCAACTTCAATGGTGAAGTCTACATGCCCAGGAGTATCAATGATGTTGATTGCGAAGTTCTTTTTCTCGCCAGTGACGGGTTCCGTTGCCTCCCAGTCACAGAACGTCGCCGCGCTTTGGATGGTGATGCCTTTCTCCCGTTCCAGCTCCATGTGGTCCATTTTGGCGCCAACAGCATCCTTTCCACGAACCTGCCTACCCGTGAGATCCCGACTGAAGCGTAAGTTGTGAGAAGGACACGAACCTCGTGAATGTCGCGAATGCGTCCAGTGTAGTACAAAATGCGCTCCGTTAACGTCGTTTTTCCCGAATCAATGTGTGCGGATACGCCAATATTTCTTTGTTTTCCAAGCCATGCATGATCCTTTTCCGTCAGAGGATGCTTCAGTGCTGGAGGCTCCTCCAATATCGGAGCAGGTTTAGTAGCAGCAGCTGTCGCAGCGTTTCGCGCGAAAGTATGGCGCAATGCCAAGGAACAGGACGATGAGAGCAGACTGCGTAAACTACGCGAACACTGCATCGACAATGCCATGGCCTAGGGCCACTCTGCACAAGCCAATGTGCAGAACCTCGATGCCAGGTAGAAGGAAGGTGACACTCGCACTCGGAGGATTTGCCAGCCAAATTTCTTGCTTCTATTTTTGGAGCTGAGGCTTGTATTCGTGAGAACGACGCGTCTTTAGAAAGGAGCACGTCTTCACGTGCAGATACAAATTCACATAGAATTTGGATTTATCCTGACAACCCAATATTAATACAATAATCTGTGAATATTGAGAACATGGCAAGTAAACGTCGTGTTTTGTTTTTCCTCGCTCCAAGTCAGATGATTGAGTGAGCCCGGATTCATTTGATTTATTTGAAACCATTGAAGAGACAGTGTTCTCACGAATACAAGCTCCATATTTGGAAGTAAAGCTTGCTCAACAATAACGTGTCCACTGTCGAACCCCTTCAACCTCCGCCATGGTGAGCGATTGGGCGCGTTTTAGGACCACCGAATGCTAATAACTGACACTATAACTACAGGCCTCATCAACGGCATCTGACTCCATCCCTATTGAAACTCACCATGAGGACATGATCGTGAGTGCTGCTCGTAGCTACAAGACACAAACAAGCTCTTGACGTGTTCGCGGTAGCATGATGCGCAGCTGGACTACTACGGAAAACGACTGGCGACATGCTCGTCGGATAGGACTGTCAAGGTCTTCGACGTCCTCGACGGGGAAGCGCAAAAGTCATCTGGGGGCCAGGTTCTCAAAGGGTGCGCCTGTGTTTCGGCTTCGCTCATATAATATGCAGCAGCTAGCTAATGAGTATACTTGCAGACACACCGGACCCGTGTGGCAGGTCGCATGGGCACACCCAAAATATGGCCATATCCTTGCGTCTTGCTCATACGACGGGAAGGTCCTCATCTGGAAGGAGCAACAACAACAGGGCAGCGCGTCAGGGACGTGGTTGAAGATCAAGGAGCACAACTTGCACAGTGCCTCTGGTGAGCCGTTCGTCTGCTCACTCAATCATTCCGAGATCTGACGTTCTCCCCAGTGAACTCCATCTCATGGGCACCGCATGAGCTCGGTGCCATCTTGGCCTGCGCATCCTCAGATGGAAAACTCTCGGTGCTCACATTTAAAAGTATGTTCGTTTGGACTGTTTCTCTTAAGCAGCTCATTTGACTTGTATCCAGACGACGGATCATGGGACGCCGACATCTTTAACGGGCACGCTATCGGCTGCAACGCCGTTTCTTGGGCGCCTGCCGTCCTTCCAGGCTCGCTCATCAGCCCCGCTCCACCTGCACCACAAGCACCCAATGCTGGTGGGCAGCCCGCTCCGTCACCAGTGCCGACGACAAAGCGCTTCGCGAGTGCAGGCTGCGACAACGTCGTGCGTATCTGGGGTTACAACGCTTCGTCGCAGTCGTGGGTGGAGGAAGATGTGCTCGCGGGGCATACGGACTGGGTACGCGACGTCGCGTGGGCACCAAACATTGGGCTCCCGCGCAGCTACCTCGCGACAGCTTCACAGGATCGCACGGTACTCATATGGACGAAGGACTCGCCGAGCGCGCCATGGGTGAAGACCGCGCTCGACCCGTCAACTGTTACGAGCGCCGTGTCCACCGCCCCGCCTGGTGGACAGGCACAGCCCGCACAACCGGGGAAGTTCCCGGACGTCGTCTGGCGCGTGTCGTGGAGCCTCGCGGGCAATATTCTAGCGGTTAGTTGCGGTGATGGGAAGATTACCCTCTGGAAGGAGAGTCTGAAGGGCGCTTGGGAATGCGTGAATGAATTGGCTAGTTGATCCTGTACTTTGTACATAGAATTCTGGCAAGGGATACCTTCTACTCCGCTGTCTTTTATTTTATCCGTAGTGCCCTCCGCCATGCTATTCTAGTGTCAAGAATACGCGCTCAGAGAAGGAGTGGAATCAAGAGAGCATGAACATATCCATTGGGTCTGTACACATACGTCTGACTTCTGAGGTCTTGAAAAGGAACTCGGCATAAGTATATACACCCAATTGACTCATTATCTAGGTGAGTAGGCTCTGCGAAACTCTCGCGCGCGCTCGTCAAAGTCATCCGCAACGAGATCGTCACTGGCAGAGGCCGGACCGAGCTCCGCCTAAAGGCGACTGGAAGAAGGGGAATGGGCCACAAGCGAGACTATCAAGATCGACATGCATCGTCTATAGCATCTGAGCTAATTTTGTTAAAGATTTTTCTAAGACTCTAAGAAGAAGGGTCTCAAGCTCCTTCTGCTTGGTGATTCAATCAGGAAGTGCACTGTAACACAGATCAAGGAAGCTAAGCTTCTGTGAGCATTGTGTAAGAAAACTCAAAACACGAGTTTATATATTTAAGCGACAAGGCTTCATTCTCTAAACAGGGCGAAAAGCTAATATTCCAAGACGCTTCCTTGGCTTCTCTTCCGTGTCAGTTCGTCTGGTCCGCAGAGATGCAAAGAATTATACAAGCGAGTTAAATGCCTAGTACGGACAGCTATACTGAAATTTCGACGTGATTAACAAAGTGAATAGTTTGGGTTCTCAAATTTAAAGGTAAGATTTCGAAGCGCAATTGTTGCGATCAATATTAATGATAATTGGCGGAGCTTGAAGTTGACGCGTCGTCATCACGTGCCTCTATGTCCGAGTCGTGAACATCCATCTGACAATGACCGTGCGCCAACACATCACGTCGCAGCCGAGAGATCTCTTGCCGAAATATGAGATCATATATCTCCGAATGCGATATACACGTGGACGACGCTGAGTGCGTCTTGAGCAAAGTTCTCCAGTTCTAACTAAACCAGCCCTGGAGTTCCCGGCTTCGCCGGGAACTCCGCTGGCCATCAATCCGAGTTTTTTAGGCATTGCTTAATCTGAGTTTTTTTGTTTCTTCAGATTTAATTAATGCAATTTCTCACTCTAAAAGCTATACTTATTTAAAGTTCCTTGCTGGCCATCAGTCTAAGCTCTTAGAACAATGCTTCATCTTAGTTCACATGATTCTTCAATTGCAAAACTATATATCTCACATACACATGCTTGAAAGCAATCTGAATTTTCATTGTATAACATTCTATTTACAACAAAACCTCACTAAGTACAATATTGGTTGTTGAGAACCTGAAGATAGAGTAAGTCTCTTTCAATGGAGAGACATAGTGCATAATACCTGCTTCTCATGTCTTTATTTAAAATAGAAAGGATATTCTTTATACAATATAGATACTATGTTAGGACACCTTATATTATATTCATAAAAGGCTATAGGTGTAGGCCTGCTAGAGTATTCTCACTACTTCTAACATGTTGCTGACTTCCTATACATCATGACTTGACTCTGATGTATTGAGTGTCTGACATTCCAAGACACAAACTCTGAAACACAACCATGTAGCTGTACTACAATTATGAGGAGTCTAAGTCTGAGACTCAGTGGGAGCCTCCAGACCTTTGGAGTCTGACACATTATGTTCAGTTCATGCTCTTTTCACATTCTCTTCACTGCCCAACTCATCCAAAGCTTATATGCACTTATACTGAGTTGTGCTATGTATACTCTGGCATGAGCCAGGCCAATGATTTATATATTCTGAGAGTAATTCTCAATGGACTCCAATTGGTTGATTTTCTACTGAAATTTATTTTATAATACACATGGAGAAGATCACAGAATATTTTTCTAATTGGCTTGTTTTTTTCTGCATTTTTCCTAACTTTTTCATGTGAGGAATGAGTTGTTTAAGCTTAGAGTATAAAATTGATTGTAGATGATTTGCATGCTGCTGCTTTGGAGTTACCACTTTTAGCCATCAAAATTTCAAGAGAAGAGCATGATTTAATTAAATTATTTTTTTTTCATATTTTTTACAATTTTTTTCATAGGGGAAATGAGTTGATTGAGCCTACAGAGCGGTCTGCTCACGGATGTGTGCACATGTGCAGACATCATGTGATGATCTGCAATATTGCCGCTTTGAGCCATCAAAATTTTCGGAGCTGGCCGGAGCAGGAGCATGTAGGTGACAACTAAAGAAGGAAAAAAGAAGCATCAAAAATATTGAAAGTCCGAATTTAGTCAGCATGTGGCTGTGTCGAAAGTAGGGGGTTGCGTTTGTATATTAAGATGTATGGGCTTTGTCGATGTTTGTTTCGCTACTAGGCTAGCCCAAGTTGGACGGCGAAAGGCAGCGCATCCGAAGAGGACAAGCTCCCGAGCTATCCATGTATCTACGGTGTTACCTCGAGCGACTTGAGAACTGGAACTTGCTCAAGGCGAAGATTACTCGGCCGGCTGAACAATTCGCTCCTCGTCGACACCGAGTCTGTTCGTGAGCCGGATTACTAGAAAAATACTTGTGGCGTACGTTCTTCTCATTTCATAAATGCGATGATTATAGAGCCTGAAGATCGGTGACGCCAAGCTTCGAGGATATCGCGCCCGTGACAAACAGGAGTTCGGAGAACCAACTGAGCGTGTCGGATACGAACCTATGCTCAGCGGAGGACGGCAGAATGCTGTCGAATTATCTTTCTGGCCGAGGATTTTTCAAGTGGAGGAACAAGTGATGATATATCTTAGTTCGCGCTAAGTCGGAAAATTTATATTGTCCCCGATCGCTACGCTTGTCATATGTTCATGGCGGACAACTTATGGTCCAAATTTAACGGAACACTCCATCGGACAGAAGAACGCCGATCCTTCAGTTCTCAGGGCATGACTAGCCTTCTATGGCAATATTATGTCCGAGAAATTGTCGCTCGCGTGGTCACAGTGGTAAGTCGATCCTCAGAAGCCGTCAAGAAGCATTTCTAATATTTTACAGAACATCTGCCAGCAATGATGGACTTTGCTTCGACAATCGGTCTCTTCTCGGTTCTATTCAACATAACCAGCCATATCCTCCGAGATTTGGAGAGCCCACAGAATTGCAGTCGTCAAGGACAGCTTGCTGACTTGCTGATGTTTTTTCGTACGGATCTCATATATAGGGAGCTTTGTACTCCTCACATTCCCCATCGCCTCGGTACGCATCCATTCAAGACATGTTCCGCACCGCTGCTCTCCTCTCCTTCGCCCTCTGCGCTGTTGTGCACGGTCAGCAAGCAGGCACGTTGACGCCTGAAACCCATCCTCCACTCTCCTTTTCGATATGCACAGGGAGTGGTAGCTGCACGACCCAGGCTGCATCCGTCGTGCTCGACTCGAACTGGCGCTGGCTGCATCAGACGACCAGCTCCACAAACTGCTACACTGGCAACGAGTGGGACGCGACTCTCTGCCCGACGGTGTCACCTGCGCCGCAAACTGCGCGCTGGATGGGGCGGACTACTCCGGCACATATGGTATCACCACGTCCGGGGACGCGCTCACCCTCAAGTTTGTTACCGATGGCCCATACTCTACTAACGTTGGTTCGCGAGTGTACCTTATGGAAGACGACAGCACCTACCAGATATTCCACCTCAAAAACCAGGAGTTCACCTTCGACGTCGACATGTCCAATCTTCCCTGTGGTCTCAACGGCGCTCTCTACTTTGTTGAAATGGACGCAGATGGCGGATTGTCCGAATACAGCGGCAACAAGGCCGGTGCCGCGTATGGAACCGGCTACTGTGACACCCAATGTCCCCAAGATATCAAATTCATCAACGGCGAGGTAAGCTTTCATTTTTCTCCAAATTTAGGTCGCACTTTTGCTCATATCACGTCCGCAGGCCAACGTGGAAGGCTGGGAGCCTTCCGCCAACGACCCGAACGCCGGAACCGGCATGTACGGCACATGCTGCAATGAGATGGACGTGTGGGAGGCCAACTCCATGGCGGAAGCCGTTACCCCTCATGTTTGCTCTGTCCAGGGACAGACCCGCTGCTCCGGCACCGACTGCGGAGCCGGCGACGACCGTTACGATGGAATTTGCGACAAGGATGGCTGTGACTTCAACTCATTCCGCATGGGCGACCAGTCGTTCCTCGGCCCTGGCTTGACAGTCGACACCAGCTCCACGATCACCGTCGTGACCCAGTTCTTCACTGCTGACAACACATCCACGGGCACGCTCTCCGAAATCCGACGCCTGTATGTGCAGAACGGCAACGTCATCCAGAACTCGAAGGTCAACATCCCTGGCATGGACGCATACGACTCCATCACCGACGACTTCTGCAACGCGCAAAAGACGGCATTCGGCGACACGAACAGCTTTGAGAACTTGGGCGGACTCACGGTTATGGGTGATGCATTCGACCAGGGCATGGTGCTTGTGATGAGCGTGTGGGACGATTACGAAGCGAACATGCTGTGGCTCGACAGCGACTATCCCGCTGACGGAGACCCATCCACCCCGGGCATCGCGCGCGGCAACTGCTCCACGACATCGGGTGTGCCCGCCGACGTTGAGTCGCAGAGCCCGGGTGCCTCGGTTACCTTTTCCAACATCAAATTCGGTGACATCGGTTCAACCTTCACCTCAACATAACTATCAGAACCAGAGCATGACTCGATTTTCTGTTTTCCCTCGTTCTTTGCTTGTCCCCTAGTTTGACATTTAGGCTGCTCGAACAAAACAACAGGCCCAATAGCGGCCTCTTTTCACTCCTTGGTCGCAACCAAATCGATTTATATTCGGATGTATTTCATTTCAATGAAACCTCTGAACTTTGCATCATAGACTGAAATATGAAAATGATGATATTATGAGGAATACTCGTATTCTCACTTTGATGACAAGATCAGAATGATGTCGGTCTGAATCACGACGCGTCGTCGTCACGCGTCTCCACTCCTGCCTGCAAAAACACCAATGACGTAGGGCATCTGTCAACTCTCAAAACCATGACAAACTCAAGTCCATCCTCAAACCTCCATCTTCAACGAAGCCCATCATGTCTACGCGCCAACGTACCAACCCGCAGTCGAGTGACCTCCCTCCGAAGCGTCAGGGCAAGGTCGTGCGGCACGACGTCTCGAAGCCGCTCCAGAACATCAGCCTATCGCGTCTCGTGAACCTCCTCGTCCTCTTCGCCGTCCTCTTTACTGCATTCTACGCATACCGCATCGTACAGTGGAAGTCTGAAGTCGGCGGGTGGTGGAACCTCGCGCTCGGGAAACGTCCGCCCCAGATGAACCCGCACCCAAATTCGAACTCGGGCATGGGCGCGTCCAACCCCCACTCACACTCCGATGCGAATCAAGATGTCGTACTCGAGAGTCACATACATGCCGTAGCATCTATTCTCGGGATGCAGCCTACTGATCTCGCGTTCGCGCTTTCAGCCGCCGTACACCAACACGTCGCACCCAAAACGATATCCTCCATCTCTTCCTCCATCTCCTCGTCCGCGTCCGCCGCAGGTTCTTCAGTAACAGCCGCAGATGCGCTTTTCAACGGCGACGACGCTAAGGCGCGTGATCACTTGAACTCGGAGGGCGTAGTGAACAAGGCTGGGTCGGTGGCGAAAGCGGTAGAGGCAATTGTTGGACTTGACGAGCCAATCATGGCTGACTAGTCGCTTCGTGCAGATGGGCGTCGACCATGAACCTGAGCTACTCGGATAACGGATGTGTAAGCTCTCATACTTTCTGGGTCCTGTGTTAAGCTTATACGTGCGTGCAATTTCTCCTCGTCATCTTTCTTTCTAGAGCTCTCAAGGAAACCTTGTCCTGCTTTTCAGATTAACATCGCTATGCTGATATATCTGCATTCGGACCTTGAGTACTCTTGACTGTATCATAACGCTTGCAAGCCCCAATTTATGCAGTTGCATCACTGGCATTTTTTCGACTGCAACACGAGAATTATAGCAATTCGCGGTGTGAAGACGAGTAAAATCTCTTGTATTTGGACATCAAAGTGGAAGCGAAATTGGAAGCCCGAAAGTATCAGTACACGACGTTGAAGATCAAATGCAACATCCACCTACACATCACAAGTTATTCGCCAGCGGAGAGATCTACGGCAGTCCAGGATAATATGTCGAAGGGATCGTCCTGAATGAAAAAAATTAGTAGTGCGTGGATACTGCGGACAGGACAGGACTCACGGGATCGGGATGGGCGAGCTGGTCGTAAAGCCGGCCGACAAGTCGTCAGACAGGCTCGGCGACATCGTGTACCCAGCAGGCGCGCTTGTCGTCGGTGTCACTACCGCGTAGATTGTCGGAGTGCCGGACTTCAAACACGAGCCGGAACCGAACGCGCTCCTGTATTTGTTGGTCGCAGAGCTGGCCTCGGACCAGAGATTCACATCCGAGAGCGTAACGTCCGTGCATGGTGCGCCGTCTGCACACAATATCTGGATCGGAGAGCGTTGCGCACCGATGATAACCTCGGCGTCCCAGTTCTGCAATACCTAGCCTACTCGAAGCACAAAAATGACCTGGAATGTGGTACGCTCAACAGCACGCCATCGTCAGCCGCCGTCACCTCACTACTCCAGTACTGATCGACATTCAATCCACAGGCCCTCCAGCGCGCAATGAAGAACAAGAACGTGGAGCCGCCATTCGACTTCGAGCGTCTGCCAGGTCTACATGTTTCATTTTCCTGGCAGAGTGTCGACCTGGAGTGCTTTCGCGCGCATTTCGTGAACGCGCTGCCGATGGCAGGTCCGATGTCCTAATTCCGCATACCCATGTGAAGTCTATGCCCATCAGCCTCAGTTGACGTTGCAGTGGACTACAGAAGGACGAAAACGGACAACTCACGCTAGAGCCGGTGGACCCTTCGTAGTCGAGGATATTGCAGCTCGTCGCTGCTTTGCAGACCTCGACATCGTGATGCAGATGCTGGCTGAAAGTCGGGAGAGAGAGCAGGGCATTTCAAGAAGGGCGGACAGGAAAGGGAGCCCGAAAACTGTTGTTCAAGGCGGCGTACAGGGATCCTAGACTGACAGATCGGAACTAGGAAGTCCTGTCCTCCTCATTGATTCTTCATACATCGATATCGGTTATTCCTCGCATTTTGTTCTGCACTAAGTTGGGGAGTTGCAGCTGTGCGGATAGCTGGTAACAGGCGATTTGGACTTTCATGGAGACGTTGGAGAAGGTCGCGGACGAGAGGAGCGCTGACAAGCAGACACGACAGAGCGCTGGAGTACTCATGCGCCGGAGGTTCCATGATTTCGATATTGGAACCTTGACAGGGGAATTGTGGCGGGAATTGTACGTCGCGGTTAGATGCGTCAGCAACCATGGTCCTGTCATTGAGCGCGAAGCATCCGCCAATGGTTGAGTCTTCTCTACAAGAACGAAGCATATGAAAGGGGCGTGGATGCACGTCTAAAGTGTCTTTGAGAAGGGTGGCGCTGAAGAAGAGCCATAGAAGAGTGCCTTTATTCCGAGCGGGCTGTCGAGGTTCGGGAGGGGGGGGGGGGGCGCACAGACTGTCAAACCGGATCGAGGCGGCACTGTCTTAGTGGCTTTGTGCAAGACATGAAATTGAGTGTCGTTTTTGTTTTTTAACGCAGAATGTGGATAGTTTTACATTGGAAACATATTGCATTAATGGGCATTGGATGTACTTCTCTGATCTAAGCGCCTTGCCGCAGTGAATTTTATTGTACGCATACAGCTTGAAGGACGCGAGTTGAGAGAGAAATTGCAAGTCCAAGAGAGTCTTCCGCCGTCAGACCGACATTAACCATATGTGTTGAGCGGCCAATGATGGCCTGAATTTCGTAACGCCTTACCGCAGTAGAACCTATTGTCGGATTACAAGGTAGGCAATCGAGAGGAATTGCCAAGTCCAAGAGGTTTGTCAGGCCCACGCTGAGCGAGCCACGCCGCGTGGGCCGGACGCGTCAGCATTCTGTCGTGGCCGCCTGTAGGAAAGAGAAACTTCAGTACTTGTCTTCATCTTCTTTCGGCGAATTGCTCAACGTCGCAGAGTCGGATTGTCTCAGCTTTTGTTTGCGCATCAGGTAGGTCCATATTTGCCCATTTCGAATATACCGTATACGGAAGGCCCCTTAACTTCCGTTGTTCCGTCAGAACACTCGCTTAGATCTGCTTTGTACATGTTTTGGCAAACGAGACGAGCAATCCGCTTAGCAGCCGATGGTTCGTCTTCCGATCGTTTAAATAGCGCTGCGATTCCGCGACTCTTTCCTCCCATCTTCAACCTCCCCGAGTAAGTCCCCGAGTCCTCAAGGCCCTCAAGACCTCAAGGCTTCAAGCTTTCACGGTATCTCGTTTTCTTTCTAGAGCGTAAGCTTCATTTCGACTTCTATTTGAAGCGCGTCATACTCACTCGCTGTGACCTATGCAGACTGATTTTCGACATCATGCGTATCCGTTTCCCATCCACTCTTAGCGAGTTTTCTGTCGACTCTTCTACCTCTTCCGGGTCCATTGCGCGCAAGGCGCGCAAGAAAGAGTTCAGCTCGCGCCAGAAGAGCCAGAAGAAGGCGAAGAAGCCCAGAGCGCGCGATGAACACCACGAGACGCGTCAGGAACGCGCCAAGCGCGGTGCCAAGCGCACACTCACTCCCGAGGAACGTATTGCAGAGCGTGCGCGCAGGAAGGCGAAGGCGTCTGGTTCGAAGACGCCTTTCCCAGGGCCTGCATCGGCAGAGGCTAACCCTACGCTGTCCGAGCAGCCGTCTAGTCCGATTAAGCGAGGTCTTTATTTCATCTACAACAACTTCGTTCCGCATTTTGGTTTGCCTAACGACTCACCCACACCCACTGGCTCCTTCTCTAATGCGCCTGGTGCGTACCCGAGTTCGTTCGTTCATCCCGAGCCTGTTCCACAGTCATCTTCTGTTATTGGCTCGGATGAGGACTCGTCTGATGACTCTTGGTCGCCCTCAAGCACTAGCTCTGACTCTGCCTCGTATACGAGTTCCAACGGCTCATCCTCCGACCTCCCTTCTTCCGATGACCTCCCCACTGGCATTCCCGAACCATCCTGCCATCGCCAAGTTTCTCCCCACCTGCACTGCAAGCACCACTTCGCCGACCCTTACTGCAGGGACCGTTTCAACCAAGAGCGTGCGAAGGTTGCGAGGGCGGAGAAGTACGCTCGGGAACAGGAAGAGCGCAGACAATACGACGAGAAGCAGCGACTTGAGCGAGAACGCGTTAGGCTTGAGAAAGAACGACTGGAGGAAGAACGCATTACACTTGAGAAAGTGCGACAAGAGGAAGAAGAGCGTCAGAAACACGAACAACAGCAACGGGAAGAAGAACGGCGAACTCGCGAGGCGGATGAGGCAAGGGTTGTTCGGGAGGCCCTCGAGGCTTATGAAGCCGCGAAGGTCAGGCGAAGGGAACGGATACGCAATTGGATGGAAGCCGACCGCCAGCGACGAGAGAGGCTGCGGAGGGAGGAAGAAGCCCAGCGGGCTCAAAGGGAAGAGAATCGCAAGCGCCAGAAGGCGGCGCGCGAGGAGGAGGAGCGCAAACGGCGGGAGGCCTTCAATGCTCGTCCGCGTGACCGCACATCGAGGACTCGCTCTACTCATTCCCGCTCCCATCCGTACGCAAGGTCTGCGAAGCTTGGACGCACGCACAGCGGCCTCCATTTCAATCCAAGCAGCGCGCCGCCCGTGCCGCAGCCAAGGCCGTCGACCCCCTCGTTGCACACTTCGAATGGTATGAGGCCGAGTGGAAGGGCATCTCTTCTCTGTCCAGTGACGCGCCGCTCTCCTTTGCTAGTATCCCGTGGCCGTTGCTCACCATCCCGCGCTCGCCCACGGACGTTACGACAACACGCGTCCTTGAATTCATGCGCCACGCTAAGCGTGGCCCGAAGGTCACTACATCCAAGCAGCTTAGACTCTCGGCAATGAAGGAGCTGAAGAATTGGCACTCGGACAAGTTCACGACGCGCGTCCTTTCGCGCATCGTTGATGACGCCGAGCGCGAGATCGTTCGCGATGCGGCGGATATTGTACAGAAGGCGCTTACCGACCTCAAGTCAACAAACTGAGCGCGCTCACCGCAAAATCCTATTTTTCCCATTCCATGTGATCCTATGCAATCCATCTTGGATACTCAGGTTGTAGTTCTTCCTTATTCGGATTCTGGACAGTGATTAAGAAGAATGCCCGCTACCGTGCGGATGCCGATGTATCGCTAGCTTTTCCACTTCTCCATCTGTGTTGTTTCCATATGCTCACTTCTTCCTATGCTTTCTGGCTTTACTCTCTAGCAACTCGAGTTTATGCCTACCACGTCCCCCGTCTATGCCTTCTCTTCTATGTCTACCTTCTTTATATGCCTCCGTTCTCATGTATACACTTCCTTCTCTCTTTCACTCCCTTTCTCTCACCGTTCACTGACTGAATATCTCTTTAAACTTATAATTTCCTGAATGCGTAGTGTGTACGAATAGATTTATAACTTGAATACTACAATATCTACTGTCTTTTCTCGATGATTTGGATGTGATAGGGCGGATTTGCATAAGGCATGAAGGTTACTTCCATTGTATTGCTGTTATCGTCTTTCACTCGTATTTTACAGCACCAGCGCGAAGCGCATTGAGAGAGCTGGCGCTGAACTCATCTCATCGTATACATACAGTACTAATACGTTTTGCATTTTGAACTCCGAGCGCGTCGCGCGTGACTCACTTTTTGCCTTTCAAGTTGCCGCGCCGCGGATCCTCGATCTGCACACCAACTCTACTAAGTAGCTGTACTGAATCTCATCTAAATTCTCCAAAGTCCAGGAGCTGCTATCGAGAAATGGCAATGGTATTGGTATTGCAACGAAGATTGTTTATCTGGTGACGCGGATTCAAATCTGAAAGGTTAACAAATTCAGTTGTGCTTCCCAAGTGAAGAAGTAAACTCTTCTTCAGACTTCCATGGCCCTGGGCTCAGCATGTGCGCCCGAGTCCAAAAAAAGTTGACCAGCTTCTCAGCGAGCGAATTCTCAAGGTCTTCTGTTCTCAGAGAAGCCAAGCCCGGTATCTGGCGAAGAATGCGTGGCCCACACGTCAGCGGGCGTTTCTTTTCTTCCGTGCTCAGCTCTCGCTGTGTTTCTCAAAGCTGTAGTATCTCTCTTCGTTATGCACGGTTCTTTCTGTCTTGCTTATCGTCATCTTAGAGTGTTAGTTGAGACAGTGGGTTTATTTCATGAGATTTGATGTCAAATAGAATGAATAATTCGCTTGTTGCGAAAATATCAACAGGAGAAATGAAGTACTCAGCATCCGCCACGTCGGAGGCACATTTGTCTCGAGAAAAAGATGGTTCGGGTATGGCACGTTGCACATTTCATTTTTACGAGATAAGATGCCGTACTCAATCGTTCAGAAGGATTGAGTACATACTAAGCACGCGTATTATTCCCAGTGCACATGAACGAATACCACTAACTCGGGTACTCATTCCCAGTGAAAATTAGCAATTGTGGTATAGAATCATATAGAGAGATCTAACCAGAAATCAACATCGAGTGAAATCGAGTGTGGACATTTTCATATTGTGATATCAGATGGTCATCAAAAGTACAAATTTTAAGGCTGCGAAGAGGCTCGATTTCACTCGTTTCTACTCAATTTCAAATTACAACATCGAGTGATTTCGAGTGGTATCAGATTTCACAACATAAAAATGTCCAGCACTCGATTTCATTCGATGCTCATTTGATGGTGACATTTCACTCGATCTGACACGATGCCACAATTGCTAATTTTCACTGGGACTCATTGGCAGGCTGGAGAAGCTGCTTACGCTATCGCGTCAGCGGCGGTAGCCTCTCGAGGTGAGGCCAAATCAGCGTATTTAGCGCATGCACACCCGTTTTCTTCTCTTCTTGTCTCGCCATAAGTGACAGAGCGTGTATTTTCAGGAGCTTCGCGGGGTAATCCGGGAAAATGTAAATCAGCATATCAGTTCGGTGCTTTCCGACGTGTACCCTCAAGAAGTGGAGAACTAGTCGGACGGACGGCGAGAGGGTAGTATCATCGAGCATGGGGAAGGATGGTGTGGAGAGCTCGATGACAGCGTGCTTGAGCGTACCGAGTTTCCATCAGCCGGTATTCGAATAAATTTGGAAAAAAATATTGAGGAAAAAAAAGGAAAGGCCGCACCGCCTGCGGTTGAGGTTGGGAAACTCTAGTACGCTTTACGTCTCGTATGGATCGCCTATGATCACTATCCCCGCACTCTGCATATGCCTACAGCAGAGCGCCGATTCCTGACAGAGACCCCCAACCCCGAACCCAACAGAAAAACAGAGCAGCGCAATTAATGCTCGCCTAAGTCATGCCTTCTGCAAAGCACAGCGCGGCGCCGGGATCCTGCACATCTGCGATATTTCACGTGCATTGGGTAGGACCGTGAGGGTGATGGCCAACACATCCACCAAGAAAGAAAAAGACATGCGCGCACTCAGGTTGGGTAAGTCAAGCACAAAGCTAATTTATATCAGCAGCGGTATCCTCGTTGCTGTTGAAGGCAAGGAATTAGGTCCCAAAGGAGAGTGCGAGTGTAGCTTGGACATGCTGCTCCCTGGCAGCCAGACAAAATCGTGTGCAATCGCAGATTTTCTCTGTCGCGATTGCGGGAGGTTGGGACCACGATGCGATGGCCTGGTTCCATGAAGGAATAGATGAATACATGTCAAGGACGCAACATTTGCCGATCAGAACTGTGAGTTTCAAGGTCACGAGTTGCAGGCTACGTCACAGCCTTTGTTTACGTGTCCAGTAGGTCCGTGTTTGCTCATTCCGGCCCGGCGGCTCTTACCTTCGTTGCTCCATGTTTGGGCAAACTAGACTCAGCAGTCGATGGTTTGTCTTTGGACAGTTGACTGCACTGCAATTCCGCGACTCTTTTCTGCCATACACTGTACCGAGAGGGCCTCAAGTCCTCGAGTCTGTCGTTCTCATGGTATCTCGATTGTAGGCTTCATTCCGAACTGAGTTGCATCATACTCACTTGCTCCGAGTCTTGCAGACTGATTTTCAACATCATGCCATACACCATTCACGAGTGCTTTGTCATACTTAGCCTCGACCGATTCCGAACCCTCTTACAGGGCAGGCGAGAAATTGTTCCGCACGTGCCAAAAGACAGGCCAAGAAGAAGCTCGGAGCACAATATGAGCACCTCGAGACACGTCAGAAACGCGCTGAACCCGGAACCAGACAGACATTCACTCCCGAGGAACATGCTCTAGAGTGTACGCGCAAATCTCGTCCCAGCAATGTGGAAGGCGTCTGGTCCGGAGACGCCTTTCCCAGGGCCTGCCCCAGTGGAGGCTAACCACGCGCCGTCCGATTAACCGTCCATTCCGATCAAGAGGGGCATTTTTTGTGCCTACAACAACCTCATCCCACACTTCGACGCATCTGGCGACTCCTCCGCTCCCAACGGTTCCTACTGCAATGCGCCCGACGCATACCTGAGCTCGTTCATTTAGCCTGAGCTTGTTCCGCCGTCATGTCCTATCGTTAATTTCGAGGAGACATGTCTGATGACTCCATGTCATCCTTCGCCACTGGCTCCAATTCTGCCTCATTCGTGACTCTCAATGGCTCGTCCTCCGATCTTTCTTCCTCTGATGACCCCCCCCCCTACTGGCATTCCCAAACCATCCCGCTATCTCCATGTTCCTCCTTCTAACTCACGCTGCAAACACCACTTCACTGATCCTTACTACTTGGACCGTCTCGACAACCAGCGTGCACGGCTTGTGGGGCTGAGAATTTACTCGGGAGGAAGAAGCGTACTACCGGCGCGAGAGGAGGCAGCGTGAACAAGAACGCATTAGGCTCGGGAAAGAGCGAGGGAGGAAGAAGAGCTTCAGAAATGCGAGCAGCAGCAACAGGAACAAGATCGACGAACACACGAGACCGGTGAGGCAGGCGTATTTGGGAGGCCCTTTGAGGCTTATGAAGTCGAGCATGTTAAAGCACGGAGTGGAATCGCAGGTGGTTGGAAGCCGAGCGCCAGAAGCGGGAGAGGATGCAGAAGCCCAGAGAGGCTCGCAAACAAGAGAAGCGCAAATGCCGAGAGGCACTCAACACTCGCGCACGCTATCACACATCAAGGACCCGCTCTACTCGTTCCCATTCTCATCCGTTAACAAGGTCTTCGAAGCTCGGCCCCTCGCACAGTGGACAGCACTTCAACCCGAGCGATGCGCCGCTTGTACCGGCAGCCAAGACCGTCGACCCTCCTCGTTGCACACTCCGAATGGTATGAGGCGGAGTTGGACAACATTTCTTCTCTGTCCAGTGGCGCACTGCTCTCCTTCGCTAGTATCCCGTGAACGTTGCTCACCATCCCGCGTTTGCCCGTTACGGCACCGCAGGTTCTCGAGTTCATGCGCCACGTGAAGCGGGGTCCGAACGTCACGACATCCAAGCAGCTCAAACACTTTGGAAGGAAGGAGCTGAAGAATTGGCACTCGGACAAGTTCATGACGTGAATCCTTCCGCCCGTTGTACGTAGATGACGCCGAACGCGCGATCGTGCGCGCTACAGTGAGCGTCGCGCAGAAGTTGCTCACCGACATATCCTATGCAATCCATCTGGGTGCTCAAGCTTTGTGTCTCTTATTTGATCCGATGGACCGTGATTAAGAAGAATGCCTCGCTACCGTGTGGATGCCGATGTATCGCCAGCTTTTCCTTCTCCATCCGTGTTGCTCAGATATGCTCACCCCTTTCTTCTACCCAGGCTTGTAGCTTTACGAACTACCAATTCAAGTTTATGCCTTTCACGTCTTTCAGGTCCATGCCTCGTTTTCTGTGTACAATATCATCCTTCTTTATCTCCCTTTCTCTCCCTACCACATGTTGGCCGATCTTCTCTAAACTCATTGTCACATGAATTCTTAGCGCGCATCGACATATTTATAATTGAATACTACAATCCACCGTCTTTTCTGTGATTTGGATGCGATAGGTGTCTCGCGTGAATCATAATATCCAAACTTCTATCGCTTTCTTGATATCGTTTTCCACGTTTATCCGTACTTCACCAGCTCAAAGCGCATCAAGAGTACTTGCATTGAATTCAGCTCGACATGCACCATTGTGGTTTAGACCGTATGGAAATCCACGCACGTCGCGTGTGGCTCAGTGTTTGTCTCGACATGATGGAAGGCATCGCCTAGGACGTCAAATACATAGCAAGGACTTCTGTCTCAGGTAGCTTATCGACCGAAGTGCCGCTCAGAGTGTCTTTCACATCGTCGTCAGTTCGAGACACGACGCGACTTATAGGACGTCGAAATCCCGTTGAAAGACTGACGTCTGATTCAGAGTACTACCACTACATAGGAAGACGGTCGGACGCCGGATGACAGACACAAAATATTGTTCATGGCACGAGTACACTGGCTGACGACATGAAAGCTATTCTACACAGATAGATTTTCAGCATACATATAATACCTTGCAATCAGAAGAAAAGCTAATGAGATGGGTAACGCCAAGGACTCAAGAGAAATTATGCTCACTTCAAATCACTATGCCCTCTCTTCATTCCTCACTTCGTCCAAGTGTTTCCATGGCAAAGACTTTTCCAATCGATTCTGACAGGATGCCCGTTTGCGTTGTACGGCATGCATGCTAGACTCATATCGCATACGCCATTTCGATACTCGTGAGGGACCCACAACAACAGACCTCCATCCAACGTTCGGATCCATCCATCAAGCGGAATACTCGAAGGAATACTCGAGTATATGATGCGTGGTTCTTTGTCGGAGGTGCTACTCTCTAAGTCTGATTTGTCACTTGATTCTTCGCCTGTGCAAGTAGTCTCGGAGACCGATACAAAGCATTCGTCATCAGGACTCCAACGACTTCCGCCTTGAGATAGTTCTCCGACAAATGAGGCGCTGTGAGCATCCCACATCCGAATCGTGTTGTCAGAAGACCCAGAGATGATTCGGCTTCCATCTGAAGAGTACCCAATAGAGTAGACCTGGCCCGTATGGCCTCGAAGCAGCTCGCCGATCGGAGCGCCGCTCTCAGCATCCCATACGCGAATCGTCCTGTCGTCAGACCCAGAGATGATTCGTCTTCCATCTGGAGAGTACCCAACAGAGTTGACCCAGCCCGTATGGCCTCGAAGCGGCTCGCCAACGGGAGTGCCGCTCTCAGCATCCCACATCCGAATCGTCATGTCGGAAGACCCAGAGATGATTCGGCTTCCATCTGGAGAGTACCCAACAGAGTAGACCCGGCCCGTATGGCCTCGAAGTGGCTCGCCAACGGGAGTGCCGCTCTCAGCATCCCACATCCGAATCGTGTCGTCGTAAGACCCAGAGATGATTCGGTTTCCATCTGGAGAGTACCCAACAGACAAGACCCCGCCCGTATGGCCTCGAAGCGGCTCGCCGACAGGAGCGCCGCTCTCAGCATCCCACATCCGAATCGTGTCGTCGTAAGACCCAGAGATGATTCGGTTCCATCTGGAGAGTACCCAACAGAGGAGACCTGGTCCGTATGGCCTCGAAGCGGCTCGCCAACGGAAGCGCCGCTCTCAGCATCCCATACGCGAAGCGTCCTGTCGTCAGACCCAGAGATGATTCGTCTTCCATCTGGAGAGTACCCAACAGAGTTGACCCAGCCCGTATGGCCTCGAAGTGGCTCGCCAACGGAGTGCCGCTCTCAGCATCCCACATCCGAATCGTCATGTCGGAAGACCCAGAGATGATTAGGCTTCCATCTGGAGAGTACCCAACAGAGTAGACCCGGCCCGTATGGCCTCGAAGTGGCTCGCCAACGGGAGCGCCGCTCTCAGCATCCCACATCCGAATCGTCTTGTCTAAAGACCCAGAGATGATTCGGCTTTCCATCTGGAGAGTACCCAACAGAGTAGACCCCGCGCGTATGGCCTTGAAGCGGCTTGCCAATCGGAGCGCCGCTCTCAGCATCCCACATCCGAATCGTCGAGTCAGAAGACCCAGAGATGATTCGGCTTCCATCTGGAGAGTACCCAACAGAGTTGACCTCAGCCCGTATGACCTCGAAGTGGCTCGCCAATGGGAGCGCCGCTCTCAGCATCCCACATCCGAATCTTCGAGTCGTAAGACCCAGAGATGATTCGGCTTCCGTCTGGAGAGTACCCAACAGAATGACCTCGCCCGTATGACCTCGAAGCGGCTCGCCGAACGGAGTGCCGCTCTCAGCATCCCACATCCGAATCGTGTCGTCGTAAGACCCAGAGATGATTCGGTTTCCATCTGGAGAGTACCCAACAGACAAGACCTCGTCCGTATGGCCTCGAAGCGGCTCGCCGACAGGAGCGCCACTCCCAGCATCCCACATCCGAATCGTCTCGTCAGAAGACCCAGAGATGATTCGGCTTCCATCTGGAGAGTACCCAACAGAGTTGACCCAGCCCGTATGGCCTCGAAGTGGCTCGCCAACGGAGCGCCGCTCTCAGCATCCCACATCCGAATCGTCGAGTCGGAAGACCCAGAGATGATTCGGTTTCCATCTGGAGAGTACCCAACAGAGTTGACCCAGCCCGTATGACCTCGAAGCGGCTCGCCAACGGGAGCGCCGCTCCCAGCATCCCACATCCGAATCGTCGAGTCGTCAGACCCACAGATGATTCGGCTTCCATCTGGAGAGTATTGCACACAGGTTACGCTGCATTCAGTGGTTAATGTCTGTAAGCTAACGGGCCAGTTTGCACTGCGTCCGGCCAAAACTGCTGCGAATTCTTCAATTTCGATCCGTGTGACTTCGCGATCATGGAATCCGATGGTGCCCACAGTAGCGCTGAAATGTAGATGTGCGGTGTGCTGATCAACATTGGCTCGTGTAATCCTCTTACGAACCGGAATAAGTCCAGCGCAGCATTACAAACTTCTGTATCATCCTGTGTGTGCAAATCGCAAAGTCAGATATTATCCTAAATCAGTACGAACGTAATCTCCGACCTTGTAGGCACCTTGCAGTTTCTGCAGAATAGTGTTTGCTGCCTTGAGCTCTGACATCAGACTCAACGCCTCCAGCCAGTACAGCGACCTTGCTTCGTATAAAAAGCCGCGCAGCATCTTCCCCACCTCTCGTTTACATTCATCATCGGATTTAGACAGATGATCCAGCCAGTAGAAGCAGCTGTACTGCAGCTCCCGGGGTATACATCGAGCCACGCGCTCCTCGAGATCAACCACATCGACATTGCGAACATACGACGATTCCAGTCCGCAAATGTTGAACTTCAGCCCAGCTTCCATGATTTTAAAGCACTGCTTCGCCATTATTGCATCCAACTCTACTGTTTCCGTCCAGAACTCCCTGGACCTCGCTTGGCTTCCGATGAAGTCGAGGAACGAAGGATGGCACACTCGGATAGCACCCGTCTGTGAGTCCGTAGTAAGAATCGACCCTAGTTGCCACAACACACCCTCCAGTTCCTGTGGTAAGATACGGATGCCCGCCCCGGAGATGAACGCATGCAGAGCATTGGCCGGAAGTGACCTGTTTCTCGACGTCACATATATCAGACCGACGATGAGTTTGACCGCCTTTTTGTTGGCTGCCGAAGATCCTACAACACTGTGAAGTACTCGTAGGTACAATCCATCGAGTTCTGCTTCTGGATCAGAAGCATTACCTGAGCAAAGTATCTCCTCTATCGCATCAAATTTCCCAAATATCAAGCCGCTCACATACGACGTAACGGTGGCGATCCAGATGAAAAGTCCAAACGACTTCCGTCCAAGGGCCCGAATCTGAGTGTCTGTCGCATACGCCTGAAGATCCACTAGAGGACCTTGGGGCGAAAATTGCCATCGAATGAATGACAGGATGTCCTCGTCAACGTCTTGAGTGAATAAGTCGCATCGTGTCATGAGACCTTCGCGCAGCTGCAGTCCCTTCTCAATGTCTGGTAAAGGCCTGCTTGTGACGATAAGCCTGAGCCATGGTGCAAGGATCATCATCTGTGCGAGGAAGAAAGATATAGTTTTGTTGTCGTCGCATTCATCCAAAGCGTCTATAACAATGATGATCGACTCATGAGGCGGACTCTGGGAAACCTTGTGCAATGGGCCTGATAGTAGCGCTTCGAACTGCAGTGGTAGTGCTTTATCCTCGATTTCTGGATCTTCCTTTAGCACGTCCAAAAGAACGCTCCTGTAGGACGAGTATACCCTGGCAATCGAATACGCCACAGTGTGTATGAGATTGATAGCATTCCTTAGTTCCGGAACGTCTCTCTTGCAAAAGAACGAGCCAGACAATCGGTCCTGATTGTGTAATTCAAATGCGACAGACGATGCGATGGAACTCTTCCCAGATCCCGCAATGCCAAATAACCAATACAGTCTTGAGGACTGCTCATCCGAGAGCGCGAACGACGTGATATTCTGCAGAAGAAACACTCGCGTACCCGGCATGCAACAGTGACGTGGGTCGAAGAAGCTGAATCTGGGTGGCTTAATGCGCTTGAGAGTCTCCTCATCCTCATACTTGATCTGTCCTTGACCTGTGACTAGTAAGTGCTCGATAGCTATTTGGAGTTGCTCGGCACTTACGGAGCTCTGAGGCGGCTTTCTGAATGTCGAAGCTCACGACAAGGCCGAGGTTTTGTTTCAAGCGCGTCGACTGATCCTTCAGGCGATCGACATCGTCCTTCTTAGACTTGTACCAGTTGCGAAATAATAACTCTTGAGCCGAAGTAAGTATCATTTGAACGAGAGAGTCGAAGTTTTCTCACCAGTTGTGGAGCCAGAAGAGTACTTGATCAATCCCTCCGACGTCTCCTTGACAAATGTGACAAAAATGTGGAGAAAATCTCGACATTCGGCATCTCTGACGCGACCTAGAGCGGCCCTCATCACAGGCAGCAAAGATACCAAGTCATTCATGATCGCGACAAGCTGCTTGTGACACATCGGAATCTCTCGGAATCTCTATAAATCAACAGTTAATAGGTCAGAACAAAATAAACAACATATTCAAGACATCATACAGCTAATGCTTTAGAGACAATGGAGACAGCAATCTGCGCACCGATATTCAACTGGACCGAGTGATAGTTCAGAGACACATATCGTAAAAAACTGCGACAGAAGTATCTGACCTGAGCTGCATCGCCCCCGAGCTTTATAATGTCCAAGAAGTCAAGGACCTTGTCGAGCTTATCCAGCATAGACACTTTTGATGCGAGAGCACTGCAAGCCTGACTACCGAGGAGACGTGCAACCTCGACAGACTTTTTGACCAGGACGTGAATTTTAGTCTGGCCTAGATGGCTTTAAGTACTCACTCACCGGCTTCGATATCGCAAATATCATATGTACCGTAATCCCACTTTTTCCATCTGGAGAAGCCATCAGCCGTACTCCGTATTGTGAAACCGATCCTCCTTACCATTCCGATCAACTATCTTTCCCTCTCCAAACTCTTTCGGGTTGAACGTCAGGGGAAACTCAGCGATCGTTCTGTTGAATGACGTTTTTGAGACCGTTAACACCGCCTCCGAGTGACATTTGACATAGCTGTACAAAACAATCAGGTTGGTAGAGTTGATGCAGGTATGTAGCACAGACATATCAGCCTTCCAATGAATGGAGTCCGCCTTTTTGAATACGTCGGACTTGGTCTCGAATCCCGAGCTGTCCTTGAATTTGATTCTAAGGTCAGAATTTGGGCGTCGCTCAGCGAAGTCGACGATGATTTCTGTATTAACAGTCAGGACACGTGTGCAGAGATACGGATAGAACAGAATACTTTTTAGATGAAGGAATCTGGGAAGTTGATCGAGATCAGTGTGTCTGCCGTCTGACGCAGATGGAAGACTAACGACTTACCGGTCTTGATCATCTGGCCGTGGATTGGCTTGAAGCTGTTGCAGCTGAGACATGGCAGGTCTGGGGTGTAGGTAGTCCAGTCGAGGGGACGATGGTGAAGGTTGGAAGCAAGAGTAGTGGGCGACGCAAGGCGGAAGTCATTAGATGCTGAGGCCGTGCATGCAGGCTTCCATGAGGCTCAAGCCATCATGATCGAGAAGCGCACACAGGCATCTTGTGACTCTCAAACCAATTTATTTTCCTATTCATTGATTTCATTCCCAAGAACATCCCAGTGCATTAAATTGAGAAAGCAAGAAAGCGGACCACAATGAGCAATGAGCATGTTCAGAGTCGAAGACGGAGCAAGTAAGTACAGGTTCAACTTTTGCTACGCGAGCCAACGAATCACGTGATTATCGTGCGACTACGTACTTATTCAGACGTGTGTTCTCTGCCATCGACCTAAAGTCTTAGTACTACGGCGCCTAGACAGAAGCTATCAACACCTGATGTTAGGATTGTATTTGCAAACGCCGTGCTGCGCGTTCCCTGTGCCATTCAAGAAGGGCGTCTATTCAAAGCTCCTAGCATGGAGAGGCCATGTAAGACGCCTTTGAGCAAGGTAGAACGCGATGATCGCAAGTACACGCTTTGAATTGACGCTGTGCAGAAGCTGTTGTATTGCGCCGCATCTCTTCATGTATCAGGGAGACTGGCGTTCTAACTTCTAAGGCCGACTGTCTCCCACAGGAGGCGCCGAGGCGAAGCAACACACCTTCACTGCCGAGTGTTGTAAAAGGGACCTGCTATTACTGTGCGAAACAATTCGTGAGGGCCAGTTCGTATGTGCCAGTGCGATTTCGCTTGATTATATATATACCCCCATGGTACTGAAGGATACGAGGATCCTTGCAAATGGGACTTGCATATTCATCAAACGGAATCTGATCACTAGTACTGAGATAGGGCGGGAGGAGAGCAGCGAAGTTCCGTTTCCCTCAACAGAACTAGTGTCGAAAAGCAAGGGCCGATTCGCCCACTGCCTCGACCTCATTGCAGTCCCAGATTAATTTTTTTATGCATTGATGGACCGTTGTTCGAAAGGATAAACCCGTCCAGGATGAGACTACGAAGCCTTGCTGTGCTCATATGGCTTACACTTCGACGACAAGCCTGTGAAGCGCTAGTGCTGCGACCTGTGCCGCTCCCTACGCTCATTGATGCGAACTATAAGATCCTTCTTGAAAATTGGTCGCCGAATCTGGGGAGAGGACAAATTTGGGATAACCATCATAGCTGGGAAGCGCCAGCAGCCCACTGACACGGACCATGAGTCTAGGACTGATACCTCTTGATGTGCCCATGGAATCGTTTTTTCGTACTCTAGCTCGATGATGGCGACTACACAGCGGGTGGCGTGCCATGGCACCTACCTCGACCCTCAAGTCGGACCGTAGCGTCGTGACAGCGACTATCTCGTCTACGGTGAGAAGATGGCACACAGCGGAACTCAGTGGTATCGTTCTGCTGTATAGGACCCGTCGGATGGCGAGGCAAGGCATTTTGACTAACTCGTACGGTAAGTTCGTCACATCGCGTTTTACGGAGGACGCCTTTGAGTTCTCTAGCCAGCTATGTCCGTCCTCTCCTTAGCTTCCTCCTCAGCACCCTTTACCGACGCTTTCATTTCCCCCTCTGAGTCCACCCAGCAACGTCTCGAGCCCATATATTCCTAATTTTACCTTTCCAGCGTTCTTCTCCAAACAACGCTGTCTTCTCCACTCCTGTCATGATTAATTCCTAAGGCGATTTATGGCACATCTCCGAGTCGCACTCACTCACTGGTGAACATAAACCGCTGAGCCCGTCACCGTCCCTTCCACATGCGTCAGAGGCTCATTATCACGTACCCCTTCTCCAGTATCCAGAGACGCCATAGGATTGGTGGCGTAATGCACAGAAGAGTAAAGCTCCAGGTCCCGTATAACGACTCGAGCATTCCTAGTTTGAAGAAGCTCCAGGAGATGGTGAAGAACCAACTCTGCTTCTCGTGCTGATGAAGTTCAGCATCATTCCTTATTGCATATTGCCTTCCTGGAACCGTCGGATACTGTACAACCGCTCCCGTTCGCGTACTCCTGGACTTCCTCCCTCATTCCCCCTCCATTTAAACTCGTTTCTTATCCCATATCTTGGATTCGTCCCATCCCATATCCTCCCTTGTCCTTCAAACTTACTGATAAATATAATTTTCATCTGTTTCGACCGAGGCTTGCAAGATCGACTCTATGTGCTCGGCATGAATGTGGTCGGTTCGAAAATCACTCTCGCGTTCTCGTCCGCCTCGGGCACCATGGTCATGTCCATCGTCTCTCGAATAATCAACAAAATTAAGATAACCAAGATAACCAAGCTAGAGACATACAGAATATTCAAGAAATCGGAAAATGTACATAAACGCGAACGTAACCAAATGCTCGCGCAAGAACCAAAGGAAAGACTGTTCAAGAACACATGATGAATAAAAACTGCAATGCCGCGATGCAAGAGTCTCTGTATCATAATCAAGAAAGCCATCCATCGACCTCGAAGCTAGACCAAACCAAACCAAACGAGATGGAAATGAAACAACAGCCCGTCTAAAAGCCTGTAATAACCAATGACCGACAACAGGAATGAGCGAATAGTTCGGAAGGAGGCGTATACAAGATAGGAGATCACAAGGTAGATCGGCCAACAGAATAGGCGGGAAGTCAAAGAAGGTAATAAAGAGGAGAAGAGGAGGGGAGTAAAATATGGTTCTACAGTACCTTTTAAAGGCAGAAAGGCCCGAGAAAAGTTAAGTCTGCGGGTACAGAGAAAGCGTACGAAGGAACGTCACGGCGTCAGAGAATAACAACTTTGTCTTGCGCTATTTTGTGATCGCCAATCTCTTGATCTACGAATGGAGAGTTCAAAATGATGATGAATTCGCGGAACAACTCGTTCGTCCAAGACGAGGACCCCCGATAATGTCTATAGACCCCTGATCCAAATCCGGATAACTTTGGCCAAATTTTGACCTCGAGGCCTGGGCAATCCGGATAATTTTGGCCAAATTTTCTGCGAACGCCTGGGAAAAAATCCGGATAAGAGCTCCTGCCGGAAGTCAGAGGCCTGGGTCAATCCGGATAACCATGGCTAAGCTGATGTCATTTATGTAGACCTTTATTAAGCAATTTCTCGCTTGTATTTAATAATCTAAAAACACATGTTTTGATTATATAAGCTCTTGATTCGGAAAGAATTGGTTTGGAAATCTACGATTTACTACATGAAAATGATATTTAGAAATCAACAATTAAAAATTTGATTTCATGGTGATTAATATTAGCTGGTTTCCGAACAACCCGAACAAACCTCGAACGCCAGTACTAGTACCTTGCAGACAACGCAATGGAGCATGAAGAATATTAATGGCGAGACGAAGTAATGAAGGAATTTAGGAGGAGGAAATAATGATTCTTTGTTTATTTCTAATATACATTAATATTGTGTTGGTTTTCATGCTAGACTACATACATCTGAAACCACTCAAAAATTATTATTCTAAACTATTTCTCACTTTGGTAATGCCTATCTGCAAATCTGGAAAAATGACCTTCCAAAAGGAGGCCTGGGAGAACATCCGGATAACTTGGACTAAAATTTCTGATGTCTGGTCCAATCCGGATAAAAAGCACCTGCCAGGGCACCAAAAAATCCGGATAAAACATCCCTCTCCTGGGACAGGCCTCAATTGGCATTAATTTTATCGGGGGTCCTCCAAGACGGCATCTCTATATCGTCTCAACCCTCACTTGCGACGTCATCGGATCCGACGCCATCTTCAATGGCTATACCTTCAACATCACCGGCTGTACCTCCTTCAACGCCTCCGCGTGTCGCGCCGTGTCCAACCAGACCACGAAGACCTTGGCCAATTAGCGGAGAAATTGATATCATGGAGGCACGCGGTAACGCCAGAAGCTATCCTGCACAGGGTGTCGACGCCGTTCGTCTGGTATGAGGTTTTCAGGACGTACGGCTTTTGGAGCGCTCGTCGTTCTACCTACAATGAAGGCTTCCATATGTGCACGCTCGACTGGTCGGACGAAATTTTTATGTGCGTTTTAGCATTACTGGTTTGCTCTGGCCCTCCATGATCTGACGTCTTTTCTTCGCAGTCGGGCTTATGTTGATACGCGGCTTCACTTTATGCTCCACATAACGTTCAACGAGCCGTTCTTCAACCGTGGCAAGTTCCCACCGACTGTCTTCAACGGTACCTCGGAGATTCCCGTCCCGAATCCGTGGGGTGACGATAGCTTTTCTGCGCCCTTTGACCATTGTACGTTTATCCATTTTTGCAGAACAACCAATGCTGACTATATGGCTAGCGTTCTACCTGATCATGGATGTCGCTGTCGGTGGTACTAACGGTTGGTTCCCAGACAATGTGGGCAACAAGCCATGGCTCGACCAGTCTGACTGTACGTTTAAGACGTCTACGCGTTTGAACCTAGTAGCTCACTTAGTCACATTCTTCAGCTGCGACGTACGACTTCGCACTTGCGCAGGACACATGGTATCCCACCTGGTCAAAAGATGTCCGTGAACGTGGTATGGCTGTGTAAATTGTCTCGTCTTCGTTCACTCCTAGAGCTCTTTAAGCTAATAATTCTTTCAGCGACTACGTCAAGATGTGGCAGCTTTGCTAGAAAAGCATCCGCATTTTATTCATTCCTTGTCCTTTCGGATCTTTCAATGCCCTTCTCGTTGCGGTAAAGATCGCTCTTCAAGACACACGACCTGTGATGCTACCGACTTCTATACCGGACAACATTATCTAAATGCTACGCTGATCCACATTTTTACTCCTATCCTCACTCACTATAACACGATGCGCACGCACGATCTTTTCCTCGGTGCACACTTCCTTCATCCTTCTCATATATCTTCTCTTCTCTGTGTCGCCCCATCTATGTCCAAATATGAATCTTGGACTATGAAACGCTCTTTCATCTTACATCCTTCTTTTTTTTCAGGGTTTTGGCCTTTTCCTTGTTTGCTTTCGAGTCTTGTGTCGTGAAAATTCACGCGCTTTAAATTGTTGTCTAGTACAACACTGGTTTATCGTTGTTCAACATCGCAGAGTTGGATAGCAGTCGTCCCGTCACAGCCTTTGTCTGCGTGTCAAGTACGTCTGTACTTGCTCATTCCGGCCTCTTACCTTCTGATGTTCCGTTGTTGCGTCGCTAATGTCGACTTTGTGCATACTTGGGCAAGCGAGACTGCTTCGCCTTCCGGTTTAAATAGCGCTGTAATTCCACTGTTCTTTTTTCCCATACACGGACAGGTCTCTCGACCTCTTAGGTTCTTAAGAATCCACGATTTCATGGCATGATTTTGTTGCGATAGTCGTCCAGATTCTCTAAAGCCGTACCATACTCATCCGCTTCGACTTCTGCAGACAACATCAAACATATCCGTACATCACCCTGTAGAGATTTATCTTCCTTCACTTCCCTCTCCGAGTCCCTCTCTCTCAGGGTGCGGCAAGCGTCATCCGGCATGCACCAGAAGGCGCGGAGCACGTTAGGCGGGTAATGAACAACTCGAGGCACATCAGAAGTATGCCAAATCGAAGCCAATTGCGCCGTCACCACCGAGGATTGTGCTGCAGAGTGTACGTGCATGTCTCGTCCCGGGAATATTAGGCGCCTGGTTCTGAGACGGCCTTCCCAAGGCCTACACCAGCGGAAGCTAACCTTGCACCATCCGGGCCATCGTCCAGTCTAATAAAGCGAGGTTCTTGTTTTATGTACAACAACTTCATCCCGAACTTCGGCGCGTGTGGCAACTCCCCCACGCCCACCGGCTCCCTCTAATGCGCCATGCGCGTACCCGAGCTCGTTCGTCCAGCCCGAGTTTATTCCTCCACCGTCTCCTGCCGTTGGTCTGGACGAAGATATACCTGACGACTTTTGGTTACCCAGTGGTACTGGCTCTGCTTCTGCCTTCTTTACGAGTTCCAATGGTTGGTCCCCCGATGACCTCCCCGCTTGTATTCCCGAACCACCCTACCATCGAACAGTTCCTCCGATGAACCCTCTCTGCAAACATCACTTTACTGATGCTCGTCCCATGAGTCCTCAACCAAGAGCGCGTGCGTGCCGCGAGCATGCAGAAGTTTCCCTCTGGAAGGAGATGAGCGTAGACAGCGCGAGGGCGGGCAGCGTGAGCAAGAACGTACAAGGCTTGAGAAAGAGGGAAGAAGAACGACCAACGCGCACCACAAATGAGGCGATGCGCATTCGGGAGTGCCTTCGAGATTCATGAAGCCGAGCATGTCAAGTGAGCGGAATGAAATCGCAAGTGGTTGGCAGCCGAGCGTATGGACAGAGAGCAGAGGCAGAGGAAGGCAGAACCCGAGAGGCTCGCAAGGAAGAGAACCGCATATTGAAGTGCCAGAAGGCACGCGAAAGGCATTCAATGCTCGCCCACGCGATCGCACATCGAGGACGCGTTCCAAGTCTACTCCCGCTCCCATCCGTACCAAAGATCTGCGAAGCTCGGACGGTCGCACAGCGGTCTCCACATCAACTCCGCGCCAGCAGCTAAGGCCGTTGCACACTTCGAGTGGTATGAGGTCGAATGGAACGGCATTTCTTTGTCCACCGACGCTCCTTTCTCCTTCGCTAGTATCCCGTGGTCGCTTCTCACCATCCCGCGTTTGCCTGCGGACGTCACGACACCGCGCGTCTTCGAGTCCATGCGCCACGTGAAACGGGGTCCGAACGTCGCGACCCAAACAGCTCAGACACCCAGCAACGAAGGAGGCGAAGAATTGGTACTCGTGAATGTTCACGACGCGTGCCCTTCCGCGCGTCATAGATGACGTCGAGCGCGATATCGTGCGCGCTGCGGCGGATGTCGTGCAAAAGGCGTTCACCGACCTCAAGTCTGCGAACTGAGCGCGCTCACTGCACAAACCCAACCCAACCGTCCCACGTGATCCTATGCAATTCATCTTGCATATTAAAATTTTGTATTTCTTTACTCGATTCGATGGATGGTGATAAAATAGAATGTCCGCTACCGTGCGGATGCCCAATGTATAGCTAGCTTTTCCACTAGTACTTATTCATCTGTGTTGTTCACAGTTACTCACCCTTTTTTTCTACCTATGTTTTATGGACTAGCAACTCGAGTTCATGCCTTCCACGTCTTTCACGTCTATGCATCCTTTTCTGTATATCGTCCTTTATCTATCTCTTCCGCTTACTGGCCGAACGTCCCTTCAACCTTATTAATATTCGCTCCTTGCTGCGTAATGTGTCTCAATAGATTTATAACTTGAAAACCGCAATCCGCTGCCTTTCCTGTGATTGCAGACAATGGGTGTTCCGCGTGAATCATAATAGCTGAATTTCTATCGCATTCTTGATATATTTTTGCACGCTTCTTTTTCGCTATCAGCGCAAGGCGTATGAGGAGAGTCACTTGCGTCAAATTCAGCTCATCGCCACGCGGCAAGAGACTTCGTGGCTTGGACCGTACGGAAATCCTTGCGCATCGCGCAACTCACCGTCTGTCACGACATGGAACATGCCTGTGCCTGTGGCTTCAGAGGCATAGCAAGGACTTCGGTCCAGGTAGGTCGTCCACGGAAGTGCCGCTCAGAGTATTCTCCTCATCGTCATTAGTTCCAGAAATGATGCGACGTACGTCGAAATCCGGTTGTAAGGTCAACGTCCAATTCAGAGTACTTCAACTAAAAAGCAAGGCGGTTGGTCGAAATAGATATTGCACAAGGCGTGAGTACATTATATGAAAGCTATTCTACTCAGATATGTATACTTTCAACATGCAATTGCCTGCGTTCAGAAACAAAGACAGTGAGACACGCAACACTGGCAAGGATTTGAGAATTACTATGCTCACCTCAAATCACTATGCCTTCTCTTCGTCCCTGAGTTCTATCCAAGCATTGTAGAGACCTTTCCAGTCGATTTTGACCGGATGCCCGTCTGCATTGTATGGCATGCATGCCAGACTCATATCACATACGCCATTTCGATACTCGTGAGGGACCCACAACAGCAGACCTCCATCAGACGTTCGGATCCATCCATCAAGAGGAATACTCGAAGGAATACTCGAGTATATGATGCGTGGTTCTTTGTCGGAGGTGCTACTCTCTAAGTCTGATTCGTTACTTGATTCTTCGCCTGTGAAAGTAGTCTCGGAGACTGATACAAAGCATTCGCCATCAGGACTCCAACGACTCCCGCCCTGAGCTAATTCGCTGACAGGTGCGCCGCTCTCAGCATTCCACACATCCGAATCGTCGAGTCGTCAGACCCAGAGATGACTCGGTTTCCATCTGGAGAGTACACAACAGACCAGACCCGGAAAGTATGACCTCGAAGCGGCTCGCCAACGGGAGCGCCGCTCTCAGCATCCCAAATCCGAATCGTCGAGTCGTCAGACCCAGAGATGATTCGGGTTCCATCTGGAGAGTACCCAACAAACAAGACCCCGCCCGTATGTCCTCGAAGCGGCTCGCCGATCGGAGCGCCGCTCTCAGCATCCCAAATCCGAATCGTCGAGTCGTCAGACCCAGAGATAATTCGGGTTCCATCTGGAGAGTGCCCAACAGACAAGACCCCGCCCGTATGGCCTCGAAGTGGCTCGCCGACAGGAGCGCCGCTCTCGGCATCCCACATCCGAATCGTCTTGTCTAAAGACCCAGAGATGATTCGGCTTCCATCTGGAGAGTACCCAACAGAGTTGACCCAGCCCATATGGCCCCGAAGTGGCTCGCCAATGGGAGCGCCGCTCTCGGCATCCCACATCCGAATCGTCGAGTCCAAAGACCCAGAGATGATTCGGTTTCCATCTGGAGAGTACCCAACAGAGTTGACCCAGCCCGTATGGCCCCGAAGTGGCTCGCCAATGGGAGCGCCGCTCTCGGCATCCCAAATCCGAATCGTCGAGTCGTCAGACCCAGAGATAATTCGGGTTCCATCTGGAGAGTACCTAACAGATCTGACCCAGCCCGTATGGCCTCGAAGTGGCTCGCCGACAGGTGCGCCGCTCTCAGCATCCCACATCCGAATCGTCTCGTCGAAAGACCCAGAAATGATTCGGTTTCCATCTGGAGCGTACGCAACAGAGTTGACCTCGCCCGCATGGCCTCGAAGTGGCTCGCCAACTGGAGCGCCGCTCTCAGCATCCCACATCCGAATCGTCTCGTCGAAAGACCCAGAAATGATTCGGTTTCCATCTGGAGCGTACGCAACAGAGTTGACCTCGCCCGTATGGCCTCGAAGTGGCTCGCCAACTGGAGCGCCGCTCTCAGCATCCCACATCCGAATCGTCGAGTCGAAAGACCCAGAGATGATTCGGTTTCCATCTAGAGCATACGCAACAGAGTTGACCTCGCCCGTATGGCCTCTAAGCGGCTCGCCAACGGGAGCGCCGCTCTCAGCATCCCACATCCGAATCGTCAAGTCGTCAGACCCAGAGATGATTCGGTTTCCATCTGGAGAGTACCCAACAGAGTTGACCTGGTCCGTATGTCCTCGAAGCGGCTCGCCAACTGGAGCGCCGCTCTCAGCATCCCACATCCGAATCGTCTTGTCTAAAGACCCAGAGATGATTCGGTTTCCATCTGGAGAGTACCCAACAGAGTTGACCCAGCCCGTATGGCCCGAAGTGGCTCGCCAATGGGAGCGCCGCTCTCAGCATCCCACATCCGAATCGTCTTGTCTAAAGACCCAGAGATGATTCGGGTTCCATCTGGAGAGTACCCAACAGAGTTGACCCAGCCCGTATGGCCTCGAAGTGGCTCGCCAACTGGAGTGCCGCTCTCGGCATCCCACATCCGAGTCGTCGAGTCGTCAGACCCAGAGATGATTCGGGTTCCATCTGGAGAGTACCCAACAGAGCAAACCCCGCCCGTATGGCCTCGAAGTGGCTCGCCGATCGGAGCGCCGCTCTCAGCATCCCACATCCGAATCGTCAAGTCGTCAGACCCAGAGATGATTCGGGTTCCATCTGGAGAGTACCCAACAGACAAGACCTCGCCCGTATGGCCTCGAAGTGGCTCGCCAACTGGAGCGCCGCTCCCAGCATCCCACATCCGAATCGTCGAGTCGGAAGACCCACAGATGATTCGGGTTCCATCTGGAGAGTATTGGACACAGGTTACGCTGGATTCAGTGGTTAATGTCTGTAAGCTAACGGGCCAGTTTGCATTGCGTCCGGCCAAAACGTGCTGCGAATTTTTAAATTTGCAACCGTGTGACTTTGTGACCATGGACTCGGATGGTGCCCAGAGCAGCGCTGAAACGTAGATGTGCGGAGTGCTCGTCGACATCGGCTCGTGGAGTCCTGTTACAAACCGGTACAGGTCCGAGGCTGCATTACAAAGCTTTGCATCATCCTGCGTGTGCGCAAGTCGCGAAGTCAGTTGTTATTTTAAACGATTGCGACCATTATCTCCGACCTTGTAGACACTTTGGAGTTTCTGCAGAATGGTGTTTGCTGCTTTGAGCTCTGACATCAGACTCAATGCCTCCAGCCAGTACACCGACTTTGTTTCGCATAAAAAGCTGTGCAGTATGTCCCCCATCTCTCGTTTACACTGATCATCGGATTTAGACAGATGGTCTAGCCAGTAGAAGCAGCTATACTGCAGCTCCCGAGGTATACAACCAGCCACGCGCTTCTCGAGATCAACCACATCGACATTGCGAACATACGACGATTCCAGTCCGCAAATGTTGAACTTCAGCCCAGCCTCCATGATTTCAAAGCACTGCTTCGCCATGGTTGCATCCAACTCTACTGTTTTCGTCCAAAAGTCCCTGGACCTCGCCTGGCTTCCGATGAAGTCGAGGAACGAAGGATGGCACACTCGGATAGCATCCGTCTGTGAGTCCGTAGTAAGAATCGACCCTAGTTGCCGCAACACACCCTCCAGTTCCTGTGGTAAGACACGGATGCCGGCCCCGGAAATGAATGCATGCAGAGCATTGGCGGGAACTGACCTGTTTCTCGACGTCACATATATCAGACCAACGATGAGTTTCACCGTCTTTTTGTTGGCCGCCGAAGATCCCGCAACACTGTGAAGTACTCGCAGGTACAATCCATCGAGTTCTGCCTCTGGATTAGACGCATTACCTGAGCAAAGTATCTCCTCTATCGCATCAAGTTTCCCAAATATCAACCCACTGACATACGACATAACGGTGGCGATCCAGATGAAAAGTCCAAACGACTTCTGACCAAGGGCCCTAATCTGAGTATCTGTCACATACGCCTGAAGATCCACTAGTGAACCTTGGGGCGAAAATTGCCATCGAATGAATGACAGGATGTCCTCGTCAACGTCTTGAGTGAATAAGTCGCATCGTGTCATGAGCCCTTCGGGCAGCTGCAGTCCCTTTTCAATATCTGGTAAAGGCCTGCTTGTGACGATAAGCCTGAGCCATGGTGCAAGGATCATCATCTGTGCGAGGAAAAAAGATATAGTTTTGTTCTCGTCGCATTCATCCAAAGCGTCTATAACAATGATGATCGGCTCATGAGGCGGACTCTGGGAAACCTTGTGCAATGGGCCTGAAAGTAGCGCTTCGAACTGTAGTTGTAGTGCTTTGTCCTCGATTTCCGAATCTTCCTTTAGCTCGTCCAAAAGAACGCTCCTGTAGGACGAGCATACCCTGGCAATCGAATACGCCAGGGTGTGTATGAGATTGATAGCATTCCTTAGTTCCGGAACGTCTCTCTTGCAAAAGAACGAGCCAGACAATCGATCCTGACTGTGCAATGCAAATGCGACAGACGATGCGACAGAACTCTTCCCAGATCCTGCAATACCAAATAACCAATACAATCTTGACGAATACTCATCCGAGAGCGCGAACGACGCGATATTCTGCAGAAGAAACACTCGCGTACGCGGCATGCAGCAGTGACGTGGGTCGAAGAAGCTGAATCTGGGTGGCTTAATGCGCTTGAGAATCTCCTCATCCTCATGCTTTATCTGTCCTTGACCTGTGACTAGTAAGTGCTCGATAGCTCTTTGGAATTGCTCGGCACTTACGGAGCTCTGAGGCAGCTTTCTGAATATCGAAGTTCAACGCAAGGCCGAGGTTTTGCTTCAAACGCATCGATTGGTCCTTCAGCTTACCAACATCGTCCTTCTTCGACTTATACCAGTTCAGAACTAACAGTTCTGCGTGCCGGGATAAGAAATATTTGAGTAAGGAAGCCGAGTATTTCTCACCTGTTGTGGATCGAGAAGCGTATTTGATCAATCCCTCCGACGTCTCCTTTACAAAGTTGACAAAGCTATGGAGAAGCTCTCGGCATTCGGTGTCCTGGATGCGCCCTAGAGCTGCCTTCATCACGGGGAGTATTGATACCAAGTCATTCATGATCGCAACGAGCTGCTTGTGACATGTCGGGATCTCTCGGAGTTTCTTAAAATGACAGTGAGTAGCCGAAGAAAAATCTATCAGAGACAACGTACGGCTAATGCTTGAGAGACTACGCCGACAGCGATCTTTGCATGAGTGTTCACCTGTTTCAGAGCCTTGCTTTAGTGACTCATACAGGAAACTGTGATCGAAATATCTGACCTCAGCTGCACTGCCTCCAAGCTTTACAATGTCTAAGAAGTCAAGGACCTTGTCGAGCGTGTCTAGCATGGAGACCTTTGCTGCAAGAGCGCTGCAAGCTTGAGTGCCAAGGAGACGTGCAACATCAACGGACTCTTGACCGCGGCATGGGATTTAGTCACTTTTAAAGAGCCTTAAGCCTTCACTCACCGACTTCGACACCGCAATAATCATATACACGCTAGCTCCACTTTTCGTGTCTGAAGAAGTGTCAATCGTACGCCTTCGTACTCTGGAACCGATCCTGCACACCTTTCCGCTCAACTGTTTTATCTTCACCGAACTCATCCGGGTTGAATGTCAGAGGAATCTCAGCGATTGAGTTGTTGAAAAAACCGTTCCGGATCGTCAAAACCGCCTCCGTGGAACATTTGACATAGCTACACAAAATAATCAGATTGGTAGGGTGATGTGGGTACACAATACAGACATATCGGCCTTCCAATGAACAGAGTCCGCCTTTTTGAATACGTCGGACTTGGTCTCGAATCCCGACTTGTCCTTGAATTTGATTTTGAGGTCAGAATTTGGGCGACGCTCAGCGAAGTCGACGATGATTTCTGTATTAACAGTCAGGACATATGTGCAGAGATACGGATAGAACAGAATACCCTTTAGATGAAGGAATCTGGGAAGTTGATCGAGATCAGTGTGTCTGCCGTCTGACGCAGATGGAAGACTAACGACTTACCGGTCTTGATCATGTGGCCGTGGACTGGCTTGAAGCTGTTGCAGCTGAGACATGGCAGGTCTGGGGTGTAGGTAGCCCAGTCGAGGGGACGATGGTGAAGGTTGAAAGCAAGAGTAGTGGGCGACGCAAGGCGGAAGTCATTAGAGGCTGAGGCCGTGCATGCAGGCTCCCATGAGGCTCAAGCCATCATGATCGAGAAGCGCACACAGGCATTTTGTGACTCCCAAACTAATTTCTTTTCCTAGTCATTGATTTTCATTCCGAAGACTTTCCGAGTGCATTAAATTGGTAAAGCGAGAAAGTGGTCCACAATGAGCAATAAGCATGTTCAGAGTCGAAGACGGAGTGAAGTACACGTTCAACTTGTGCTACACGAGATAATCAATCACGTGATCGAGCGACTATTTACTGTGACCTGAAGTTTGACTGCGGCCTTGAACGTAAACCACCGGCATCGTACGCTCATTGCTGTTGGGTCTCAGTGTCTGTCTTTCTAAATGCCGTGCTGCGCGCTCCTTTTGCGACTCGAGAAAGCATCTATTCAAAGCCCTAGCATGGAGAGCCCATGTAAGGCACTTTTGAATGAGGTGGAATGCGATGACCGCAAGTACACGCTTTCAATTGACGCTGTGTCGTATTGTGCCGCATTTCTTCATGTATCAGGGAGACTGGCGTTCTAAGGCCGACTGTCTCCCACAGGAGGCGCCGAGGCGAAGAAATACACACTTCCACTACCAAGGCCATTCCGATGTTCAACATATGCATGTTGTAAAAGGGACCTGCTATTGCTGTGCGACTCGGAAACAATCAGTGAGGGCCAGTTTACATGTGCCAGTGCGGCGGTGCGTGAATACCCCCATAGCACTGAAGGATACGAGGATCCTTGCAAATGGGTCTTGCATATTCATCAAATGGAATCTGATCACTGAGATAGGGCGGGAGGAGAGCAGCGAAGTTCCGTTTCGCGCAACAGAACTAGTGTTGAAAATCGATGACCGTTCTGCCTTTCGGGGAAAGCAAAGAACCGATCACACATTCCCTCGATCTCACTAGTACTGCACTTCCGAAATTAACCTTCCATGCATTGATGGACCGTTGTTCGAAGGGATAAACGCGTCCAGAATGAGACTACGAAGTCTTACTGTGCTCCTATGGCCTACTTCGCCGACAAGCCTATGAACTACTAGTGCTGCGACCTGTGCCGCTCCCTGCGCTCACTGGCACGAACCCTGAGATTCTTCTTGAAAATTGGTCGCCGAATCTGGGGAGAGGACAAACTTGGGATAGCCATCATAGCTGGGGAGCGCCAGCGGCCCATTGACACGGACCATGAGTCTAGGACTGATACCTTTTGATGTGCCCATGGAGTCGTCCGTTGGGACTTTAGCTTGATGACGGTGGCTGCACTGCTAGTACGGCGCAGGGTATGCCATGGCTTCTTACCTCAACCTTCAAGTCAGACCGTAGCATCGTGACAGCGACTATCTCGTCTAGTGAAAGAAGACGGCACACAGCGGAACTCGTGGCACAGGCGGTATAAAGTTGCTGCGTAGGACGTATCGGATAACGAGGTCACAGTGTAGCGCGTTTTGTCCAAAGAGATGGGCGTTAATCGCTATAGCCTGAAGAACAAGACCATCATATTCCGTTCCCCTCGTGGAGGACGCCTTTGAGTTCTCTAGCCAGCTATGTCCGGCCCCTCCTTAGCTTTCCTCTCAGCACCCCTTACCGACGTTTTCATTTTCCTCTCTGAATCCACCCAGCAACGTCTCGAGCCCATATATCCCTAATTTTACCTTTCCAGCGTTCTTCTCCAAACAACGCTGTCTTCTTCATTCCTATCACGTCAATATTAATGTCCTGAGGCGATTTGTGACACATCTCACACTCTCTCACCAATGAATATATGCTACTAAGCTGCCACCGTCCTTCCCCATGCATCAGAGGCTCATTATCACGTACCCTTCTCCAGATTCCGGAGACGCCGTAGGATCAGCAGCATCTGCGCAGACGAGCAAGTTCCCTCCACATTTCGACTCGAGCATTCTTGCTTTGGCGAACACATTATTCTTTCTTTGCATATCGCCTCCCTGGAACCGTCGGATACTGTCCAACCGCTCCTCATCACGTACTCTTGTTCTTCCTCCCTATTCCCTATGCATTTCGAGTCGTTTCTTAACCCATTTCATGGATTCATCTCATCCATACCCTTCCTTGTCTTTTGAACTTGCTGATGATTTGATTCTCATCTGTTTCGACCGAGGCGTGCAAGGTCAGATCTAGACATTCCGCATGAATGAAGTCGGAATAGCGAAGATCATTATTGCGCTCTCGTCCGCCTCACGCTCCATGCATGTTACGTCCAGTGTCTCTCGAACAACCAACAAATTAAGATAACCAAGACAACCAAGCCAGAGACGTACAGAATATTCAAGAAACTCAGAAAACGTACATGAACATTAACGCGAGCGTAACCAAATATTAATGCTCGCGCGGGAACCAAAAGGGAAGGGCTATTCAAGAACACCTGTTACTAATAAACAAGAAACCGCAAGTGCAATGCAAGAGTCTCTTGTACCATAATCAAGAAAACCATCCATCGACCTCGAACGAAACGAAACGAAACGAAACGAGATGAAAACGAAACAACAGCCCGTCTAAAAGCCTGCAATAACCAATAACCAACAACAGGAATGAGCGAATAGGTCGGAAGGACGCGTATACAAGATAGGAGATCACAACGTACATCGGCCAACAGAATAGGCGGGACAGTCAAAGGTAATAATAAAGAAGAAAAGAGGAGGGAGAACGCGGTAGGGAGATGGGAGAAGTAAAATACGGTTCTACAGTACATTTTAAAGGCAGAAAGGCCCGAGAAAAGTCAAGTCTGCGGGTACAGAGAACGTACGAAGGAACGTCACGGCGTCAGAGAATAACAAAGGGTGTTGCGTCAAGGAGATTAGTCGTATAATCGTCTAGCGTAGCGTGGATAGGCGTTTGTCGTACACTGTCGGAAGTAGTGTTTTGCCGATATAAGTAAGGGCGAGGAGACCATGCGATCCGTGCATGAGGATGAGGGCACAGAATCCAGGCGCGAGGTTCCGGACGGCTACGACCCACCAACAGGCGCGCCGACCCAAGACGTCAGCGCACTAACCAACACACCCACAGCAACCAGCACCACAAAGCTCGGCGGCGCCGACACACGCCCAGCACCCCCACTCACCCCAACCGCGCCATTATCCGCCCAATCCCTCCACGCCGCATACATCTGCACCACAAACGCCTGCGCCTCGGGGCTCTCCGACCCCTCATTCCCATACGAGTCTGGGTTCACGACGGGCGTGAGCCAGCCGGTGGATGTAAAGTGCGTCATGTTCGACAGGGAGGAGGTGTTGACGAAGTCGTTGCCGGTGCCGGAGGGCGCCCAGAGCGCGCGACGCACGGATTCGGCGTTGGGGAGGTGCTTGTGCGTGGAGGTGAGGAGTGCGTGGCGGTACACGGTTGAGGCGAGGAGCGCGGCGGAGCTCGCGTCGGCGAATGTCGAGTTGTTGTTCACGTAGTTGTGGAACAGACCGTCGTCGCGCTAGCATTTGCATACCATTATAAGACCTATTCTTCTCTCAGACAAACATGAACACTCACGATATGCGCGTACATCCCATCATGTATCTCATTCACCCAATTCTTCAGATCCTTGATCTCATTCTTCATCGTATGCGCATACTGGCTATTCTGTATCGTCCCAAGAACACGAAGCATACCCGCCGCCGCCCACCCATTTCCCGTGCTCCAGAAGCCGTTATCCTGGAAGTCGCTGCCCATCACAACGTGCCTCCACAGACTCCCATTGGACGCGTCGCGCAGATATTTGCGGTACAGCGAAATCTGATTGTATCCTTCGGAGACCATTGATTGGTTAGCGGTCATCACGCCGTAGTAGGCGAGGAAGGGCGGGACCATGTATACGAAATCGGACCTGCGCACAAGAAATTATTGTTGTTTTGAGGCACGGACAACGGGGAACAAAGCGCACCAGAGCTGAACCTCCTCAACACGATGGCTGAACGCGCCATCGCTCGTCTTCGGCACAGCAGAAGACCAAAGATACGCCATCTGGTCCGCCGCCGCCTGTCCAAAGTTCACACTGCTATTACTCTGTCCGGTCCAGTTCGCAATCAGCGCAGCGACGCCATTGCTCGCGGGGTCAGCCGCACTGCTGTCATTGACGAAAAGCGGCTGCGGACCGCTGATCTTCTCCGCTGCAACGGTGGATGTCTTGTTCTCGACGACCTTCGTGATGATCTGCAACACGTTCGAGAGCGAGTCAGGCGCGGAGCTGGACGGTGGGAGGGCGGTGTTGTTGAGCACGGAGAAGGACGGCGTGTTGAGCTCGATGAGCGTCTGCTCGCGCGTGCCAAATTCCCAGCTACGGAACAGAGGAGGATCAGTTGGTGAAGTTCGAACAGATTTAGGATAAAAATAGCGTTTGGAGTTAGGAAATTGACAACGCCGCCGCGCCGCCACCCGTGCAAGTCGGGAAACGCCTTGTGGCTGTAGTGCTCTTTACGTCCCGAACGGACCGCGTACGCACGTCGATCCCGAAGCTTTGTGCGCCTACAATGTAACGCCTATAGACTATAGCACGCCGTTCCTGACAGGAAGCCTTCCCCAAACACCGACAGCTCCCGCCTGTCCGCCCGCCGCACATCCCAACACAGACAAACAGAGAGAGCCAACGGCTCACCTATGCGTGGCGCCATCCGCAAGGCGCTGCACGACTATGGCAACCTGCGCGTCGGTGAGATTTTGCTGCGCTCGTGCGCCGGGGAGGACCGCGAGCGCGACGGCCAACACGCCCGCCAAGGACGATAAAGACGTGCTTGGGCACAAACGCGGCGGCCAATGTGCGCGGGCGCGCAGTCCCAGCATGTCGAACATCGTCGTCGTCGTCTTACCTGTTGAAGGTGAAGAGTCTATCGTTATTGTTGCAGGCAACGAGGACGGAGGGATGAGGACGGGGTGGGGCGTTAATGTTGAGCATGATGCTCAGTGCCGGTCGGTCACATATAAGCTGGCTAGTCCGTCTTTTCTTAGTCGGCAATTGATTAAGTAAGTAAGGATCTTCATACGTCAGCTCATGATCGGTGGTTCTAGAGCACATATCCGTATGACGGTAGTACTAGTCTTTCCAGAGGTCCCTTACTGAGTTACTGACCATACAGCTCGCTTCGCCCAGATGATTGTGTCGCGCACACATAGCCAAGGGTTTCTAAATGGGCCATTCATTCGACAAGTGGGCAGTAATCAATCACGCCTCTTGTTCTCCTAGCCCTCTTCCCCACTCTAAATGGGTCTATCCTATCAAAGCGCCAGCCGCCAGGAGCGAGCGAACCAGAATACATCCGAGTCGTCCACGTCCCTCGTCTCTCCAAAGGGTTCTATCTTTCGAGACGCGCGCGCTGTCGGTGTCAAGGAACGCGCAGGAACCCGCCCCAGGCATGCAGCTCTGCGTTTCCAATTCTATGCCCCCCCCCTTCTAAATTACCCTTTCCGGACGGCGTTCTTCCCATGAAAACCAAAAAAGCACGCGGGATAGGGCGCAGGAAGCTAGAGCTTCGAACTTGAGGAAGGCCGTGCGCGTGAAAATAGAATACTAATCCTTGCATGCTCGGCTCCTCCGGTCGAACGCACGTGGTGCTATTTTTGCCCATATCCATATGCATGTCTTCTTTAATCTTTTGCTTCCTCGAGTCCGGGTTCACCCTGATGACCGACCAGTTCACCGCTCTGGAAAGTTGAAACGAGGACGACGCGCAAGCCGGCTGTCGACGGTGCTTTATATTATAATGACGGATACGACGGAGAAGCTTAAGTGACTTTGTGAGAAAACGGTACCGGTGTTGCTGGGTGCCTTTCGCTCTCTGTAATGAAATAACTTGGCGTGCAACACGTGCGGAAGCCACCACCGGTGCCGTGGGAACAATTCAACAATTACTGTAAAAAGCGAAAATGCTCGCATGACAGCCAAAGCAATTTTTTTTGCATGAACGCGTCGTAATACAGGAAAAAAAAACATAAGAACCGCAATATTAATGTACAAAAACAGCAACCTGAACAACAACAACTCTACAACGTACTGTAGATGAAAGAGAAACCTACGGGAATCAACAACAGATCTAGATAATAAATACATCGGAAGGGCATACAAGATACAAATTACAAGATACAAGATACAAGATACAAGATACGTAGAACAGGGTAGTCGCGCGAGAGGAAATGGGTATCAAGTCAAGGGCGATGTCAGAAGGGAGGGGGAAATAAAACATGGTACATGCAGTACAGTTCATTTTAAAGATACAAGCGCAAGTCGGATCTCCAGGGACAGAAGAGGACGTGAAAGGAGCGTCTGAGAGGAAACAGGGAATTGATTATAGGCCGTCAAGAGGGGCAAGGGCACGCGAGTATGCGTATAGAAATCGAAATTGAATGCGAAGTTGGTATAAGTAAAGAGTGAAGAGACCAAGACCACGCGGTCGACAGAGGAAAGTGGCGGCAGAACAGAGCAGCAGGGCGTGAGGAGAATATCAAGTAACGAAGCAGCGCCGACCTCAGGCTCAGGAACCGGGAAGCATGGCCTAACGTCGGTACCGACGCCTATGCATCCTCATCGGCGCCCTCCTCGCCAGCGCAACAACGCCTCCACCCCCATCCGCGCCCGCGCCGACCGCCCCATTCCCTACCCAGTCCCTCCACGCCGCATACATCTGCACTCCGAACGCCTGCGCCTCAGGGCTCTCCGCGCCCTCGTCCCCGAACGCCTCCGGATCCACGACGGGCGTGACCCAGCCGCGGACGAGAAGTGCGACATGCCCTCCATGGACGAGGGGTCGGCAAAGTCGTTCCCGGCGCCAGCGCCGGCGGAGGAGGGCGCCCAGAGCGCACGTCGCACGGACTCGGCGTGTGCGAGGTGCGTGTAGGTGGAGGTGAGGAGTGCGTGCCGGTACACGGTGGAGGCGAGGAGCGCGGCGGAGGCGGCGTCGACGAAGGTGGTTTTGTCGTTCGCGTAGTTGTGGAACATCCCGTCATCGCGCTACTCGTTCGCCATGCGTTAGTAAATCTCCTCTCCTCTTCTCTCAGACAATGAAAAACACTTGCAATATGCGCATACATCCCATCATGTATCTCATCCACCCAATTCGTCAGGTTCCAAATCTCGCCCTGCATCGTATACGCATACTGGCTATTCTTGATCGTCCCCAACACACGCAGCATGCCAGCCGCCGCCCAGCCGTTGCCCGTACTCCAGAAGCCCTCGTCCTGCCAGCTGCCCTTCACGACGTGCTTCCATAGACCCCCGTTGGCTTCGTCCCGCAGATAGTCGCGGTATAGAGCGATCTGGTTGTACCCTTCCCAAACCATCGACCAGTTCTTCGTCAGCACGCCGTAGTAGGCGAGGAAGGGCGGGACCATGTATACGAAGTCGGACCTGCGCATGAAGAAAGCGAGAGTTGGCTGTATTTTTTGTAAAGATAGGAATCAGGAGAAAACGAACCAGAGCTGAACCTGCTCAACCCGATGGCTAAACGCGCCGTCGCTCGTCTTCGGCACAGAAGAAGACCAAAGGAACGCCATCTGGTCCTCTGCCGCTTGTCCAAAATCGACGCTGCTATTACTCTGCCCCGTCCAGTTCGCGATGAGCGCCGCGACGCCGTTGCTCGCGGGGTCAGCCGCGCTGCCCTCGCCGGGGAAAAGCGCCTGCGAACCGCTGAATTGCCCCGCTGCGAGCGTCGTCGTTTTGTCCGTGACGACCTGCGCGATGATGTCGAGCACGGTGGAGAGCGAGTCGGGCGCGGAGGTGGACGGTGGGACGGGGGTGCCGTTGAGCACGGAGAAGGAGGGCGTGTCGAGCTCGATGAGCGTCTGTTCACGCGTACCTAGTTCCCAGCTGCGAGAGATAGGATCAGTCGGCATTCGACCATTTCGGAATAAAATAACAAAAGGGAAAGGCTGCGCCGCCGGCGGTACAGGTCGGGAGACCATAGAGCATTTTACGTCTGATATGGACCGCACTTTGCACGCGCCGCCAGCGTGCCTGTTTCTGGCGGAAACACACTCTCAACCACCAACGACTCCGCCTGGTGCACCTCCAAGAGAATGCTCACCTGTGCTGCGCGCCTTCCGCGAGGCGCTGTACCACGATGGCAACCTGCGCGTCTGTCAGATTTTGCTCCGCGCGCACTTCGGGGAAGACTGCAAGGGCGACGGTCAACACGCCCAGCAAGCATGTCTTTGTACGCAAATGTGGCGGCCGGTGTGTGCACGCGCGGCCCGGGGGTCGCAGCATGTTGAACATCGTGCGCTATCTGCCGTTTGAGCCGTCGTCGTCGCTGCTGAAAGCGCTGCGTCTATCGCTGGTGAGGCGTGAGGGAAGAGGTGAATGTACTAGTACTAGTACTATGAGCATGGTGTTTGATTTGCTGGGTGGCAGATATAAATATAAAGCTGGCTAGGCTTTTCTTATTCAAGTTATTGCACGAGGGATCCGCGGCCGCGTGGTTAGATCTGCCTCCGATGTTCTTCAATGCCTTAAGCTTGTCGCTCTAAGTCTGAGTCTTACTGGACAACATGTTTACTAAGTCGTCCAGATGAAAGAACAAGGACGATACTAGCACTCTGTATAATCTTGTGTGGCGAATGGTAAACGAAATGGACCTCTCTTCGCTAATCCAATTGGGTCTATCTCCCGCGCTCACAGAAAAGCTCTATCAATGCATCATCCGTGTCACTCCAAGTGGTTCCATCTCGACACCCGTGCACTGTCAAGCAGTACAAGTGCTCAGGCAGATGGCCCTAGGCCTTCTCTGTGATTTCGTCTGCACCTGAAGTTACAATTTATATTATGCGTCTACCGCCCCCCTTCGCTGCACATGCATCTGACTCGGAAACCCTTTGGACACTCGACGCGCTAATGGCCCTGGCCACCGCCCACCGCGACACTCGGACAGAATGTTGACAGTATCAAGAAAGACGGCTCGCTGTCAGGCTGTGCGTGTATCCGGACGCACGTGGTGCCATTTTTGCCCGTCTCAAGTCCCGATAACCGTGGAACAGTGGAAGACGGAGATGTCGCTCAAGCCGGCTGTCGACGGTACGAGTTCACGGGCGCAGATCCCTCGGGCAATCAACAGATGCCAGCCAGCTCATGCTTTATATTTATATCTGCCACCTAGCAAACTAATTATCATGCTCATAGTACTAGTACTGGTACTAGTACACCTCTTCCCTTCACGCCCCGCCAGCGATAGGTGCTGCGCTTTCAACACGGACATCGACGGCAGATAGCGCACGATGTTCAACATGCATATGCATCCCTTGCGCCCCCGGCAGCCACATTCGCGTGCAAATACGTCTTTTTTTCACCTGCTTCGCGGGCTTGTTGACCGTCGCCCTTGCAGTCCTCCCCGGAGCGCGCGCGGAGCAGAATCTGACAGAGGCGCAGGTTGCCATCGTAGTACAGCGCCTTGCGGACGGCGCGCACCACAGGTGAGCATTCTCTTTGTTTCTTTTAGAGGTGCAGCAGGCGGAGCCGTCGGTGGTTGGGAGTGTGTTTCCGTCAGAGACAGGCACGCTGTCGGCGCGTGCAAAGCGCAGGGATTGTCATTCACAGGCGGTCTCCATACAAGACATAGTAAAGCGTTCTACGGTCTCCCGACCTGCACCGCCCGCGGCACGGCCTTTCCCTTCCCTCCCTTGCTGTTTCATAATTCACTCCAAAGTGACCGGATGCCAACTGATGCTATCGCTTGCAGCTGGGAACTAGGTACGCGTGAACAGACGCTCATCGAGCTCGACACACCCTCCTTCTCCGTGCTCAACAACACCGCCCTCCCGCCGCCCACCTCCGCGCCCGACTCGCTCTCCACCGTGCTCGACATCATCGCGCAGGTCGTCAAGAACAAAATGACGACGCTCGCCGCGGGGAATTTCAGCGGCCCGCAGGCGCTTTTCCCCGGCGAGGGCAGCGCGGCGGACCCCGCGAGCAACGGCGTCGCGGCGCTCATCGCGAACTGGACGGGGCAAAGCAATAGCAGCGTCGATTTTGGACAGGCGGCAGAGGACCAGATGGCGTTCCTTTGGTCTTCTTCTGTGCCGAAGACGAGCGACGGCGCGTTCAGCCATCGTGTTGAGCAGGTTCAGCTCTGGTTCGTTTCTCCTGATTCCTATCTTTACAAAAAAGACAGCCAACTCTCGCTTTCTTCATGCGCAGGTCCGATTTTGTATACATGGTCCCGCCCTTCCTCGCCTACTATGGCGTGCTGACGAAGAACTGGTCGATGGTTTGGGAAGGGTACAACCAGATCTCTCTGTACCGCAAATATCTGCGGGATGAGGCCAATGGGAGTCTGTGGAAGCACGTCGTGAAGGGCAGCTGGCAGGATGAGGGCTTCTGGAGCACGGGAAACGGTTGGGCGGCGGCTGGCATGCTACGTGTGTTGGGGACGATCAAGAATAGCCAGTATGCGTATACGATGCAGGGCGAGATTTGGAACCTGGCGAATTGGGTGGATGAGATACATGATGGGATGTATGCGCATATTGCAAGTATTTTTCATTGTCTGAGAGAAGGGAAGATTAGATTAACTGGATTATGCGAATGGTTAGCGCGATGACGGCATGTTCCACAACTACGTGAACGACAAAACAACCTTCGTCGACGCCGCCTCCGCGGCGCTCCTCGCCTCCACCGTGTACCGGCACGCACTCCTCACCTCCACCTACACGCACCTCGCACACGCCGAGTCCGTGCGACGTGCGCTCTGGGCGCCCTCCTCCGGCATCGGCAACGACTTTGTCAACTCCTCCCTGGTGAACATGACTCACTTCTCGTCGACGGCTGGGTCACGCCCGTCGTGAACCCGGACTCGTTCGGGGACGAGGGCGCGGAGAGCCCCGAGGCGCAGGCGTTTGGAGTGCAGATGTATGCGGCGTGGAGGGACTGGGTGGATAATGGGGCGGTCGGCGCGGGCGCGGATGGGGGCTGAGGCGTTGATGCGCTGGCGAAGAGGACGGCGAAGAGGATGCGCCGGCGCCGACGTTGAGTAATGCACCCCGGCGTTGCTCGTGAGTAAGAGTGCGCTCACCCTTCGATGAGTCACTCGATATCCTCCTCACGCCCGCCTTCTGTTTCCGCCGTCACTCACCGCTACCGACCGCATGGTCTTGGTCTCATCACTCTTTACTTATACGAATTTAGCATTCCATAGTATGCATACATGCGGCCTATACTAATCCCATCTTCACTTTTTTTTTAAATCTTCCGGATACAGTGCTCTAAACGCTCCTTTCGCATTGCTTTTCTCTCCTCGAGGGACCCGACTTGCGTTTCCATCTCCAAGGGTATTGCAATGTAAAGTTTACTTGTACGTGTGTGTTGCATTCACTCCAGGCCGATACGCCCTCGGCGATCTCTAGGCACCACCCGCCCATATTTGTGTCCATTACCTGGGACAGCGTTGTATCCCAACAAGGAGGACGACGGTGCGGAGAGATTTAACTTCTTTTTGGGGGGCTGGGGCCGTGCTAGGAAGTTACTTACATTTTCCATTCATGCATAAGTCGTATGTCCGGTCTTGGATATATGTATCCTGTTTGTTTCCTGCTTAGTCGACTCTTGTTGCTCACCGAGTTGGTTCATTACAGAGAGCGAAGAGCTGCAGAAACTTAGTACCCACACACACACGTCCTTTTCACACAACATCGCTTCCTCGTCGTAAACTTATCCATCATCATCAAATACCTATATTGCCTCGATACCGTCAAGTCGTCGACAGCCGACTTGAACGGCGACATCTCCGTCTTCCACTGTTCTAGAGCGGGGAACCCGGTCACTAGTACTGGCATCAGGTTATCGGGAAGCAAAAGGAGCTCCATGTGCGTCCGAAGGTTCGAGTCTTATCCACAATAATTCTGCTTTCCGAGTCATGCACACTGTAAAATACATAGTCTGCCTCCGATGCTCTTCCACACATTTAAAATAAGATAAAATGCGCTGCCCCGAAGTGTCTTGTAGTTCTTGCTGAACGGCACATTTTTTCAGTTACTGTATCCTCGTTGCCCCAAGGGGTTCTGTCGTAACGCCCTCGCACTGTCAAGAAACGAACGCGCGGGTCCACGGGGAATCACAGACTCACTCACCGTGCCCTGCGAGCGCACGTACGGAAACGAAATGAAAAGTGCCAATGCTAATGCTCAGGCAGGCGGCCCTGCTCCATGACTTCAAGTGCGCCAACATTAGAGTTTCTTCACGTCTGACACCCTCCTCCGCTGACGACATATCCGAGAATGTTCGGATGCGGGTGTTGTCGAAAGCGAGTGACTCTATTCATCGTGCATTTTGTTCGAGTTAAATGTCTATGAAAGTACAAGCCAGTGATGATACAAGCAGGATGAACTAAACAACAATGCAAGATATAAAATAAACGTGTGCAACAAACAGTTGGGTCCCATGTCCTCACTTCCCCGCACGCCCCTTTCTCCTCCTGTCCCCCTCGCCCGTATCGTTCTCCTTGTCGGAATACAAACTACTCGTAGAGCGCTGCGCAGTCCGCTCGACGATACTCGTCCCATCCCGGAAGCGTGTGCGGAATAGCACGTTCGCGTTCGTGAACAATCCCTCCTTGAGCGAGACGACGATGAACTGCGAGCCGCGGAAACGCGTGCGGAACAGCTGGCCGATGTGCTGCGTGTGCGACAGGTCGAGCGCCGCGTCGATCTCATCTAGGATGTACATCGGTGCGGGCTTAAATTGTAAAAGGGACATGATGAGTGAGAGCGCAATCAATGAGCTGTGGCGAATAAGCATCAGGAACAGTCAGCGGAGAACAGGGCCTGCGAAACATACCGCTGTCCGCCACTCAGTTCTGTCAAACTCTGCTTCCAGACCGAGCCCAGCTGGACTTTCACTTCCAGACCTTGCGTCAGGTCCTGGCCCTCAGGTGGTTGGAGTTTTGCGAAATTCCCAGGAAGAAGCTCCGCAAAAATGCCACCAAAGTCACTAGATGCTGTGGTTAGACTTCGTCGTGATCTAGAACTCAGTCAGACGGCACGCACCCATTGACTTTCTCCCACGTCTTCTGTAGAGCGTCGCGTTTGTATCGATCCAGTTCCGCAATCGTCTCCTCGATCTTCTCTTTGTCCTTCAGAACGGTCGACATCATCTTCTTGAGCGCTGTTTCCCTCTTTTCCACGCTAGTCTTCGTATAAGTGTAATGAATAGGAGAGAGTGCATGGAGTACTAACCTGTCAATTGTGTGCAGCACCTTTGGATTGACTTTCTTCTTCATGCCCTTCTGCTGCTCCTCGAGCTCACGCGCCTTCTCCTTCAACCGACCCATGTCGTTCGCGTTGAAGTCGTACGCCGAACCAGGCTTCCCAAAGAACCTATGTATCGCAGCAATGAAATCAGATTCCAAAAGACAAACGTCGAAAAAAACACGCACTGATTCTCTTCGGCGATCCACTCATGCATCTTTTCGAGATTGGCGACAAAGTTCGCAGCAGTGACCTTATCCTTTCCAAGAGCCTGCAGGTCGTGCTCGAGTTTCTTGAGCTGCAGCTCCGCGTCGCTGATCGCCTGCTTCTTGCCCTTGATGACCTCCTCGAGCTCCTTTAGTTCGTTATCGAACCTCGTTAGCGTTGCCCGCTCCTCTTGAAGTTTCCGCTGCGCTTCTGCATGAGCCCTCTGTAATGAACCGTGTCAGAACCGCATTGAGTTTGAGGCTTCTATAAAGCTAGAACCTCGTTCTTCTCGAGCTCTTTCAAGAGCTTCTCGAGTTCTTTGCGGAGACTAGCGACGTTCTGTTCGGCTTGCATGACGGTGTCCTTCGCAACTTCGATATCGCCCTCCGTTTGCTCTGGGTAAGAGTCAGATAAACCTGAAACATGGAAGATACGCGCATCTCGCACCTAGCTCTAGAGTAGCAGTCTGGAGCTCCTTCTGCTCCGTCTTGACCTTCACAGACTGCTTCTGGAGGGTAGATTTGAGTTTACTTATCTCGGCCTATCAAATGCGTCAGAAAGCGCTAACAATAACCACGGGTAAGCTGGACAAACCTTGAGCTCATTGATCTTGCCCTCTTTGTTATTCTTGAACTCGTCCATGTCCTTCTCGAGCTTGGAACACTCCGCCTTCGCTTCTGTCTGTCGTGCTTTCGCAGATTGAACGGCTTGCTCGAGATCGGCGATAGTCTTCTTCAGGGACTCGATCTCTGTACCAACCTAAGCCTCGTGTCAGTGCTGCATCCTACGAGTCTCGATGTCTGAATAATGATCTTACACGTGCAGCGTTGCTCCCTTCCACCTGTTCCTCCAAGAGAGCCTTCTCGTGTTCCTTGAGTTCAAGTTCGCTCGCCACCCGCTTCCACTGCTCGCGGCCCGCGCGGTTATTCTCCGCTTCCCTTTCCAGAACCTGCAAGCGCTGAACAGCCTCCCGTAGTCTCTGTTCGGCGCGCTGGAGTTCTTGGACTTTCACCAGGATGCCGCTGCTGCTGGGTGCCGAGCCGCCGCTGAGCGTACCGGAGGGGTCGTACACGTCGCCATCAAGGGTGACAGAACGGACGCCGCCCACTTCTTTGGAGAATGTTACGAGTTTCGCGGACGCTGCGTCGTCGCAGACAAGCGTGTCGCCAAAGACATATGCCATTGCATTTGAAACCTCCTCTGGGTAACCGACGAGTGACAAAGCAAGGCGTACCTTTCCTGGAGCGAGGCGCGTTGCGATTTGCAGTTTCTTATGAACGCTATACCATCAGCATAAGCAAAAAGAACGAATAAGAGAAAGCTGACCTGCGCAGACATCTTGAGAGCGTTGATTTTATTCAAAGGAATGATCGTGACACGTTTTTTGAGTCTGCCATTCTGGAGTAGCTCCTTTCCGACTTTCTCATCCTGAACGACCACATTGTATAGCTTTCCGCCGGCCGTAATTTCAAGCGCAGTAGACTTGGGAAAGTCGGAGGGGTCGAGGCTGATGAGTGAAGCGACAAGACCCTTGACTTTTGATCGATCGAAAGCCGGTGATGGAGAGGTGTAGCTGAAGTCCAGGGAGGAAAGTCTCTGTCGTGTCGCATCTCGTTCCTAAATGATTCTTAATAAAGGCGAGATGTCCTGTATTTGCGTAAACGTACCTCAGTCAATTGTCGTACTTCTGCCTTGGCAGTTCGTAATGCCATCTCGTTCTGCGTCTCCTTCTCAGTACTCCAGCCACTCGCCTCGACCTTCTTGTGCAGCTTCTCAACCTCAACTTGCTTCTCGCGCAATTTTTGCCGACCTTCGCCCGCCTCCTTCTCGACCTCCTTCCATCGCTTCTCGAGCGTTTTCAGATCCTTCTGGGACATGCCGAGCTTCACTCGACTCTGCTCCTCCTCGGCGGATGCTTGCGCGAGACGGGCTTTTGCGTCTGCAAGTTGTCCCATATAACCACCACCGGTGGTACTCGATGATGAAAGGCCAGTGAGTAGATTTTGCAGGAGCTCTTCCTTGCCGTTCAGCGACGCTTGCGTGCTCGTATGCGTTTCTTTAACAGAGTTGTAGGACGTGGTGAGCTCTTCGACTTTCGCACGTTTCGAAGCGAGCGAAGCCTCGAGCTATGGTAGGACAACGGATAATTGAATAATTGAAACTGATAAAAGACAGGTGGTACGTACCTGCTTCGATTCGTCAGCGAGATTTACCACCTTCTTCTCCTCCTCATCGATCGTTGCCTTCTTGATTTCTGACTGGGTCTTCATCTTCACGAGCGCTTTTTCAAGCTCCGCAACTTCTTCCTCCTTTTTCTTGAACTTTCCGCCCTTCCGCATCTCCTCGTCCCGTTTCTTCTTCACCTCTTCGCTGTCTTTCTCGGCTGCCTGGCATTCCTTGAAGAACCTATCTTTGTCCTTTTTGACGCGAGACACTTCCTGCTCCTTTTTCGTGATGTCCGCCTCTTTCCGCGCGACTCGTTCGCGCCCCTCAGTCCATTCCCAAGCGCGGAGGAGTCTACCAATACGCTCGAGCTCTGAGCACGCCTTTTGCCACTGAAGGAACGCGCGTTTCTCAGCACGTAGCGTGTCAAGCTTGGGGATGATCTCTTCGGCAAGCAGAGCAGCAATCTCATCCACGCGCTTCTCCTTCTTGCCCATCGTCTTCTTCGCCTTGTCCTTACGCTCCTCGAACATACGCGTACCAGCGGCCTCCTCGACCATTCCGAGAATTTCTTGTGGTCGCATATTGAGGACTTTTGTGATTCGACCCTGCATGATGAGGAAGTTGGGGTTGTTAATGTTAAGTTGTACGCCTTGAAAGAGCGTCTGGATGGTGTGCTGCTGTGACTTGTGGCCATTAAGCAGGTACTTGGAGTTGTTGGGTAGGGAGATTTGACGCGTCACGGTAATCTGTTTGCAGTTCTCCAGCCCGATAGGACTTTTATCGCGGTCAGAGTTGTCGAAGACAATCGTGACGCTTGCTTTCGTTACGCCAGCCTGACCACGTTTATAGATGAGGTCTTGTTGGTTTTGCGCCCGCATCTGACCAGATGGGTCAGAAGAAATCAAGATGAACACACAATGCAGTGAGTATCTCACCGAAGACATGTTCGTGATACCCAGAACAAAACAAATCGCGTCAAGGATGTTGGATTTACCCGAGCCGTTGAGGCCCGTAATGGCGTTGAACGACGGGTCCCATCCTGTAATTTGAGTCCGCACTGGGTATGACTTGAAGCCTACAATTTTGTCTCAGCCTTAGCACTGCTCTTGACGCGTAAAACTCACCTTCGAGCACCAGTTCCTCGATGCGCATGTTGTGGTTCGCGTTGAACTTCGGACGCGTCGAACGCGACGCCAACCCGAACGCGCTTTACGTAAGCATCACGTTCGATCATTGTACTCCCACGCTTTCGAAGGTGGAATCCTACATCTCTATCGGAGTCTATCCCTGGAGATGTTGACTAGAGCAAAGGCAAGACTGTTGGTTGCCTATCGGTTTTTTTTTCGCCACCTTGGGCATTCTTGAGTGAAAGAGATCTAACGGGAAATTTCATCAGAGCAACGCGTAATAATCATTGTCACACAGTCACATTAGTTGCCGACTCTTCGTCGCTTTGCACATCGACGACGTTGTAGACCATTCTACGGTGATCCTTACTGGTACTGCGGGTCATCTCGACCATCTTTGCACATCTTGACTACTTTGGCCTTCGGCGCCAACCAACATAATGCTGTCCGACGTCAGCAGCTTGACGGAAATGTCGTCTGAGGACGATACGTTCGTCCCAGCGAGCAAGGCGAAGAAACCAAAGGCCAAAAAACCTTGGCAGCCCAAACAGGTTCTGAAAGCGCCTAGGTTAACGCAATACTCTGCGTTGACGTTGTACGGTGCGTTGGTGTAGGTTCTGAATCTAGGGCACTATGATGACTTACGACGGCTTGTGCACGCGATACAGAGGAGATTCTGAACGGAAAGGTCGATTTGGATCCAGAATACCAACGAGGTACGTCACTTTACTTTGTCGTTTATCATGCCTCCCTCCTTCCTTTGTTTCATGCGACGTCTGCGTCAGTAATTTAAGCCGAGCGCTTGTTTGGTGTTCTTAATTATATTTAATCGGCATTCTTGTCTCTTCCGGCATAGTATTTCACTAATTTCAGTGCCGGTTCTCTTCTCTTCTTTCACATATAACGTGGACATCCTTGCTATAGAAAAAAAAATTAGTACCACCGAACCTTCGATCGACCTTGAAGCTGACATGTTTATCCCTCAGACGTTGTCTGGTCAGATGCCAAACAGTCCGGCCTCATTGATTCACTCCTTAGGAATTTCTTCATTCCTCCCATAATCTTTGGTGAGGGATATTTATCAGCTTGGATGGAAGTGAGCTGAGTTGTTTGGCAGCCTTTTCGCAAAGTGAAGATGGGGAAGAGAAAAGAACATGCATAGACGGGAAACAGAGACTTACTTCTATACAGAGGTGACTGTTCTTCAAAACTTTCCCTAAAAGATATGTTGCTAATTTCAGGCATCCTGTATCTTCCAATAGATTCATGGATGGTCAAGTAAGCTCGATTTATTGTCCTACAATGTACCGAGGTACTAATAGAACCGTAGATACCATGTTAGTGAAGCAAAGAAATTGTTTCTTCGCAGTTTACTTACTATTGATTGGCATTCACTTTATAGTCAAGGATTCGTAAGTCTCTGATTTTGACTCTTCGTCCGACCGATCTAAACTTCTATGGTAGTCGGACGAATCTCAAGATGTGGTATAAACTGCAGCCAGGGAATAAATCGGGTAAACTACTCCCTGTTCAGTACCGGACACAGTTTGCTCGCAAGCAGATCAGCTGTGTGGAGTACTCTGATATAACTGATGATGCTGAGAGGGAGATTTTCCAGGTAGGTAGTTCTTTCATTCTCAGGTCCAGGTACTGACCCTGTCAAAAGAGGGTGCAACTCGGAGTGGCTCTCACACCTGCAGGTGGGTGCTCTAAGCTTAGATGTCATTTGCAGTTGCTGACAGCGGCATACAGAACGTATGCAGGCCATCCCGGGACCATGGACGCAGCTTATCCGGGACGTACTCAACGTAATGGAAGAATACAAGATTAGTGACTCTTTGGAATGGTCAAAGACTCGTGGCAGAGACTTCCAGTCGGCTGCTTCTATCGTTTACCTCATGGAGAAGCCGAACTCAAACTATCCCGCCGCGACTGGTCTGGAACGATGGCTACAACGAGTGACACCGCCAACGAAGGCATTCAAAGAGCATGTCATGGACACCTTTGCAGTCTTTCGGCAGCTCGTCTTGACGAAGAAGTTCTCCCATGTATTTCAAAAACCCACTCGCGTCTCTCCGATCGAGTTCGTCATGATTGTCGTCCTCGTCGACACGCATTTCCGTGATCATACGTTAACTCAGCTAGCCGATGGGATCAGCAGGATGCGCAAAGATGTTCGCTCAAAGCATGACGACATACGCGCTAACACGAAGGTCACGAAGACCATGTCCAGTTTTATCAAAGACAGGTGGCCAAAAGATCTGAAGAAATCAGACCTTGCCGAAAAAAAGGCTTTAGCGGCGTGCAGAGCGAATCCCGTTGCCCCGCCGCTCGAGAAAGGAAAGCGCAAGCGTGGAGACTATTCAGGTTCTGACGACAGCGATGAGTCAGAGGACGAACGTCCTCTAAAATCGAAAGCTAAGATGGTTGCGAAGACGGCAAGCTCAACGTCGGCGTCAGCAGTGAAGTCGTCCACGTCGCAGGTAGCCCCTTCCGCATCTCGTGCATCTACAGCTACATCTGCTCCTACGAAAGTAAATTCGAGCACCAAAGTCAAGTCTGAAGCTACGCCGGCATCCGAATCACGACCCACTGGGAAGCCAGATCGACTCGCTGAATTGCGAAAGGCAAGGGCAAAGGCAGCGTTAGGAGCCCAATCTCAGTCTCAGGGGCCAACGCCGCCGCCAACGACTGGGTCGACCTCCAGCGCGAGACAGACTCCAGCACCCCAGACACCGACTAACACCCAAGATCCCGCTATGCAGGAAACAGTGTCAAGGATTATTAACAAGTCCAATCAACCTTCAGTACCTCAGCAGCAGCTGTGGCCTGGTCAGTTCAATCCCCAAATGACGGTTTCGACTATGCCTCCGTCGCAGGGGACGGGGCCTTCGCCGACGCCATTTCCTTCTCAATTCTCTCAACAAATGTTTCAGCCAAATATGCCCTCACAAGGACAAGGATTAACTTCTCATTCGATGATGCCGCCTCTGAATCCGAACGGCACCCCAACCTCTTCAGGTGCGGGAACGACAGATCCCCGAATGAATTCACAGCGTACGGCTACCTATCCAACCTCTGGTCCTCCGACGCCAGTTTTGAACGGTGTGAGCAATATCGCAGGTCCCTCAGCAGCAGATATGCAGAAACCATCTGACTCAACTCAGGGCGCGCCGCCAAACGATCCATACCAGCGAAGCATGAGTATCTCAACTGCGCCAGGAACAGGTAACGGGTTTCAGGGGCGAGAAAGTCGCTTCGATCGTGGATCTCAGTCCAACGCCGCCGGATATCGCGATGGCGGCAGCAGCAGCTTTAGGAATGACAGCCCTCGTCAACCACCTACGGAGCCACGGGGCAGAGGGCAAGGTAGTCCCGGAATGAAAGGACGACCATGGTACCCTGGATCCACTGACCGTGACCGCGACGTCCTAGGTGGTTATAGTGGGGGACTAAACGGGCGTGATCGAGACAGAGATTGGAGTAACTATAACGGCGGTGGTTGGTCCAATCGAAACGGTCGTTGAGGCGGAGGAGTGGGGATAGTCGAGGTAAGTTATCAACCATCATTTCTACGCCCTGGCTGACTTGGTATAGTTGAGATAGTTTTGGTGTCTTGCCATTATCATCTCCACTTGCGATCTCCGTTTGTCTGCTTATTCTTGTTCTGATTCGTTCTTAATCTCTATATTACTGCACGTTCTCCGCTGCCCTTACCCATCCCTCGTCTATAATGGTCGACATTCCACTGGCGCATCCACCACCTCACTCAACTCTATCACGCGGCATAGCCAGCCTCCTCTTGATGTCTGATTTACGACATATCGTTCCCTGTCACTTGTTCCTTATCTGTCCACTCTCGGCATTATGTCCTGTCAAGGCTGGACCTTTCTCTGCCCATTTCCTTCCATACACTTCGATGCGCGAATTAGTTTTTGTGCTGAACTTCAGTCCGAGGCATCGTATCCGTTGACTCTCATTACTTTACTTCCTTTGTATTCAGTCCCAGTTCAGCTTCGTCGCTCTTGACCAACGCATTCAGGTGGAGGCAGGCTAGTAGATGAAAGCATGCAAATCAGTTTAGCTTCGCATAACACCAACCTCGAAAAGCCTAGCAATGATTACTATGTGTATCGTGAACCGGCTAGTGGCACAGTTGTCCACCAGCATGATTATTGAGGTTTCTCAAAGGAGTTAGACATTATAATCACTTACTTGAAGGCGTTCAAGAAGAGAAGCGTATTAATATTGCGTCGCTTTCACTTTGAATGCTCAAATAAAGTCTGACTTTTCAGCTTCGAGCTTCAGGTTCAAGTTATAAGTCGAGCAGACTTGTTGCACACGTTAAATGTCCGTCAGTTTAAGTTTTATTCTTTCCAAGTTACAAATGCAGTTGCCTCTAGAAAACGCACAGCAGATGCCGAGTGGCTTGGTCAGTTGGAGCTCCAAAGCCTAGAAAGCGTCTGCAGTGCTGCGATTGCTAGACTTCACGCCAATTCCCTGAGACTATATATGCCACTAACTTGTCTTTAGAAGCTAGAAGTGCGCTTAATTTAGAAAAATTTAATGTGCAGTTGCCCCCGAGATAACACAACGCGTTTGTGACGAAAGTACTTGGTTGCCCAGTTTACGCAAACCTTTTCGATTCAGCACCAAGCAAGGCCCAAATCATTAAGCAACAACGGGGAACTGTAGTATTCAAGTTATAAGTCTATTGATACAGACTACGTTGTCCGGAGATTATAAATTTAAGGAGTGGTTAGTCAGAGAACACAGGAGAGAGGGGAAAGCATATGTGAGAAGGAACGCATACGGAAGGTGTGTAAGGCATGGAAGCATAGACTTGGGTAGTTAGTTCATAGGCGAAAGAAAGAGCATACGGAATAATACGGGGGATGGAAAATCTAGTAATACGTCGGCATCCGCACGGTAGCGGCCATTCCTCTTAAACAACATCCATCGAGTAAGAAAAGAATAAAAAGCCGGAGTACCAAGACAGGTGGAGCGTAATGTGGACGCTCACTCAGACGCCATAAGCAGCACGAGCGCCTTCTGCACGTTGTTGGCCGCCTCACGTACGGCCTCACGCTCGGCGCGGTCCTTGACACGTGCGAGGATCAAGTTCTTGACACTGCTCGGGTACCAGCGCACCAGCTCGTCAAAGGCAACACGTTTGCACTGCGCCGGCTTTGCGTCATACGTGCCGCATCTCGCGAGAAGCAGGAATTCTCGGACTTTCTCCGTGGTGACTTCCAAAGGCGTACGCGGGGCGGTACGCAGCGGCCACGGGACACTCGAGAACGTCAGCACCTCCCTAACGGGGGAATTGAGCCATTGCCAGCGCTCATTGTAGGATATGAACTGGTTGGTGATGCTGCCAAGCTTGGCCGACGCATGGTACTGGAGCGAAGACCCACTCGGTGCCTCGCTGTTGTTGAAGTGACGAGCGCTGTTGGAGTGCACAGGCCATGCGGAGCTCGAGTATGGATGGAAGCGAGTATGGTTCGAGCGGGATATTGTCGTGCGGTCGCGGGTGTAGTGGTAGTTGCTAGGGTTTGTCGGAGTATCAAAACGAAGGCTATCTGCTGCTCTCCTCGTACTACGCTCCTCGTGAGATATAAGGTCTGCTCGAGACGCCCTTGTGTTCGCCACACGGGGCCTGGCCTCGAGGAACTTCTGCTGGCGCTGGAGCCTCTGGTCTTTGCGAGCCGCCTCGTCGAGCCACTCCTGCTTGCGGCGCATCGCTTGCTCCCCCTGCAGTAAGAGGTTGCGCCGCTCATCGAGGTCCTTTTCCAACTCGAGCGCTTCGCGTGCTTCCTTGAGGCGCTTCTCCTTCTGCTCCATCATATCCCTTCCCCACTGCAAGGAGATAGCCCTTTTCTCTCCGAACTGAGCTTTATCCTTCTCAAACAGTTGAACGCGGGTGCGTCTCGCACGCTCTTGCTCCTGGGCATATATCAACGCTTTCGCAACCATCTCGCGTTCGTAGTTCAGTCTTGCGAGAAGCTCCTCATCATGGAAGTTGACCGTGGGGCGCGGAATTTTCAGAGGGACCGGGTTAGAAGGCACTTCGACCATGGTGATTTCACCTGTGACGTTGGGACCCTCCATCGAAGTTGACTCGTTGAGCTCGGTACTCACTTGCGAGGCAGAATCGCTGACGTCGGTGCTCACTTGCGAGGCAGAGTCACTGACATCACTAGAAGCGTCCGAATACGACCCATCGCCATCGGAGGCTGGGCAATCGGCTGACGTTCCGAAAAGGGGGGCGAACTTATTGACGAGGTAGTTGAGGCCACGCATGAACGGGTTGGAAGAGGCCGGTGGCTTGGGCCGTGCGGCCTGGGCAGCCAACTTCTTGATACGGGACTTACGCGCGCGCTCCACTTCGTGCTCCTGAGCACTGGGGGTACGCGACACTTGACGTTTACGAGACGACTTCTCACGGGCTCTTGCCTTGCGAGCGAGGCTATCCTTTGAATCGGTGCGAGCCAGCGGTCCAGATGCAGAGGGACCGGGCGTAGGGTCGTTGAGGACGACAGATTCAGCATCGCCGTCAGAATGCTCGTTCACAGACGGGGAACTATGGACTGGCATGATAACAGGCAATAAGCTACAGCGTGAAGCAAGTTAGTGCTGGATATGCGGGTTGAGCAATGGAGGAAGCGCTTTTACCTTCTGGACGACTAGGGAGGAGGAACGATACCTTGAGGGGCTCGAGGACTTGCAGAAAACTTGTAGATGGGGGGAAAGAGGCCCACAGCATAGCGCCAGTCTTTATACTTTCCGAAAGTTCAACCACTGACCTAGCCGGATTGCTTGTCCTACGTGGGTGTAAACAGTGACAAGCAAACAATCCTGAGCGTCCTTGTCAGCAGTTGGCTCCGGCCTTTCTGGGAAGGTTATTAGAATGCGCTTTTGGAAAGTTCAGCCATCGATCTAAGCGGATTGCTCACGTACGTAGACATAAACAAAAGCAAGCAAACATTCCCTGAATGGAAAATGCCAAATTCGTCACGCATTGTTTTAATCAGTTTTACCTGAAGGTAATCACGATAGCTAGCATACATAATGTTCTGAGAGCTAGTCTTCTCACAAACTGCCGCGCGCGATGCACGTACAGATCGAGAAACCATAAAGTTTCCGACTCTTAGGTCAGGCTGCTGTTAGACCATCATAAAAAGCGAGTTCCGCAGAGCAGTCACGAACACGTTGATGCCTGAGACAGGAGGAACGATCTGCCACGGAAATAACCTTCTTATTAGAAGTGATAGCCATTTGCTTGTTGAGCCATCCAACCCTTTTTTGCGATGCGAAGGATTCAAGTTGTAACTTGAAATCCAGTAACGTCGATGCATGCCTTCGATCGTGCGGAGAAGGGTGCCGAGATGAATACATTTGCACTTTTCAATGTCCAGATTGCAGATTTTGAGGGTAAAATAGAATGGAAATCCATGGCGCGACGACGCGTGTCGTGGCTCGTGAAATTTTGGTCGGAGTCTGAAAAAGCGGGACTCGTTTGTGGCGCGGGTCCTTACGCGAGAATGTTCGAGCTCTCCCATTGTTACACGGGCCGCATTGTCCCAAAGGACTCGCGTTCTTCTTTTACATCGTCGCGCCCGAACGACTTGCTCCGAGTATGCAAAACCAAATTCCGTTTCATTGCGAGTTCGATACTACGAGTGCGAGTACTCCGGCTGTACTAATAGTATAGAAATCAGTTTGGCTTATTGACGTGGGAAAACGCTATGGTTTTCAATGCACATGTGTGCGGAATATAATTAAAACCTTTATCCACTTATCTGAGACATTCCAACTACGCATGCAGCCTGGTGACTGTTTCCGCTTGCCTGTAATTCAACGAGTTCATGACTAGTAAGTACTACATAGCTAAGCGACGGCTACTCTGCACATTGTCAGACGGTATGGCGCGTAGAAAGTGAATGAAGCACAGGAATATCTGATCTTTCTACGCGAATCCTGTTCTATCCTTGGGATTACTAGGAACTTATAATTATTAGAGACACTCTACCTCGAGATAAGGGAATCCACTTCTGATATAGAAAGCGCCAGAGCTATATGACGCGAGCTGTGAATCAAATCAACATCTCTGTGATGTATCAAAGAGTTGTATATCAAAGGGGGGGAGGGAGAGCTTTGCGAGAAGCTTGATTGGTTTTGTGATCTTTTCGAAGTCTTGACGCGCTCAGGGCCGGCTAAGCTTAACAGTCCACGTGATCGTGACTCATACTTTCCGTCGCGTCAGAGTCAGCAGGATCGTCCTGTCCCTGCTCTGCGACGACACCTAAAGCTACCTATGTCTCTCACCTAGACATTACAGGGTCTGTCAAAATTTACTGCTGGATGGGTCGAAGCGTTTTCCAAACCGTCGCTATAATACTCTCACGTCCATCACCATCATTTTGAATGCGGACTCTAGGCTTCAAATTCAACTTATTTCTTGCAAAAGCACTCCGCGAGTAGACAATTGACATGCCTCCAAGAATCAAGCTTGCAATAGTCGGCGGTGGACCATCGGCATTTTATGCAGCCTCACGTCTTCTGCAGCTTTTCCCTATTACTCAGCCTCGCCTCCCGGATATTGGGATACACATCTATGACCGCCTTTGGGCGCCACATGGACTAGTAAGATATGGTGTCGCACCAGACCATCCAGAGGTGAAGGTAAGTGCGTCAATTAGAGATTTATTGTTATTCGAGGTACTGAATAGTTCTTAGAATTGCACGCACAAGTTCGATGAAGCTGCTCGTGATAAGCGACTTTCATTCTTTGGCAATATTAACGTCTCGTCTATACCTTCATCAGTCCCACATGCTATTGATGTGCCGCTCGATGCACTTTTCCCGCATTACACTCATCTTCTCCTGTCCTCCGGATGTACTGTTCCTCGCCTGCACCCTGCGCTCCCGTCCTCCGAGTTCTGCCGCCCTGCCCTAGAGCTCGTACACTGGTATACGCAGCATCCTGCTAGTACATTCACGCCTCCACTCGACAAGATCAGACATGTTTCGGTGATAGGCCATGGGAATGTCGCGCTCGATGTAGCTCGCATGTTGCTCTCCCCGCTAGAGCGCCTCGAAAAGTACGACGTGCCAGCATCTGTGCTCGATGTCCTGAGCAGGTCTGCAGTCAAGCATGTCAGCATTGTCGGCCGACGTGGCCCACTCGAGGCGAGCTTCACGACGAAGGAGCTGCGCGAGATGATGAACCTCCCAAACACTGCATTGGCCCCGCTACCAGCGGACGTGCTCGCAGAGTCAAATGACGGCGCTGCATTGACGCGCCAACAGACACGACTCCTTCAGATTCTGCAGAAGGGCTCAGCGAACGCGTTCGGGACGACGGAGAAATCCTGGTCGATCGACTTCTTCCGTTCTCCAACTGGAATCGCTTCCGCACCGTCGGACTCCTCCCGAGCTGGGCGGCTCGCACTCGCTCATACGATGCTTGATAAAGATAGAAAGGCTGTTCCAACGGGGGAGACGTCTGTATTAGACACCGATCTGGTGTTGACATCTCTCGGGTATCGCGCAGAGCCGACAGGCGAATGGTACGAACCTGCTCTAGGCACCGTGCGGAATGCTGGCGGGCGCGTCCTCGACGCGTCGGGGCGAGTCTTGCGTAATGTTTATGCGAGCGGCTGGGCGGCGACAGGAGCGCATGGCGTCCTCGCTGGTACAATGCTTAACGCACATGCCGTCATCGATACGATTATCTCTGACTTGCGGGCGCAGTCGGGCGATGGAGATGGGGCGCTACAAACGGGTGCCGTCCCCCCACCAGCGACAGCCGTGCTAGACGGCGAGGTGGAGGAGCTTTTGAACCCGGATGCTGATATTGAAAGCATTCCGGAAGAAGTTCTACCAGCGAAGAAGGAGCGGTGCGTGCTAAGTTATGATGACTGGAAGAAGGTGGATGAGGAAGAAGTGCGAAGAGGAGAGCAAACTGGGAAGGAGCGCGAGCGGATGGCATGGGATGAGGCGCGGACATTCGTCACGCCATGAGGCTCACTCACGATATACATTTCACGACGTTGCGGATGAATGGCTATGCATCTGCAACTGTTTCCCACTTTGCTTTGCGCAAGCTTTAGAAGCTTAATGCTCCCCGCTCAGATTAACTCAGATTTTATATTGCATTGGATGGTTCCGCTTGAATACTAGTAGAAATTCAAGAGCAACGAATTGCTTGACAACGGAGAACTGATTGAAGCAATTTATTGCCTTTATTTGTCGGAGCTTTTCCACTCCAACAGATGATGTTCATTTTACTCTGCTCACACATCGGATACCCAACGATGGCGACAAATATCTTAGTGCAAGAATTCGTCTGTCTCTACGCAAGCGAGCCCACCATTTGAGCCAACATTCACTTAGTCGAGGCGGGACGTTGGACAGCGACACCCACCACGTTGAGTAATCTATACACATGGGATGAGATAGAAGCCATAGGCGCGCTTACACGCTTGTGAGCCGCTCTTCGTCCGCTCCCACCATCATGTCCGGCGAGTCCATCGTCTACGAACGACGCAGAGGCTCTGATGATGTCGGCGAGGAACTTGCGGGCCACTGTGATGAGAATGATGGAGACGCCGTGAAGCCGCGCAGTGCGTTCGAGCGTCGGCGGTCATGGAAGGAAAGCGAGACAAGCGCTAATTCGAGGTCGCAGAGTCGGACGTCGGGCAAGGGGCGGGAGGGCGCGGCAACAGCGCCGCTCGGTCGGTACGCGCACAGATGTACGTCCCAGATAGTCTCTTCCGAGCCCGAAGCATACTTACAGTGTCATGGCATCGGTTTCGCCGAAATCACGTCTAGTTTTCTCAGAAGAGATGGCTGCGTGCCGAAGCGCGTATTTAAAGCTCATCGCCCGCGCGACTATTCTTACCATCGTTCTGACGTGGGCCTGTTTACCCATGTACGCCTTCGTTTATTCCCCTGTCTGATTGATTGATCCTCAGCATACGGCGCAGTTACTGGGGCTCACTGTCGGCATCGTCGGAACTCACTGGCAATCTGGAAGCGTGGGTCCTTAATCGTGATCAGGCGAGGATCGGGGACTCACTCGAAACGGCGGTGCTCGCTGCCCCTACAAGCGGGCCCGGCGCACTCTGGTGGCGCTTTATCAACGCAACCCACTTCCCAGATGAAGAAGCCGTCATGCAGGCCGTCATACAGGAGCAGACCTGGCTTGCAGTCGTAGGTGAATATTGACGTTCAGTTTTCGAGATGACTCGCATTCTTATGTCTTTACAGTCAATACAAATGCGACGAATAGTTTGACCCAGGCGCGTGCGGTGGGGAATGTCTCGTACGACCCTTCATCTACCATAACAGTCTACTACACTCAGGTACACCAACCTCTGCCTGTACAAGCATGGAACTGATCCATCGTCTGCGCAGGCGCGCAATGAAGTCGTAGCAGGCACTTACTTGCTTCCCGCAGCGACGAATCTCTTGGCAAATTTCACGTCAAGCTATGCCACTGGCTCCGCACAGCGCTACCTTGCAGCAATCGTAGCTCAGGATGGAACGGTCAATCTCACAGCGCTGAATGGCATCGCACAGGCTCCGCAGACGATTAGTCCTGCCATTGGATACTCGCTTGTTAACCTTCGCCCGTATACATCGTCTGTCGCTCAGGCGCCGCTCCTCGTCGGGCAAATCTATCTTTGCATATTTGCGTAAGCTTCGTCATCGTAACTACTATAGTACTAATATACTGATGTTTGTTTCTGTAGCCTCATTGTCGTATGTTGGCCGATTTCGTGCGTTATTTCGTTCAGGCCCCTGATATACTTTACCATAGGTAATGGCACATTCCATCGCGCGAGCACGCATCGAGCAATACCTCACCTTCCCCTCCTACCTTGCGCTTCGCATTGCGACACCTCTTCTTATCTACTTCCCACTAAGCTTCAGCTATGCTCTCGTCAACCTCGCCTTCCGGCTCCCATTCGGCACAAGCTTCACATACGGCGCAGGTTTTATGACGTTCTTTGGTTTCCTTTACCTCGGCATGGCTTCGTTCGGCCTCGCGCTCGAAGCTATGATCACACTACTGAAGCCAAAGCTCGTGCCATTCTTCTTGGTGCTTCTCGTGAGTGCTTCGTTCTACGCATCGATGCGATATTAGTATTGAATTACCTCGTAGATCATCGTCAATATATCTACTACTGCGCTCCCACCCGAACTGCAGCCGCGGCTTTATGCCTACGGCTCGGGCTTTCAGTTTTGGAACATGTCAGTCCGGTCTTTCTCTCCGCCTATAAACAAATGCTCATAGACTCAAACACGAATCCATGTCCTCAAACTTGGTGTATCGAATTCGAACAAATCAGTCAACAAGCAGGCCGCACGATCCTCTTCAATACGACTTCGCACCTCCCGAAGAACGCTGGCATCCTCATCGCGTGGGTGCTCATCTCGTGTGGGACGACCGCGCTTTTCACATGGCTCGTTCGCGCGCGCGATCTGCGGCGCGCACGACGCATGGATGGGTTTGACTCGGAATGCGGTGCTGCTCGCGGCTCGGGGAGATCCCCGGGCACCGTGGACAGGAAAGTGGGCGAAGGGAAGAAGGTGGATGAGAAGGGGAAAGGTAAGGGCGGGGCGTTCGAGCGGTGGGAGAAGATGAAGGACCCGGGCAGCGCAGCAACAGAAGGACAAGGATGCCGGAGCGATAGCAAGCTAGAAAAGGACATCCTTGTGGACACAGACGTCGTTCCGCTCAATTCTTGACCTCGGTTTCCTCATTGCTAGATCTGCCAGGACATACGAGCTGAAATGTTGAATACTATATGTTGTATATATGATGGATTATAATTTTCATCATGGTTTTCTCCATCGAGCCTCTACTCTTGGGGTATTATCACACCTAAAAGATGGACGTCGGACATTATTATACGACACACTTGCATTGGGTACGACTGATCAAGAGTTCCCTTCCGCAACAACATGCCACCCTTTGGATAGTCAATGATGCCGTGAATACTGTGCAGCTGCCTTTTCCGTGGAAAACTTCTGTGTGTCCATCCTATTAAGACTCCTCCAGCAAGAGTGCGCTACGACGGACGTCGAACCACTGCTCCGTCTTGGACGCTGTCTTGCGGGTCCCTTCTAACCTGATCGGCAATCTGACACTGACGTGGACAAAATCCTCCAGTTCTGGATTCGAGCAAGTGGTGAGATCGTTATCGAGGCAATGCTCTCAATGATTAAGCTTAAGGTGGACTGGACTGCCGTTCTCCGTACGCGCAAGGAGGGAGCAGCCGTTCCCAGCTATCTCGGCTCCAGCAAGGTATTGTTCGCCAGTACATCCGTAGACGGTGTATGGGCCAATACGAGGCCTTCTTGCGAAAACTGAACGCGTGGCTCTTGATAGCCTACTGAAGACATTGTTGTAGGTATCCACTGTCGGAATCTCGTGTTATTATGATTCGCTATTGCTCATCCATGACTCATATGGTATCATCACTATCTCTATTGTTCTCTGTACAAATGTCGTGCATTCATGACTCATTCTGATGTAACATGACCATTGCTACATATGACACCATCCTCTCTGTAGTCTATATAAACCCCAGCTCCTGTAGCCGGATACTTCAGAGTGTTATACTGAAGTATCCGTAAGTAGTACTCTACTCTTCACTTCACAGTCGCTTACCTCTTTTGTATAGTGATCTCTGATCACTTAGGTATTTATCTTATACAGAGTGTTATACTGAAGTATCCTGATCTCTGATCACTTAGACGCTCTCCGGTTGTCTGTTGCTTACACTGCGCTTACCACCTTGCCACTATTACAGAATACCTTGTGGTTATTACCCCTGCTGTATCTCTGATAGGTTATGAGCCTTGAGCTCCTCTAGCCTCGTCACAATTTGCACACAACCATTATATGACCTACGCCCGTCATCGGAAACTCCTAAACTATCAGCAGACCTTTGTCCCCAAAACTCGCAGAAGCTTCAGATCCCGAGGACTCCTTGCACGCACCGGTCAACCTATTGAACCCTGGTTTGATTGGGCAGAAAACTACATCGCTCAAGGAAGACCCGATACTTTCGCACTAGCTGCATTCAGTCCTATCGAATCGCTCTTTGTGGATATCCCATTGCACGTAAACATCGCTCACACCGTACACCGACCAGTCATCATCATCATGCCTTCTGCCGACGCTGTCACCAAGATCTTCACCGATGTACCCAAGCTTAACGCTAGTGGCAACAACTATCAAGTATTCATCGGAAAGATCAAGTTCGCCGCACTATCGTGTGGCGGACGACCTCGTCTTACCACAGCTCCACCGGCAGGCAACCAGGACCAGTTGGACCTAGACCAAGCAATGCTCAGTGTGATCATGATGAAGCTCCCGGACACAATCTTCATCAAATACATGGACGTCGAAAAGGTACACAACTTAATGTCGAAACTAAAGGCTCAGTTCGATGTGGTCACGGCCACTGCTGAAGCTGTCAGCGAGCGAGAACTCTTCATGCTTAAATGTCAGGCACCGAATAAGCTTGACAAGTACCTGGACAAAATGGTCGACATACGCGATAAACTCACTCACATGGGAAACACGTCTATAGATGACAAAGCCTTTGTAAATGCCCTCACTACGGGCATCCCCAATGATTTCAATCACGTCGTCACCGCTCATCAAATGATGAACAAAACCCTCGATGTAACCAACGCTGCCAACACACCTCACCGAATGACATCCACAGAATTACTATTGGACCTTCGTGCAGACTTTCAACGCTACACACTTACGCATAACAAACCAAAGGACACCGAGTCAGCAAACTATGCATCAAGTGGAAGAGGTCGTGGCGGACGTGGAAGAGGTCATGGACGCGGTCGTGGACGTGGCTGTGGAGGTTATGACAACCATGGGGACAGGCAAAACAAAGGAAAGGGCAAAGAGACCATCCCAGATGAGGATGCCACCTGCTACAAATGTGGTGGAAAAGGGCATAAATCACCTCAATGTCCCTCGAAGCAGAAAACATACAAGAAAGCTGACGCAGGATCTGCGGACACAAAGTCACCCGCTCCCGCCCAGCAATCTGGCTCAACGACAGTGCCACCTCCACAATACAAACCAGAGGCGGCAACATCTGCATACATCGAGGAAATCGTCGAGAACACATGGCTTGGAGAAGTCATAGACTGCTCTGACTTAGCCAGACAGGGAGAAGCCGAAGCGTCGAGCATCTCCACTGAACAAGTCGACATATTCGACTCTGGTGCTAGTCGTCATATGACGCCTCATCGTGAACGTCTCACAAACTATCAGCCGCAATCCACAGTCAAAACTAGGATTCGCGCCGCCAACAACCAAACCTTTCAGGCTCTTGGCGAAGGAGACATGGTAATCAGGCTGAATCGCCCAGGTGGAATGACCACCATGCGTCTTAAAGGGGTTCTATATGCTCCTGAAATGCACTCGACGCTCATCTCAGTCCCTAAACTCGACCAGGCCAGCTATACTTGCACATTCAGAGGAGGCAAACTCGATATCTTCAATCGCTCTCAAGACCTCATCGCTGTCATACCTAAACTAGATGGCCTTTACAGGATCTACCATGAGAATGACGCCTCTGCCGCAGCTGTCACATCCACATCCCGCAAAGTCTCGCTGTTCACCCTTCACAAGCAACTGGGACATATTAACTTTGATTACATCAAGTGGATGACATGAGAAGGAAAGCTGCCGGGAATCACTCTGGATGACACTGAAGCCACCTCAGACTTGGAATGCGCCGTATGCATGCGAGCCAAAGCACGCCGAGCTGCAGTCTCTACTACTAGGATTGGAGACATGTTGGACAGTTTTGGCGACATCATCTACCTTGACGTTTGGGGACCTGCCAGTGTTAGGACAGTACACAATGCACGCTACATCCTTACCATCATAGACGACGCTACCCGTTGGCTCGAAATGATCCACATGGGAGTCAAGTCCGAATCATTTGTGAAGTTCATAGGATTCGAAGCCCGCCTGCAACTGCAGCATGGCGTACGCATCAAATGCGTCCATTCGGATCGAGGAGGAGAGTTTCTATCTGATGAAATGAACGCTCACCTCGAATGCCAGGGAATACTTCGACGACTTACAGTCCATGACACACCTGAGCACAACGGAGTCGCTGAGCGCGTACACGGCACTATCTTCAATGGTGTTCGTGCTGTTCTTTTAGCCTCCGGATTGCCAAAATGGCTCTGGGGATATGCGCTCGACTACATCGTCCAAATCTACAACCGCACTCCGCACCGCTCCCTCCAATAAAAATCACCCTTTGAAGTTTGCTTCGGACATGTCCCTGTCAACATTCTCCATGAATGGGGACAGCCGGTCTATATCGGCACAAACCCGAACTCGAAGCTGGATGCGCGTGCAGTCGAAGGACAATGGGTTGGTTTTGATGACACCTCAAATGGTCACCGCGTTTACTGGACAAAAGAAAAGAAGATCACCATTGAGCGTAATGTCGTATTCTCGAAGATGGAAACTCGTCTCATCGAGGGGGAGCAAGAGGATTTTGATATCGGACCAGTCGCTGATGACGATGAAACTGAATCTACCCTCATCTCAAAACGACCTCGCTCCTCTAGTCCAGAAACAGACCGATCTGCCAAACGCTCAAAGTCGTCCACATTGGAACCTGGTGAAATACGCGAACCTGTTGATCCACTCATTGTCGAAGGAAAGCGCACTCGCACACCTAGTCGAAAAATCCGCGAATCAGCACAAGTCGTCATGGATGTCATAAACTCGACGTCACGAAACTGGGAACCGATCGTTCGCATCATGGACACGATACCGGACTATGAAGCACATTCTGTCGCCCAACTCGAATCCAGAGACCTGCTGTCACTCACAGAGGCTCAGCGCAGCCCTGACTGGCAGAACTGGTATGCCGCAATGGAGGATGAAATTAGACGCTTAAATGTGCATAACTCCTGGAGTATTGTTGACAAGCCACAAAACACAAACATTGTTGGCAGTAAGTGGGTATACAGGACAAAGCGAAATGCACAGGGAAATGTCACAGGTCACCGAGCTCGTCTAGTCGCTCAGGGGTTTACCCAAATTGACGGAATCGACTACTACTCGGACGACACCTATTCCTCAGTCGTAAACCCTACAGCCACACGTATGATCCTCTCAATGGCCACGCAGCATGGATGGGAAGTACATCAGATCGACGTCAAATCCACCTACCTATACGGAAAGCTAAATGAAGATGAACAAATCTTCATGCGACCGCCCCCCGGTATCAAGGTTGAAGGCGTATCCGGCGAAAATGTGCTGAAATTGAAGGTAGCTCTCTACGGGTTAAAACAGGCAGGACGACGCTGGTATATGGTTCTTCGTGACATGCTAAACAAACTCGGATTCACTCGCTCGGAGTTGAACCACGCTGTTTTCTACCATCACCATCCAGGGGGAGAAATTACTCTTCTGGCCGCACACGTCGATGACATTACAATTGTCTCGTCCAAGCTGCATCTACTTGAGGAAACCAAAAAGCGCATTGCTAGAAAACTCGAGATTGTCGATTCAGGCCCTATAAACTGGCTTCTAGGGATAGAAATCACTCGCGATTGGAACACTGGAACCATCACAATGTCGCAGAGGTCTTACCTGGAGTCGATCATTGAGCGCTACGGTTTCAAGGACGCAAAAGCCCGTGCAATACCCATGGACACAAACCACACCTACTCGTCAAACCAGGGCCCTGCCACTCTAGAAGAAATTCGCGAAATGAGTCGCAAACCTTACAGACAGGCCCTTGGTGCTCTACAATATGCCACCATCAATACACGCCCTGATATCCAGTACGCTGTCAACCAGCTCGCCCGATTCTGTGAAACCCCTGGACTCGTCCATTGGAATGGCGTAAAACAAATATTCCAATACCTCATAGGCACACTGGACTGGAAGCTCGTCCTGGGGCGTTCACCTGACAAAAGTTTTGTAGGTTTCTCGGACGCCGACGGCATGAGCACGGAAGGGCGCAGAGCAATCTCAGGTTACGCATTCTTCCTGAACGGATCAGCAATATCCTGGAAGTCTAAGTGCCAAACTCGCGTTGCACTTTCCACCACTGAGGCCGAATACTACGCGCTGACATATGCCACAAAGGAAGCACTCTGGATACGTTCATTTGCGATGGAGGTATTTGGTTTGAAACCATTTGCAGTCCCTCTTCTCTCAGACAACCAAGGCGTGATCGCACTTGCAAAGGATGATAAATTCCAAGCGCGCACTAAACATATCGACATTGAATTTCACTTCATTTGTCAAGAGATTGAGGGAGGACACATCACACTCTCTTTCTGCCCAACTGAAGATATGTTGGCAGACACACTCACGAAGGCTCTTCCGTCTATGAAGGCCAAACACTTTGCTGTGTCATTCAGACTATCGCGTGTTTGAAGGGGAGTGTCGGAATCTCGTGTTATTATGATTCGCTATTGCTCATCCATGACTCATATGGTATCATCACTATCTCTATTGTTCTCTGTACAAATGTCGTGCATTCATGACTCATTCTGATGTAACATGACCATCACTACATATGACACCATCCTCTCTGTAGTCTATATAAACCCCAGCTCCTGTAGCCGGATACTTCAGAGTGTTATACTGAAGTATCCGTAAGTAGTACTCTACTCTTCACTTCACAGTCGCTTACCTCTTTTGTATAGTGATCTCTGATCACTTAGGTATTTATCTTATACAGAGTGTTATACTGAAGTATCCTGATCTCTGATCACTTAGACGCTCTCCGGTTGTCTGTTGCTCACACTGCGTTTACCGCCTTGCCGCTATTACAGAATACCTTGTGGTTATTACCCCTGCTGTATCTCTGATATCCACATCAGCGAACTTCATGATTTCCAGCACGACATCCATAGGTAGGCAGACCCCGTTGCTGATAGGCGGTTCCTCGGGCCGCATGATAGGAGGCATGTTGTGCCCACTCTCGCTCCTGTCCGCCGATGTCTCACGCTCTTCGCTTTCAATGTCGGCATGCACAGGACGCAGGTAATGAGTCAGGAGGCGAATACCCGCGATGAATGCTGCGTCATCAACACCGTAGGCTGCTAGAATGGGCTGCGCCGAGCTATGAGCCACTCCATCCCGCGAAACGCGGACAACTACGACGTGCCGTAGAGACCAGATGAGCGCGGTGCAAAACTCGATTTCCTTCTCCTGGACGTGGGCGAAGACTCGAGTAACACTCGCCTGAAGATGCATTTCCGCGTCCAGTCGACTGGAAAGAAGGATCAAACATCCCCTGAACCAGTAGAAGGCGCCATGTCCGGGGTCGCCGTCATCCTCAGAAACGCTCGAGACCGTTTCGATTGTATCCTCGACATTAAACTGAAGCTGAAGGAAGGTTGGGGCTGCCGCTCGTAAGAGACATTCAGCAGGGTGCTGGAACCTCAGATCGGTGGGTGCATACTGGTACGCGTTTGAAAGCCGGCCATAGTACTGACTGATAATCGCCTTTACGACCATTATCACCAGAGCTTGTGAAGCAAGCTCGGGTGCCAAGCTGGGCTGCGACCAGTCCGTGATATCGATGAGCGTTGCTTTGAGGCTGCGGTACGTGATGGCGCTCTCGGCAATTGCGGTAAGATCGGGGTGCAAATCCGCGACAGCCCGTTGGGGCGTACACGGTTTAAGACAACGCCACCCCAGGCCGTCTTGGTCCAGATATTGGATCCACTCTTCTCCGTCCTCGCCGCGAGGGATTTTGTCGAGCTTGAAATGCGCCCCACCGTCTACGGAGAATGCCATCCTGTCAAGGTCTATAGTATAGACCCATTCGATGAAGGCATCTTTCACAGGCGGGTCAGACGAGGGCCTCCGGTAATATCCTAGATCGTCCGTAGGATCAGAGAGCTGAAGTTTCTTACAAGCTCGCTCATAGTGCTCTTTAGACGTTTTCAGCCATTCTTGTGAGAAGAAAAACACACGTCAGCTATGCTTTAGATTCAAGATCTCCCAGATGGACTACCTTCGAATAGTTCATGGTCGCCAGGTATGTTCTGTATTAGAGTTGTTCCGAGTCCACTAGGATAGCTATCATGATAGCAGGGGAAGATGAAGTAAGTGTCTGAAAGTGCAGACTGCCGTCAGCCTTTGCCATTCTGGTCGCTTTCATTTAAGCGCACCGCGAAACCTATAAGCATACAGTCCAGTCGCATTCATCATAGAGAGTTCGAGTTGTGAGTGAAGAAGAGCGATGGACGGGCTATAGTATATTGCGGAGATGAAGGGCCTTTTTAATGAGGTATAGCCTGGGACGTCGGACTGAGCGCTTGACGGCATCAACCCCCAAACCTACCATTTGATACATTAGCAATTGCAGGCTCGGGGAGGCTCTCGGGGTTTGGAGATGGGGGGCAAGCAGCGCTGATAATTAATATTGTTGGGGACAATGATGGTCGGTGACGTGACGTAATGTCAAATGCTTCAGTCTGACGGTGGCGCTTTGTTCTTTACAAACACAAAATAGCCTTCTTAGACAGCCAGAACAATTTTTTGAAACGATGGTACATTGTTTTATGATCGATATCTTCTCCTTTTAAGAGTATCTACCAATAAGCCCCATAGCCATAATGGGAAAAATGATGAACACTCACAGAACTACCTCACTTCAACTACCCTCCCAGCCCAATCCTCTTTCAATCTGGCGTCAACGAACGCATCGAGCTCCTTCACTTTTCCAATTCCCAGATCGATCATTCGTATGATGTCGTCCTGTGCAAGCGGAACACCGCCTGCCTTTTGCACGACGCACAGTTCACGCTGTGCATTTAGAGCAAGCGAAAGTGTGCCCGTTGCGAGCGTCTGTTCGAGGCGCGCGGGGTCTAGGATTGGCGGTGTACCTGGTTCGTCAAAGTAGGCAAACGTGAGGCAGAAGGGAGTGTGGTGCACAGAGAGAGGTACAGGGGCGCGTTCCGTAGGCGGATGCTATCATCAGGATGAATCGTTAAAGACCCACAGAATCCAACATAAAGTCATAGAAAGTGAACGCACAACCGTTACCTCATTGCCGATGACTTCCACCTCCGGCCTTCGGAAATGCTTGAGTGCGATCATTCCAGCTAAGCAGGCACAATCGAGCATGTTACCAGCGTCGGCGAGGAAATGGATTGTCAATCTCAAGTGCCAGACCTGCGGACAATGGGATGTAAAAAATCATGATTTTACGCCGTTCAGAAAAGGGGATCGAAACGAACCCGCTGGCCGGCTAAAACACACAAAGATTCCCTGTCCACAGCGTCGCTTCTCCTCAGAACCTTTTCGAGCATTCTTGTGATCAGAACCTCCTCTTCGCTCGGACTGTGTTGTTGCCAGATCAAAATTTTTATCAGAACGCGCAGATATGAGAGGCGTCCTCGCACACACCTACCGGCCTGGTTCGAAGTCACTCGATGCCATCGGTGAGATTTCCGAGTGTATTGTGATGATGCCTTCGAGCGGCCGTTCTTCTGGTGGTTTCACCATTTTCGCGTCCACCTCCGCGAGCACTCTGTTGTTCACGGATAAATTAACACTGCGTCAGACTCTCAAAAACTCTCCGCTAAAGAACGGCATGCCTAGTTTTTCCCAAGGAGCATTCGACCCACCCTAGCTCAGGACCGAAGTTGAGTTCTACAGAGCGCATGTCCAAAGGTCCCCGGCCATCGACGCGCAAAGACTGCTTGAGCGCCTCGAGTGTGAATTCGCGCTCGGGTAATGAAGGAGATGCTGGACGCATGATTTGTCGCGTAGGACACGAAAATGAAGGAATTTCAATTCAAAAGGCCGTCAAGAGCAGAAACAGCGGAGATAAATAATGAGCACGTGATAGGCACTGACACTCTGCTCGTCCAGTCACCACCTTTGCCTACACTCACACCTCCACGTCGCTCTACGACTGTCAAAGACAATCAATGCTTGCTCACGACACGGGGATCTTCTTCGGACCGGACAAAGGTAATATGAGCGCAAGGAGAAGCTCTGCAGGCTGAAGGCCGCGGCGGCGAATAAAAGTGGTATTCATCATCGGCAAAATGCTCATGGACTACTTTGAACTTTCCCGATCTGACGAATGAGCAGGACGAATCAAACGAAAGAGGAAGGGGGGAAGGTACTTACAAGTCAATTTTTCATAGTGATTGATCCCTCTCACAAGTCGGCATCTGTTACGAGGCGGTACGTTCAGGGCTACATATACATGATCATACATCATTGCTAGGCAATCAGCTTTTACAAGCGTACCGAAAACGATTAATGTTGAAATATCGTGATCAACTTCTCTACCCATCAAGCCATTGCATGGGGCGCCTGCTACGCATACGCCTCCGACATTTTCTTGCTGCTTGGTATCAGCATGCTGTACTGAACTTTAGCATCGCTATTGCAGTCAAAGTACCATGCATGATTATTGTGCAGTCGAGAAAAGAAATGGACATCAACGAGAATAAATACCAAACAATCAATGAACATGAAATGTCACACTCCATTCCCGGCTAACTGCACATGAAGATCCATAGACAAGATGTTAATGAGAATGAGCTGGGCAAGTTATTCGTGAGCAAACCGTAGAACACTGGCCTGAAGTTTACAAACTCACCAAAGCATGATCGAGCTCCAATATGAATAAAATTGACCCATCTCTCCGTTGCCAGGTCCTGTTTATTACACCTCACTTTCATCAGCAAGGCGGAATTACGAAGCGCCCTGGCAACCCTTTTGTACCCAGTTTCCGGCATATCCTTCTTCGAGGGCATACATTTGTAGATGTGTGCAATGAAGTAAGGCCCATCAACATCGGCTAACACTTACATGGTACTAATGACACTTCGGAAGCTGCAGAACTGTATGGCTGCTACGAGGTGAGGCCCTTCGTTATGTGCGCTGCAATAAGACTGTTCTGCTGTATGACAAGCAGAAAGGAAGGCAAATTCAGCCGTAGCTTGGACGATGTCAAGCAATGAGAGTCGGGCGTTGTCATGAAGCTTAAAAGATGAGTCGAAAGTTTGCTTCAGATTCAAAGAACTGTAGCAAGTGGAATGGACCCAATGATGATTTGGGGGATTTTGATCACGTCGTCGTTCCGAGCCTTGTCATCAAGGAGGTAAGTGGCGGGCACCTTATAACTCCGTAAGGTTTTTATTTTGTCCTTCACATTAGAAAGAGTAACTTGCAAACAATCCAGCAAGTTCTCCACAGGCCTTAAGAATGACTTCTTTCGGCATCAGGTCTTAGAGGAGTTGAGAAGATGAGACTAATTGTGGAAGCGGGAGAATGCACGAGATTAGTTGCAGAGCCTTGTTGGCTTCCTTAGCTGTTTACCATGATACTGTATTTACTATCTCTCGCTGTGTACAATACTGCATTATTTACTAAAGAAAAAATCAATGGCAAATTCTGCTTTCAGCTCTCAGTTTCGCAGTGAATGGAGAATGTATACAAAGCAGAAGATGGACATGATTTTTTTTTCATGTCAGCCATCCCGTAACACTTGCCCTCTGCTAGGGCTAGAATGTGAACAAGACTTGGATGGTATCTGTAGCATTCATCAGCCAATTAGTCCCACTCTTGTTCATCCAGCCTGCGTATGAGGATGAGCACAAATGCTCCAGGCCATAGTACTGAGCTTGTTCAACCGTGAGGCTTTGCACAGACATTCCCGACGTCTTGTTGTTGCCAGGACATAATGAGGTTACCATCGTGTCTCATCTTGATACTACTGACAGCAAAAATGTGTTCCTGTCATGCATTCCTCAGTGAGCTGCACCTGTGACGCCATGTTGGGTGAGATGGGGGAGGAAGAGAGGGGTGTCGACATTGACATTAGTGACCTTACTCAATGTAAGATGTGCAGAATATCTGTCCCGACGACTCAAATTCTTGATACAGGCACTGACTAGCTGAGGCTAAAGGTATCAGAGATACGGCAGGAGTAAATACCACAAGGTACTCTGTAAGAGCGGTAAGGTGGTAAGCGCAGTGTAAGCAACAGACAACCGGAGAGCGTCTAAGTGATCAGAGATCAGGATACTTCAGTATAACACTCTGTATAAGATAAATACCTAAGTGATCAGAGATCACTATACAAAAGAGGTAAGCGACTGTGAAGTGAAGAGTAGAGTACTACTTACGGATACTTCAGTATAACACTCTGAAGTATCCGGCTACAGGAGTTGGGGTTTATATAGCCTACAGAGAGGATGGTGTCATATGGTGCGATGGTCATGTTACATCAGAATGAGTCATGGATGCGCAATATTAGTACAGAGAACAATAATGAAGTGATGACATCACATGAGTCAAGAATGAGCAATAGCGAATCATAATAACACGAGATTCCGACACTCCCCCTCAAACACATGATAGTCCAAATGATGCAGCAAAGTGTTTGGCCTTCATAGATGGAAGAGCCTTTGTGAGCGTGTCTGCCAACATGTCTTCAGTTGGGCAGAAAGAGAGTGTGATGTGTCCTCCCTCAATCTCTTGACAAATGAAGTGAAATTCAATGTCGATATGTTTAGTGCGCGCTTGGAATTTATCATCCTTTGCAAGTGCGATCGCGCCTTGGTTGTCTGAGAGAAGAGGGACTGCAAATGGTTTCAAACCAAATACCTCCATCACAAATGAACGTATCCAGAGTGCTTCCTTTGTGGCATATGTCAGCGCATAGTACTCGGCCTCAGTGGTGGAGAGTGCGACACGAGTTTGGCGCTTGGACTTCCAGGATATTGCTGATCCATTTAGGAAGAAGGCATATCCTGAGATTGCCCTGCGACCTTCAGTGCTCATGCCATTGGCGTCCGAGTAACCCACAAAGCTTTCGTCAGGTGAACGTCCCAGGATGAGCTTCCAGTCCAATGTGCCTATGAGGTACTGGAATATCTGCTTTACACCGTTCCAATGGACAAGTCTGGGGGTTTCACAGAATCGGGCGAGTTGGTTGACAGCATACTGTATGTCTGGTCGTGTATTGATGGCGGCATATTGTAGAGCACCAAGAGCCTGCCTGTAGGGTTTACGATTCATTTCGCGTATCTCTTCAAGGGTAGCAGGGCCCTGGTCTGACAAGTAGGTGTGATTTGTATCCATGGGCAATGCACAGGCTTTTGTGTCTTTGAAACCGTAGCGCTCAATGATCGACTCCAGGTAAGACTTCTGCGACATCGCGATGGTTCCAGTGTTCCAATCGCGAGTGATTTCTATCCCTAGAAGCCAGTTTATAGGGCCTGAATCGACAATCTCGAGTTTTCCAGCAATACGCTTTTTGGTTTCCTCAAGCAGATGTGGCTTTGATGAGACAATTGTAATATCGTCGACGTGTGCGGCTAGAAGAGTAATTTCTCCCCCTGGATGGTGACGGTAGAAAACAGCATGGTTCAACTCCGAGCGAGTGAATCCGAGTTTGTTTAGCATGTCGCGAAGAACCATATACCAGTGCCGTCCTGCCTGTTTTAACCCATAAAGAGCTACCTTCAATTTCAGCACATTTTCACCAGATACACCTTCAACTTTGATACCGGGGGGCGGTCGCATGAAGATTTGTTCATCGTCATTTAGCTTTCCGTATAGGTAGGCAGATTTGACGTCGATCTGATGTACTTCCCATCCATGCTGCGCGGCCATTGAGAGGATCATACGTGTGGCTGTAGGGTTTACGACTGAGGAATAGGTGTCGTCCGAGTAGTAGTCAATTCCGTCAATCTGGGTAAATCCCTGAGCGACTAGATGAGCTCGGTGACCTGTGACATTTCCCTGTGCATTTCGCTTTGTCCTGTATACCCACTTACTGCCAACAATGTTTGTGTCTTGTGGCTTGTCAACAATACTCCAGGAGTTATGTGCATTTAAGCGTCTAATTTCATCCTCCATTGCGGCATACCAGTTCTGCCAGTCAGGGCTGCGCTGAGCCTCTGTAAGTGACAGCGGGTCTCTAGACTCGAGTTTTGCGACAGAATATGCTTCATAGTCCGGTATCGCGTCCATGATGCGAACGATCGGTTCCCAGTTTCGTGACGTCGAGTTTATGACATCCATGACGACTTGTGCTGATTCGCGGATTTTTCGACTAGGTGTGCGAGTGCGCTTTCCTTCGACAATGAGTGGATCAACAGGTTCGCGTATTTCACCAGGTTCCAATGTGGACGACTTTGAGCGTTTGGCAGATCGGTCTGTTTCTGGACTAGAGGAGCGAGGTCGTTTTGAGATGAGGGTAGATTCAGTTTCATCGTCATCAGCGACTGGTCCGATATCAAAATCCTCTTGCTCCCCCTCGATGAGACGAGTTTCCATCTTCGAGAATACGACATTACGCTCAATGGTGATCTTCTTTTCTTTTGTCCAGTAAACGCGGTGACCATTTGAGGTGTCATCAAAACCAACCCATTGTCCTTCGACTGCACGCGCATCCAGCTTCGAGTTCGGGTTTGTGCCGATATAGACCGGCTGTCCCCATTCATGGAGAATGTTGACAGGGACATGTCCGAAGCAAACTTCAAAGGGTGATTTTTATTGGAGGGAGCGGTGCGGAGTGCGGTTGTAGATTTGGACGATGTAGTCGAGCGCATATCCCCAGAGCCATTTTGGCAATCCGGAGGCTAAAAGAACAGCACGAACACCATTGAAGATAGTGCCGTGTACGCGCTCAGCGACTCCGTTGTGCTCAGGTGTGTCATGGACTGTAAGTCGTCGAAGTATTCCCTGGCATTCGAGGTGAGCGTTCATTTCATCAGATAGAAACTCTCCTCCTCGATCCGAATGGACGCATTTGATGCGTACGCCATGCTGCAGTTGCAGGCGGGCTTCGAATCCTATGAACTTCACAAATGATTCGGACTTGACTCCCATGTGGATCATTTCGAGCCAACGGGTAGCGTCGTCTATGATGGTAAGGATGTAGCGTGCATTGTGTACTGTCCTAACACTGGCAGGTCCCCAAACGTCAAGGTAGATGATGTCGCCAAAACTGTCCAACATGTCTCCAATCCTAGTAGTAGAGACTGCAGCTCGGCGTGCTTTGGCTCGCATGCATACGGCGCATTCCAAGTCTGAGGTGGCTTCAGTGTCATCCAGAGTGATTCCCGGCAGCTTTCCTTCTCATGTCATCCACTTGATGTAATCAAAGTTAATATGTCCCAGTTGCTTGTGAAGGGTGAACAGCGAGACTTTGCGGGATGTGGATGTGACAGCTGCGGCAGAGGCGTCATTCTCATGGTAGATCCTGTAAAGGCCATCTAGTTTAGGTATGACAGCGATGAGGTCTTGAGAGCGATTGAAGATATCGAGTTTGCCTCCTCTGAATGTGCAAGTATAGCTGGCCTGGTCGAGTTTAGGGACTGAGATGAGCGTCGAGTGCATTTCAGGAGCATATAGAACCCCTTTAAGACGCATGGTGGTCATTCCACCTGGGCGATTCAGCCTGATTACCATGTCTCCTTCGCCAAGAGCCTGAAAGGTTTGGTTGTTGGCGGCGCGAATCCTAGTTTTGACTGTGGATTGCGGCTGATAGTTTGTGAGACGTTCACGATGAGGCGTCATATGACGACTAGCACCAGAGTCGAATATGTCGACTTGTTCAGTGGAGATGCTCGACGCTTCGGCTTCTCCCTGTCTGGCTAAGTCAGAGCAGTCTATGACTTCTCCAAGCCATGTGTTCTCGACGATTTCCTCGATGTATGCAGATGTTGCCGCCTCTGGTTTGTATTGTGGAGGTGGCACTGTCGTTGAGCCAGATTGCTGGGCGGGAGCGGGTGACTTTGTGTCCGCAGATCCTGCGTCAGCTTTCTTGTATGTTTTCTGCTTCGAGGGACATTGAGGTGATTTATGCCCTTTTCCACCACATTTGTAGCAGGTGGCATCCTCATCTGGGATGGTCTCTTTGCCCTTTCCTTTGTTTTGCCTGTCCCCATGGTTGTCATAACCTCCACAGCCACGTCCACGACCGCGTCCACGACCTCTTCCACGTCCGCCACGACCTCTTCCACTTGATGCATAGTTTGCTGACTCGGTGTCCTTTGGTTTGTTATGCGTAAGTGTGTAGCGTTGAAAGTCTGCACGAAGGTCCAATAGTAATTCTGTGGATGTCATTCGGTGAGGTGTGTTGGCAGCGTTGGTTACATTGAGGGTTTTGTTCATCATTTGATGAGCGGTGACGACGTGATTGAAATCATTGGGGATGCCCGTAGTGAGGGCATTTACAAAGGCTTTGTCATCTATAGACGTGTTTCCCATGTGAGTGAGTTTATCGCGTATGTCGACCATTTTGTCCAGGTACTTGTCAAGCTTATTCGGTGCCTGACATTTAAGCATGAAGAGTTCTCGCTCGCTGACAGCTTCAGCAGTGGCCGTGACCACATCGAACTGAGCCTTTAGTTTCAACATTAAGTTGTGTACCTTTTCGACGTCCATGTATTTGATGAAGATTGTGTCCGGGAGCTTCATCATGATCGCACTGAGCATTGCTTGGTCTAGGTCCAAATGGTCCTGATTACCTGCCGGCGGAGCTGTGGTGAGATGAGGTCGTCCGCCACATGATAGTGCGGCGAACTTGATCTTTCCGACAAATACTTGATAGTTGTTGCCACTAGCGTTAAGCTTGGGTACATCGGTGAAGATCTTGGTGACAGCGTCGGCAGAAGGCATGATGATGATGACTGGTCGGTGTACGGTGTGAGCGATGTTTACGTGCGATGGGATATCCGCGAAGAGTGATTCGATAGGACTGAATGGGGCTAGTACGAAAGTATCGGGTCTTCCTTGAGCGATGTAGTTTTCTGCCCAATCAAACCAGGGTTCAATAGGTTGACCGGTGCGTGCAAGGAGTCCTCGGGATCTGAAGCTTCTGCGAGTTTTGGGGACAAAGGTTTGCTGATAGTTTAGGAGTTTCCGGTGACGGGCGTAGGTCATATAACGGTTGTGTGCAAATCGCGATGAGGCTAGAGGAGCTCAAGGCTCATAACCTATCAGAGATACGGCAGGAGTAAATACCACAAGGTACTCTGTAAGAGCGGTAAGGCGGTAAGCGCAGTGTAAGCAACAGACAACCGGAGAGCGTCTAAGTGATCAGAGATCAGGATACTTCAGTATAACACTCTGTATAAGATAAATACCTAAGTGATCAGAGATCACTATACAAAAGAGGTAAGCGACTGTGAAGTGAAGAGTAGAGTACTACTTACGGATACTTCAGTATAACACTCTGAAGTATCCGGCTACAGGAGTTGGGGTTTATATAGCCTACAGAGAGGATGGTGTCATATGGTGCGATGGTCATGTTACATCAGAATGAGTCATGGATGCGCAATATTAGTACAGAGAACAATAATGAAGTGATGACATCACATGAGTCAAGAATGAGCAATAGCGAATCATAATAACACGAGATTCCGACAAAAGGTGTCTGCATGGCTTTTTGTGAATGCAACTGAGGACTGTCAGCCGCACCAACATCAGGAAAAACCTCCCCGGCTGAAAATAGTGGAATTGCCGGAATCAGCTGGAATTTCTGAGGCCCTGTTCAGACATCGCCATTTCTGGCCCGGCCTCCAAAGACCGAGCGACGCGAGAAAGCCAAGATCATGGGAAAAAAGTAGTCACATGTAGTCACATTATGTCATAGTTACTCCCTTTGGCCTGAAAGCACGGATGCCACACATTCATCATCCTGCTTGAAGCTCAACTATCACTACAGTCAAACCTGTGTATAAGCATTGGCCTTGGTGGATGCATTGGCCAATGCTTATACACAGGAATGCTTGTCTGCATTTTTGTGTAATAAACAAATAAAGTTATTTCCATTTATGAAATGCTGTCTCATGCAATCCAATGTCAAGACCCACATGCACAGGTGAAGACATTTACATTATTTTCAGCTGTTAAATAGTTGCAAAGGACACTTTAAGAGAAATAACTACAAATATCAGCCTGGTTTAGACCTTTGTTAATCTCCTTCTGTAGCTCCACTTGGCATGCACAAGAGTTGGGTGCAGAGGCAGGCATGCGACGGCCACTCATGAAAGCATGAAAAATAATTACATAAATGAGATAGTAATGCGAGTGACAAAAAAAAGAGACTGAGCCATGGTTACCAGGTGCAAATCATGTGCGTGGTCTCCAAAAATCATGGGGAAAGACTCGGCCTTCAAATTTTGCAGGAGGCCAGGCCAAAAGTGGTGATGTCTGAACGGGGCCTGAGTGATTCTGGCTGATTCCATACTGGCAGATTCTATAGGGTATTCCATATTCTGTGGTATTTCATCATATTCTATCATTTTTCACTTGTATTCTAGACTTTCTCTAGTATTCTACATCATTTATTCATGCATTCCAGTAGTTTTTTGTCATTTATTCATGCATTCCAATTTTTCTTCATTGTTTATTTGTGTATTCTGATTTTTCTTCATCATTTATTTGCGTATTCCAAAATTTCATCAATATAAATTATGCTATTCCATACTCATTCTATACATGTCCATAGTTACTCAACCCACTTAATCGTCAGATAGATCCTCCCAATCCAATGCACTGATGTTTACAGTGGCCTCTACATCACCTTTTTAATCACTAGCATGTGGATGAATCAGTGCAAAGTAACATGTTATAATGAATTAATGATCATATGGCATATTGGGTGTCTTGGCTGCAATAAACAGGTTATGGAGCAGTTCATGATTCTTGCATGGTCTACAATCCAGATTGGTGAGGCTTTGGAGATGAACCACATACTCCATGCGAAAGTTTGGGAGAGTCATCTCAGGAAGTTTACGCTTGTGAACATGGGTATACAGTAGGCAAAAAAAGTATTGTATCACCCCTCTGAACCAAAGTTTAGTCTGTAACTCTCTCAGAAGAACATATCTTTTCTTCACACTCTATAGGCTTGTAGGCCTCCATGAAGAGACTATCTATCCTGTATAATAACCCATGCTCTGTAGTGTAAGAGATGAAATGAGTTCTAATATATATTTTAAAATAAGGCTAAAAGAGAGATTCAACTTGCCCTATAAATTTAGTATGAGGCAAGACCTTTTTGCACTGCCTGTATTTAGAGATGTATACAGTGGTTCTATGCTTCTGTACCATTAGGAGAGAAGAATTGTATCTGTAAAAAATATACTTCAGTAAATTGTGATGAAAATCTAAGCCTAAATATTAGACTATGAAAGATAAAGCACACTTGATGCAAGCACATCAATATGTCCATTTATTTTATGTCACTGCAGAAGGTATTAGTAGCATTCTTACATACAGGTACCCATAGTATTATATAGATAGTTGTACTCTGAAAAGCATACTTTTTCTGATGTTCTTCTTTATAGACTAAATTTTTATCACAATTTACTGAAGTATATTTTTCACAGATACAATTCTTCTCTCCTAATGGTACAGAAGCATAGAACCACTGTATACATCTCTAAATACAGGCAGTGCAAAAAGGTCTTGCCTCATACTAAATTTATAGGGCAAGTTGAATCTCTCTTTTAGCCTTATTTTAAAATATATATTAGAACTCATTTCATCTCTTACACTACAGAGCATGGGTTATTATACAGGATAGATAGTCTCTTCATGGAGGCCTACAAGCCTATAGAGTGTGAAGAAAAGATATGTTCTTCTGAGAGAGTTACAGACTAAACTTTGGTTCAGAGGGGTGATACAATACTTTTTTTGCCTACTGTATGTCACTAATGTGTAGTATATCTAATGTGTAAAGCTTAGTCAAGGGGATTGAAAGAATAGACCTGATGCACAAGTAAAGCTGCACCCACGACAATGGTAGCTGGTATCTCCTTCTCATTAGGATGGTTGGGGAATGTTGATGTGAAGATTTCAGGGTGGATATCAAAGATCATGTTAGGCGGGAGTCCAGGAGATGACTCAGACTGGGCAGGCCTCGGCTGACTGTTGTCTGGGATGTGCTATGCTTGAGCAAGAACTCAGGACATGCTATACTCAGGCTAGGTCGTCACAGAGGTAAGAGGATTAATACAAGTCTAAACTAATACAAGGGGGACAAGTCTCACCTAGGTTGTCATGGAGGTAAGAGGAAAAGCAGAACAAGGAGTTCATGTGATTCCTGAGACCTTATATAGTGACGACCATGAGACTATATTACCTAATGTTACATGAATGAACGGAATGGATGAATGAAGGTTATGTGAAGGGAGTGTGGGAAATGATTGAAAAAACAATTAAATATAGTGAAAAGGAGTGATTAAAAGAAAAGAAATGATAAAAGGGAAGATAAAAGAGTTCAAGTCCTAACAGATCAAGTGTTTTGCACCTTCTACTGGATAAAAAAGCATATGATGAAGTGTATACTCTATAGCTTCATGTCAGAAGGCTGATGAGGCAGAGGGCTATCAGAACACCATCAGTATTGATGATGGTATGTCAGGTGAAGCGCTTACTGCTGTTGGATCTATATATATATACTTTTGTTGAAACTTCAGCACAGTGACTGTATCACCTGCAGTCTCCTTTGGGGTAGGTAATCCATACAGATGGATGGCATCAACAGCAATGTCCCTCAAATAACTGTGTGAGGAACTAATATGTTCAGATATCTGAAAAAAAAAAAAAAAAAAAAAGTCAGAAAGTTTCTATTATGGTTGAAATGGCATACCAGTCTTCTAATGGTAACATAGTAAATGCCTTCACCTGACAGAATATGCTTTGCAATTTTGTGCTCATTGTTTCTTTGAGCAGCATCAACTCCAACCTTTATAATCATTGTATCATGGTCATCACCATCTAAAACAACACCGTGCAGAAGAATAGAACTGCACAGGTCATCAAATACATCACTGAGCACTTTGTGGACCCTTGGTGGCTGCAGAAAAAGTTTTGGTTTGCATGGATTGATGAGCTCAATTGATTTGGGATGGAGCAGCTCTGCAAACTGAGTGAAGGAGGTCACAGAATCAAGCTCAGATGTAGCCACAGATGCTGGCTCACCATCAACATCTGATTGCAACTTGTCAGATTCCAAGTCAGTGATGTTCACCGACACTCTCTATATTTGCCTTGTCAGTCTGCAGGCAGCATTGTAATGAGTAGCTTACCTCCTCATTGAATTTTCTTGTAGCTTGGGTATTGGGTTTTGCAACCACTGGCAAGAAGAGAAAAGATGGAAAGGAAGTTATAATAACTTACATCCAGTATTCAAACTATCAATTTATGCTCACCAGGTGTTGTTTGCCCAGGCATAGCAGATGAAGCACTCGAACAACGAAGAACAAGCTGCCTTCTTTGGCTTCTCAAGATGTCCCGAAATGGAAAATACTCTTTATAATCAATTCTGAATCTCTATGCCGGCAAAAAGTTCAAGTGGACCCACATAGCGCCTTAAGCTTGGCCTGCAATATTAATCAAAAGCACAAAGCGCGGAGTTGTGGAGCGGACACTCTCCGTGAGATCTTCAAAAGTCGGAAACGAGACGACTCGAAAGGTGGAAAGGCGAAGAAAGAAAAAAATAACGATTGATCCGAAGCTGACATACACGAAAGAAGGGGGAGCGACTCTGAGTGAGGGGTCTGAAATCCATTCTGAGGGTATACAATATAAAATCCGTAAAGTGAGTGAGCCACTTGATCGAATGGAAGAGATGAAGCAGAGTGGGCTTGTAAGCAGGACGACCATACAAACTAATAATGGAACAACATATGTAAAAGGAGTGAAAAAAAAAAGAAGACAAACAGAGTACAGTGTGGCCAAGTATCCTAGAAACATTTCCCAATCCGATCCGATCCAATCCAATCCAGCCCATCTCTTCCCCTCCTCCTCTGAAGGCAGCTTACAACATCGCACACAACGTATACACCCAAAGTACAACCTAGATCGGTTCCCGTACGAGCCCATTTTGATTTTTTTTTTCTTTTTGACGTGGTTTAGCGAAACCTCAGACTGCGGAGTCGGGGGCGGGGCGGGGACGGGGACGGTGGTAGTATCTCGCCGCCGCCACATGCACGTCCGCGTGCACGTACGGATGAGACGCAGACCCGGATACGTACGCACGCACCGTGCCATTCTGCTCGCAGCCCCTCCGTCCCTCCGAGTCGGCGCGACGGGACCGAAGCCAGCGCGACTCAGTTCCACTTCCACCACCTATAAATCCATCTTCGCATCCTCATCCCATTCTAAATCTGGATCCGGATGAGGCTCATAGTACGGCACCTCCTCGTTGAACGGCGGGAACGTACCCGACGTTGCGCTCTGCGGGTCACCTTCCCCTTGCGTTCCTGATATTTCCCTTCCGTGCTCCGCGTCCTTCCCATTTAGCGCAAATGGACCCGCACTGTCAAACCCATGCCCCATGCCCCACCCGGCGCCGTCCCCGCCATGCACCTCGCCCGAAATCACGCCCACGCTCGCGAGCTCAAAGGTCTCCCCAGCACCCCTGCTCATGCCAGAGATAGGGCGCCGGAACGCATAATGCGCGCCGGAGGCGATATACATATGCGAACCCGCCGTCGTCGTGGAAAGGAGCGCCGTGTTCGTGTATGCGCCGCGGATATGCAGCAGGACGCGCGTGCAGAATATGCTGTGGAGGACGCGCTGCGTGCTGTTGGACGGAACGATCGTTAATTTAGTTGGTCTGTGCTTTGCGTACGCGTCTGGGGAAGTCGAAGGGAGGGGAGAAGACGAGGATTATACATGTACGTACATGATGAGGAAGTCGTGCAGCTCGACCTACAGAATAAAAATAAAAAATGAAATGAATACAGTAAGTGTGTTACAAGCATGTCAGGACATACGGGCGCAGAAAGGACAGTAACGAGGTTTGCGATAGACGTAACTGTTCCCCAAGGGTGGTGGTTGGAAAGAAAAAAACATCAGTATTGTGGAAGAAAAGAAAAGAAAAAAGTGGAGGAAGAAAACAGATTGACGTACTCAGAATAAATATAAAATAAATAACCCCGTCTTTAAACATCCGGACCATGAGCGTGCTGCGCGAGTGCTTGACTGTTCGCCCCCGGGAACATGAGAAATTTTATATGAATAGAGCAGTTGGGGGGGGGGGGGGGCGACTCACACTGTTCAAGCGCCTTTACGACAAGGAGAACGAGCATGACCGACTCCGTCACGATCACGATCACGAAGTCGATGAACACGAGACGATTAGAGAACTGCAGTGGGCAGCCGCTGTACGCAGCCTGGAGTGCACCCAGCGAGGCGACTGTGCGTATTAAGAGAAAGATAAATAGTAGGAAAAAAATAGATAATTAGTTAGTATGGGCCAAGGCGAAGGACAGAGGATATGGGACGCACAAGAGACGCCACCAAGGTATCGCGTGAGTACGTAGATGTCTACGGTAAGTGCAGCCTTAGAATTGGCGTGTATTAATCAGTATTTCACTTCGTATGTAATTTGTTTGCGGAAAGAAAATGGGGAAGAAGAAAGAAGTAGGAAGGGGTGAGGGAAGTAAAAGAGACGGGCAACATACCACAATGAGAACAGACAACAAGACCGTCACCCACGTCCGCCGGCCCCAGATCGCCCATGTTCGCATCGTCAAGACGACTACAGGAAAATGAAGATGAAGGGTACGTGTTAGTTTCTAGCTAATCCACTTGAGATGATCGAGGGAACACAGACTTTGCGCGATTACGAACCCGAACGCGGTCGTTCCTTATAACGCAATATGGTAGAATGAGCTTCATTTCAAACGGTTTGATTCGAAGCGTGAATGGAAAATGTACCTCCGACGGTCTGGAATATCTTGACGCAGGACTAGAGAACGAAGCACGTTGATAAATCATTATTTCCAACCTCAGAAATCGAAGGAAGGTTCCCCACCGAAGCGTCTGACCCGACCATCAACACTAGGAAACACAGCAATAAGCCGTCAATAAATCAGTCTTTCAAGATAATATACACTAAAAAAAGGAGAAATGCGAAGCAAGCTCGCGCACCGTAAGTGAGTAAAATGAGATCTACAAATGGGAAGTATCGGTTCAGGAAGAAGAGGACCTTCGGTACGCCCCAGCGTGACGGCCACACGAGGAAGACTTCTTCGTCAATCGTGAGGAGCCAGTCATAGGCCTGTGCGCACCAGAGACGAGAGGTGAGTGAGAGAGAAAACGCGTTAGAAGGAAATAGACGTGAGTGTATGCGCATGGGAACGTACGAAGAGCATAAAGGTCGCGACTGCGTTTATTGAATGAGTGCGAAACATGGTGAATGTGAGTACAAATATGAGTGGAGGAGAGTGAGACATACCCAGAGTGTACTGTAACGATTAAAGGGACGGACACGGTTCAGCTTTTCTTCCCAGGCAGGGTTAATCGAGAACAGCGAGAACACACCTTTGCGATCTCTACATTTTGCAATATGCTCAGGAACTCTGCCAGAGAAGCCGCGTCCCCGCTCTCGCTTGCCGCGACCATGTGTGTCGTCGTGTTCATGCGTTGTGTCCTCCTAACCCCTTCAGGTCTCGCCTAGTCGTCCAACAGCTTCGCCCCTCTAAACTCGCACCCACTCGTCGTTCGTCGTCGTCTTCCAACAGCGCCCGATCTTTTTTCAGTTGCGAGCGGCCGTTGATCTTTAGCGAGGTGTATTTATATTTACAGGTATTCAGATCGGTAAAGATGGGTTTTTTTGGCGTTGGAGGGTCGTGAAGAGTAAGCTGGAGAGTCAGGAGGAGAGCGCGGAGGGACGGAGGGAGGTATTCGCTGGCATGGCATGGGGCGCGCACGCGGGCGATTTTGTAACCAGCAGTTACCAGCTGGCAGCGAATCTTAGAAGACGATGAGAGGCGGTGATCGGGTCTTCGGCCTTCAGCTTCTCCAAGGGCGGATGCGCATTAATATTAATATTTATCGTGCCGGACCTTCAGAACTGTTTTACCCGAGATCGTTCATCTCTTCCTCCAAGCGTACCTAGTCAATTTTCTATGTGCAGTGGCTAGGACGAGGACTGGAAAAGCTGAATGCTGTGGGTGGATGATGCCGGGAGTCGGAGAAGGTGAAGACCGGCGCCCGCGCGCGCTGAGCGTGTGCATCATGCGCCCATAACAGGTCATCGAGATTTTCAGCCGACCCTTCGCATCTTGGACCAAGAATATTAATATTAATGTTAATGTTAATACAGTCAGGACTAGTCTATGTATTCGCAGCCTGTGCAAGTACTAGTATTCCTCCCGCGAAATCTGGTAAATATCAAACCTGAGCTTCGAGCACGTGTTGCCTAGGTGTCTTTGTGCCTTGCACAGGTCAGGTCCAGCATCCTTGGGCCTCGTCAAAAACTTCCCACTTTTTTTTTTCCATTCCGACGTCTCACTTGTTTCAATATTCACTTGTTTCAATATTCACTTGTTGCCTTACCTAATGTGCGTGCACGCTGGACACCACAGTACTAGTGCGAGCTGCGCGTTTCGATGCTCCTCGTCTTCCGATTCCGCAGTAAAAATTTCGAGCGAACGTAGGCCTCCGAGGTCGATAATAGTCGCCATAAGGCACAATATCAATGCTCAGGAGTCGGACTTGGCGACCCAGAACGCGGGCTCCTTTCCGTCAGAGGTAATCATTTTTATCAATGTCTTAGCGTAACATTAATGTAACCGAAACTCACGTATAAAATCAACAACTCGAAGTGAGTCATCACGCTGACTGCTACCAATCACGCGATCATCACATGCAGTGACACAATAATCACTCTAGATCTGAAAGTGAAACAGACGCGGAAGCAGTTATCCCACATAATCCAGCACCAAGAAATTCACATAGCCATTAAAAAACGCCCAAACTCGAATTGAAGCACAAGTACAGCACAGTAAGTAAAAAACGAGACGACGAAGACACAGGAGATACGCATGGTTGGGACCATCTCGCTACTCGTCGAAAGCTCGACAGGCAGCGAGGGACACAAGGAACAATGTTACACTAAACGGAAACCGGAGGCCAGAGAATTAGACAGTTAGAATGCGCGCGCAAACGCGGGGCGCAGTGTATATGAGAACCGAAATATAGAACCAGCACTTACAGTTACGTCGTGCATGGAGAGCGCATAAGAAACGTGGTGTCAAAAAAAAAGAAAGAGAATACACAGCGCAAAGAAACAACCAAACACAAGAACAAGAACAGGAGAAGAAGCGAACGCGATGTTGTACAGGGAGCGAATTCCGAGCGAAAGAGCGAGCCAGAACAGAGATATTACGATGCGTGCGTAAAAGAAACGTAGCAAACGATCATGAAAGAACGAAAGGGGCTGATCGTAAACGTAAATAAAGGAGGGTGCGAGCTGAAATAACTTTGAAAGTTAAAGACCGAAAGGAGACCGAGGCCGCCCTGGATCATCAGGAAATGAACGCGAAGATGCCCCCTTTCCTCGACTAGCTGTCAGCACTAAGTGCGGTGAGCGGGACCCACGAGTCCCAAAAAGGCAGCTGTAAAATGATACGAAGGAAGGAAGGACAGAAGGTGGGAATCGAAGCACGGATGAAGGAAACGCATATATCGGCCCGCGAGGGCGGCAAGCAAAAAAAAGGTAAATGGAAGAAGGCATGGACATCGACAGCGGGAAAAGGAGTGACAGACGAGACAGCAACAGGGGTGATGACAATGTTTGCGCGGTCAGCGAGAGAGGCCTGGGCATAGGGAAAAGAGAAGTGCGGCTGCAGCATTGCATACTAGGCATCCTCAGCACCGACGGCCTGCGGGGCCTGCGCACTGGCTCTAATGGAAACGTGCGGCTCTTCCTCTTCGATCTTACCGACACCGTTAGACGGCAGGTTAGACATGCCCTGCGGAGGTGCGTAGGCATATGTTGTGGGCCATCCCATCCCTCCGTACGGCGCATAGTGACTCGACTGCGTCGGATAGTACGTATAGTTCGGCGCCGACTGTCCATTGTCGGATGCATAGCTAGGGTACGGTACCTGCGGTTGGCCCTGGCTGGGCGCGGCGACCGCACCGGTTGCTTGCGGCGCTGGTGGAGGCGGACTTGATGCCACAGGGACACCGTTACTGCTGTTCGAAGAGTCAGCAGACGTGGGAGAGGCTGTGGGAAGAGCGGCGGGGTAGGCTTGGCCGGACGTCGCAGAGCTGTACATGTGTGCCGGTGGCATTGAGTACATTCCCTGTTGGTAGTAGGTCACACCATATTGCGGATACTGAGCGTGTTGAGAGTCGTTACTCGGGTACGTTCCTGGAACAGGTGCGCCTTGCCCAGCCACTGTGGATGTTGGAGACTGAGAGGCGCCGCTTTGGGAGTCGCTGTTCGTTGTCTGTGTAGAGATCTTCTTGCGCGGGCGCTTAGTCCCGCTGTTGTAGGGGTCGTACCGCTTTGAGCGTTTCCCGGAAAAATCGGTATCCACATCGCCTCGCGAGTCTGCCAGAAGAGGCTGCCCGTTCGACACGGGTGAAGCGATCGTTGCTCTCGGCGAAGGTTCGGCCTCATCGGCCTCTCCACGGTACCTGGGAACGCCATCACGGTCATAGTCGACTTTGGGCGGGTTCCGGAAGTGCGTTTTGTCGAGGTATTCAGGAGAGATGTCCAGAGAGGCAAGTTCAGGGAGGGACGACGGCGTTCGCAGGCGTCCTTGCTCGACATCTTCGATCTTGTAATATGAGATCAAATGCTGGGAAACGCCGCCGATAGTCAGGGAAAACGTCTACGAAGCGGTGTCAGCTGTATGCATGTGGATAGGGAGACTTGCACGCACCTTCTTCATCATCCCATCCGGTTTAAACTTGTAACTATTGGTGAGACTGCCGACCAGACTCCGCTCACGGTGCTTATCAAGACCAAGCGAGTTGAGCTCGCCCTTTGGCCTGCTGAGGCTCTGCTGGTCCTTGCTCTCCGCGAACTGACCATGCTCGCTGACGAGGAGCGATCCGCTGCTCGACTCGTTGTTGTCTCTCTCGGATCGTCCCCTGTGCCCGGCGCCGCGCTTGTCGGTCTCACGATAGAGCAAGAAATTACCGAGGATGCGCGAAGGGCTCCAGAAGAAGCCGTCCGTCCAGCGCTTGATGCCGCTCTCGTCCTCGTCAAATACGAAGACGGAGCCGGAGGTGATCATCTTGCGTTCGGCATCGACGAGGCGCCGAGTGACGCGGGGGATAAGGCCGCGACGGGCCGCCTCGAGGATGATCAGGGCGTCGCCAGTTGTCTCTATCCAACCGGACCAGGGCGGCTCTGTCCAGCTGCTGCCTCCGACGGTTGTGGTCGATCCTCCGGGGGCTGCGGATGTGGGGGGCGGGGCGGGCTGTGCTTGTGATGGGGAAGTTGTTCCCGCGTGGGAGGCCATAGCGTCGGAGCAGGCGCGCTACGCATGGCGAGCATGAGGGACAGCGGCGACGACGACGGGAGGCGGCGAACGGGCGGCGAACGAGATGGTGGATGAAAGTAAAGTTCGTAAGAATAAAGGTAAGGTTTTTGTACGCAGACTTTACCTTAGATTTGACGATGGCAAAAGGGTGCCAACCCACTATCGGCCTATTTCGGAAAGCTTGTTCTTCGTGTCACGCGTGAGAGCACTTCACCTTTTCAACTGCCGCCGCCCTCTCTGGCCGCCTCCTGCCCACTGTGTTCGCTCTCGGATAAAAGTGAGTTAAGCAGTCTGCTTTGCATTGCAAGTGTCGAGGTCGTCGAGGACGAAAGACAGGAGGAACGCTAAACAAAGTTCACCAGGGACCAGTATTACTTAATATTCTGTGGCTGTATTTTCATCTCCATCGACATCGTGTGAGCCTGTTCTGGATAATCTTAATTCTAATATTTACTCCGACATCCGAAACACTCTCTGAACTCTCCTCTCCTTAGACTCAGAGTTTCCTCCTTCAACTCTCTCCCACTCGATATTTCCGGCTAGAATATGTCCGCACCCATCTGCTCCGTCATGCTTCCTATTTGAATTTATTTTATTTTGGGCTCTCGACGGCGACTCTCTTTTCTCCAGCCCTGCACGCCTGCACGCCTGCAACATGTTGCTCTTGAGGACCGCTTGCCTCGTATAAGAGATCCTCGGTCAGCTACAAAGCGGACGGCAGCCACCCCCTGCTAAATCAAGTCACCAAGCAAGGTGATTGGGTTTTGACGTCGCATCGAACGCTGTGCAGTCTGCACCGACCCGGTGATGCATTTGCGTCAAACTCACTTATAGTATTAGTAAGGCACATTCAGGCGATGTACGAAAAAGTACAAATACCACTTCTCGCTAACGGCGCTCCTTACGGGACATGCATTCCACCCACAAGTTTCATTCATCAGTAGACGAGAAGGAGATGATTGCCACCACTGGCACTGAATCCGAGCACGCCTGGAACACGCAGACAACGTCAAACGGGGTTTCCACGAGCTATTCGGGCGCCAGAGCTCGTGCGATCAATCAGGCAAAGTCAGGACGTATTGCGGCCCAGGACACATCGCTAATGGCCGGGCGGTCTTCGATGGCCCAAGCGTGGTGCTATCACATAAATCAATGTGCATATTGCCATATGCTACATTCATTTCGCAATCTGTTCTTGAACGTCAGATGAGAAAACCCAGGCCAGCGCCGCGGATGTGTCATGTAGTTGCTTGTGTTTGCGCGTCGAAAATAGATACGATGCGAAAGGATATCCAGGTAAACGGCCTTGAACTGAGTTCAACAGATATTGAACCTGTTTATAAAGATGTATAGCTTGGCTTGACGATCACGCGCATACAGCGCGAAAGATGATGACACGAGTTCCTGTATGAAGCGGATGGTCCGAGTGAAGTGCAAAGTTTTATGTTAGCACGAATCCGAAACATCAAGAGACCGGATGGAACAAGGTGTCTTTACAGTTAGCCCGAAATTTCAGCATGCGACGGCGACTTTGTGAACGTATGAAGAAGCTGTGACAGTTGGCTCCGAGGCTTCTAAATACGTCCATTGTATGCAGTGCCCGGGATCCCCTTCGGCATTTTAGGCAGAGCGTCGGTCCGTAAAATGGAGGCGAACCGGATAAGAGCAGGAAGAACCTCCGTGCATAGAGGCTGCGAATATTGCGAGAGAAAGCGCAGGCGAGCTCGGAAGCTGATTGTATGTAGTGCGGATATGCGGCGAAAGGAAGGAAACGGGAACCCACAGCTACAGAGATACAGTCGAAAGAGTTGAAGGAAGGCGACCACGTGACTGTACGTCAACTCCTCGTTGTGGGCTTCGCTGCTTCTTCTTGCGTTGATCTCGCCCGATTGACGATACAGTGCATTCCCTGGAATCATGATCATGATCAGCCGTCAAACGCCCATTCTAGTGCAAGACCGACCCGGAAACCCTATCAATATTAATGTGTGCCCCATTTATTTCCTAAACCTTGACTAGCTTTTAGTCGCACGTCCTATCGGCAGAGCGAGATAAACCCTCGAAGAAACTGCGCGATGCGCTCGAGACGAGAAGCACCAGGTCGAAGAAGGGGTACCCAGCGCGCGGGGCGACACTTGCTGTTACAAAGTCTAAAGTTTACTTCACCGTTCGACGTATCGCCGACGATGGCATGCCCGAGGAGTTACACCACACCGAAATAGTCGCATGCGAGAACCCCGCTCTCGGAAGCAGCGCATATTTCATATTTCTGGGAGGCCGCCGTGACGAAGGGAGTACGGTGTCGCTTCAGACATGCATTGTGGTGGGAAGGAAGAACCAATAATGTCGTTCATTTCTCAAATATGCAGCATGCATCGTGAGTTTCTTTCCAAGTGATAACGTCTTTATAACGTAGGAAGTCGTTGGTGCTGAAAGACATCAGTGCTAACACCGCCTTTCTTTAGCAGGATCTTTGGAGAGAAGGTAATATGATTGGTCGAGCTACATTGCATAGAGCCTGAGGATAATGATCGGGCGGGGTTCAGTCGTTCTCGTGCGTTCACCGGTGCACGCGCAGAGCCTATACAGAAACTTGTTCTCGCATCTGTCAAAAACAAGTTTCCTCATAGAGTAAATTTCCCGCTGCAAAAGAGCAAATCAGAGTTATGGAGGATGAAACCTGGGACCGCTCACAGCGGCATAGCGGACACCACATCCATGGACTACTTTGTCTCGGACACAATCGATAATCATCAGGGGCTACATGGTCTACCCTCTGCCTCATCCCCATATCGGCCTCCCTCTCGTATCCTGCACATATTCCAACATGCACTTTGGCAATGCGACGTTGCCCACACTTTTTTCGTGTCGACGGTGTAAGGCGTAGGATACATCGGGGTCGCAACTGTTGCCGCGAGCTAAGGTTAAGTTATCGTAAGGTGGTATTTGGTAAGCATCTCGCACCCGCCTTCCGTCCACATTATGACCTGTGTTTTGATGTCGTAACGTCTTCCACCCATTTCTTCATCTTGTCGGTTGGGAAAGCAAGGAAACTATTCCGCAGGCGGTCCGTGCGCACCAAATTTGATTTTGCTCAGACCCTAGACCTTGAAAAGCAGAAACTTTGCACGGAGAATGCCGTCGATGAACTCAGTCACAACTGCGTCTGAATACCGCTTTTGCACTGTAGCACCCTCGCCGCTTGCTTGATCAGCATCATTTCCACCCCCATCCTGGCGATATTTCTGTTGTTTTGAGCCTGCTTCTGAGTCTCTTCACGCAGGCAATCCTTCCAACAACTTCTGTGCCGTTTTCGATTGTAACACCGCTCTACCTTTTTCCGACTCCTTCACTGGGTGCGGATGAATATCCAAGAAGTATTCCGCAGGCCCATAAAGCTTGATGTAACACTTCACAGATTCTTCTTCGTGTTTGAGATATCAGAAGAAAGCCACCAGACAATCCGACTACGAAGGGGTCGCAATCAATGAGTTGTGCAGTGGTCATGAGACAAGAAGCGACACTCACAAGTCTACCATCCCCCGAACATATACATAAAAAGTGAGTACGCTATTTTACAAGGTGACACCGAATACAGGGACATTTTGCGAAACCAGCGCTTGTCGATAATGCTGAACGATGGCAAAATACATGATCAATTGTCGAAACCGTTTCGAATATTAGCTTCACATGCAGAAAGGGATCGGATCCAGTCAACTAGCTGTCTCAAGTAGCTTCGGTCCAATCTGGGGAAATTCGCGTTGATAGTACACGAGCTCTCATTTCGTATGGGGATGGCGACCTGTCCTTGGTTACAGAAAACGTGAGAGATGCAGATTTTGAGTCACCGAAATAAGAAAGAATCAGGAGGCAGATGCCCATACCGATAAAGGTGTGCTCCGTCAGCACGAAGGATGTGTTTCAATAAGACTGCTTTCTGGTACGCGGCTAGACAAAAACCGAAGCATGGAGTTTGCCATGACCCGTAGATTTGGTCGGTAACTGCTTGACGCACGTGGCAAACCGCCTGAGCCTACCGTTGAAAGCTGTGCAAATATTGTTTCGCGATGCGGAACTTTGATGCAAGGCTAGTCTGGGTACTCGCAATCGCTTGATTTTGTTGTAAATTCTCATGCGCCACTTTGTATCTTTGACGATGGTATCGTAACTTTCAATCCATTCCGCTCATAGATTGAACGATCCTGTTTGATAACATCAGTATAATATTATTACAGATTGTAGAATATTAGTACGTGCGAATACTAACACATTCCTGATACAATGAATAATTCGCTGTGGCGCCTCACGGGGCGTTGTGCAGAGCTTGGGCAGCAGCGCAGGACCGTATGACTGCTTCAGAACGAGCACTATGAGTGTATATCAAATACCATCTGCGGGATGCACTTGGTCACATGTATATTAAAAGTATACCTTTTTGCTTCTAAAGCAGCATCATGTGCAGTCCCAGAATATTAATCCGTTCCTCGAAAAGCTTTAGCCATGAGTGACTCGGTGGGAGCATTTGAAATATACACTGCCGGGCTCTCTACCATCAGACATGTTTTGTATCCCCGATGCACATGATGACACGTTGTAGTTGAAAGCTGCGACGAATGCTGTTGATTTTTTTTTTTCAAATCGCAGCTTCGTGTCGCGCCTTGTTCTACCATTCGAGTACTGTGAACGACGTGAGACTGGGAGATTCGCTCGGAGAAAAGCTCAGACCAGACATAGCGTCCTGAACTAGCATGTAGTGAGCCATCAGGTACAAGGGGTTGATCCCGGCATTGGTATGATTATGAGCAGCGAACAAACTCAAAGGCCTCGACGAAGGAATTATGAGTCGTGCCAGAGTCACAGATCATGTGACTATACTCACGTAACGCTTACTTCGTAATCTGACTGTGTTCTTGTCAAGTCCTCTCACTGTCTCAGTACTAGTGGCACTTGCCTACCTAGGAATTCAAGATTGCATAGTAGTCTCACCTCTTCATCCTCACTGGTCTAAAAGTACCTCCAATAAGAATACACATCGTCTTTATAGCTCAGTAGAAGCGGGGATAGCAATATCATTGCGGTCTCTTTCATTTCACCCTGCGTGGTATAGCAATTGGCGCAAGTCACCAACCAAACGCAACTCCGGATGCCTTACGCCTACCAATTGTATCAATATAGGACGCAAGGGCACCTTAACTATGCCACAACGGAAACAAAACGTCAAGCGCACTCACGCAGTGTAAACGTCTCACAGTTGAACACACTCAATCCGACGATCTGGGGATGTTCGCATTCGTGCTGATACTCAGGCTGAATGGCTAAGAGCGTGAGGCTTGGACTCGCAGGCACTATGCAAGGTGTCTTGCTCGCATTAGTAGGACGAGCAACGGGTACGCGTCACAGACCAATCAACGTAATAATCTAGTATGTTTATTTCAAAAATTTATGTATGTTCCGCTCCTCCATAAGACTGAGAAAATAGAAGCTATACAATTCATAGGTTTTTTCCCGCTAGCGATTACTATACATAGCGAAAGACAAATACAAAATCATGGTAAGAGTCAAGGAACCTAGCAAAACTGTAAATTATCGCACATTCTCCGAAACTGCTTCTGGAAAGTAGCTCCGTCCTCTCAACCCTCTCTAGAATTACACATGGAATACTCCGTTTCCCTGCGGAGAATTTGCGGGATACTTTGTAGATCGTCAAAATTCATCGGCTTCATCGGAGGCCTCAGAGTCCTGCATACGGCTCTTCATCAATATGTGCAGGTGCCGTGGACGAGGAAAGTAAGCGCACCTCATATTCTATGTAAACCTCCTCTTCTCCATCACTATCGAGGAACCTCCACATCCTGATCATCCCGCATGGCTGAGCAACCTTGCAACCCCTATTTGGCTTCGATTTCAACATTATAACAATGTGGACGGATGGAAGACCTCGAGGAGTCCGTCGCACTCCACCGCGCTGCGTTGGCTCTGCATCCTGAAGGTCGTCCAGATCGCTTCGCATTGCTGAACAACCTTGCGGCTTTCATCTATGTTCGATTTCAGCAAAGCGGGCAGTTGAAGGATCTCGAAGAGTCGATCAGGCTGCAGCAAGATGCGTCGGCTCTACGCCCTGAAGGTCACCTTGATTGCTCTGCATTGCTAGGCAATCTTGCGAATTCCCTCAGTACTCGATTCAAACAGAGTGATCGGATCTACAGGAATCAGTTACAATATGCCGCACTGTACTTGCTCTCCATCCCGAAGGTCACCCCTACCACTGCGCATCGCTGAACAGCCTTGCGCCTTCTCTCGATGATCGTTTCCAGCAAAATGGCCGCTTTGAAGATCTTGAGGAGTCAGTTACGCTCCATCGCCCTGCGTTGGCTCTGCGTCGTGAAGGTCACCCTTATCGCCCCTCCTCGTCGGGAAACCTTGCAGGTTCTCTATATGGAAGGTTTGAGCAAAGCGAACGGATAGAGGGTTTAGAGGAGTCAATCACCCTTCATCGCGCTGCTCTAGCTCTTCGTCCCAAAGCGCACCCGGATCGCCCCACATCCCTGAACAGCCTTTCGGCTTCTTTAGATTCTCGATTTCAGCAAAGCGGGCAAATGGAATATCTTGAGGAGTCAATCTCACTTAACTGCACTGCGTTGGCTTTGCGGTCTCACGTCATTCGATATGAAAAGTGGCTAACCAAGCGATAGTATACAGTTCAGAACGAACTAGTGAAGGTAGTTAACCCTATTTCAGATACCATTTTTCCCTCTCTAGATTTGAAGTACTGAGGTGCCGAGGCTCATTTTACGCCTTGCCTTCTGTCGGAGCCGGAGCTGGTGTAGAACTCGGGGCTGATTTGACGCGCTTCACAGCCTGGGCCTCCCTTTCAACCGCTCCCAGAAGCTCTCCCGCCGTTACGCTATCATCCCTCTTCTTCCCCACCTCCACCGACTCCGTACTCCTCCCTGACCCCGAGTCATCCCCACTCTTCTTCTTTTGCTTCTTGTTTTTGTTGCCCTTGCGCGCAGCAGGGTACGTAGCAAGCGGATTCCCGTGAGGGAGTCCGTTATATAAGCCGCCGCCGAACATGACGCTATTGGAAATAAGAGGTGTTAGCGTCAGTGAGTGTTATAGAGGTCGTGTTGCGGATTGGAAGGGGAGGGGATAAAATATAAAATAATTATTTTATTCTCCTCAACGTTGAAAGCAGAAAAGAACGGAGGGACGGAGGAAAGAGAAGAAGGAAAGACATAAAAAAGATGAGACGATGACTTACTGGAAGAGTGCCATAATTGTCCACTTGCGATTGTCTGCTTCGTGGAAGACGAGAGAGCGCGGGCCGTAGAATACCTGCGACGGAACATAACACGAGTACATCAGGAAAGAACAAAGTTACGGGAAATACGTCCAACCCACCTCATCGTCGACCTCATGACTCTTCCTCGGCAAGCAATGCAAAAACCTCCAGTACTGCTTCGCGCCTTTACACATCTCCTCCGTCACCTGGTACCCGTTGAAGTCTTTCACCCGTTCCGCGTACTCCGCCTCTTGGCCCATGCTCACCCACGTATCCGTCACCACCACGTCCGCGCCCTGTACCGCCTCGCGCGGGTCCGCAGTCCACGTAATGCTCTTGTCACACTCGAGCTCGACAACTTTGTCCCATACGGGTGCAGGCGCGCGGTATCGCGGGTTCGGCGGTGACGCGATCTGGAGCCGGTGTCCGAGCCGCGGATAGGTGACGAGCATATCGTGCAGAACATTTGCACTGTCGCCGACGTAGGCGATCGTGAGCGGGCGGAGTTGCCGGCGCTTGTGAGTTATGCGGTGTTCGGCGGCGACGGCGTTGGGCGTGGCCTGTTCTGAGGCATCAGTCTCGGCCTGGTCAGAGGCGTCGGAAGTGAATCCTTGAGAAGTGGTATCAGATGGAGAGGAGTAGGGGATCTTGTACGGGGAAGGCGCGGGTGTGTGCGGGTCCTGAAGGAGGTAGCGGTCTTCGTTGAGGGTTTGGAGTTCGGCTAGGACCTGCGTCGGATGCCAGAAGGAGGAGAGCGCATTGATTACAGGAACCTCAGCATATTTCGCGAGTTCCTGAAAGCTCACGCGAAGTAGTCAGCTAGCTAGTCAAGGTGAACGAACACTTTCAAAGAGTACAACGCACCTCGATCTCACTATGGTCACCTACGCGCGCGAAAATTCCCTGGCACATCCCACTCAGCACCCTCGCAGTATCCCGCGCGCTCTCATTAACGCCGAGCTGAATATCTTCCTTGCCCAGGAAAATCGCTTGTCCGCCAAGCAGCTTACTCGCCGTCTCTGCAGCGACGCGCGTGCGCGTGCTCCTTTTCGAGAACAGCAGTGCGATGCTCATATTCCGGAGTGACTGCGGCGGCGCACTGAGCTTTGTCGGGTTTTGTGCAGCCCTCCACGCCATGTCACGCATCGCTGGCTCGGTCGGTGGGAGGACGCGCGTGGAGACATATTTTAACCTGCGGGCGAGCGCGACAACCTCGTTGATCTGCGTTGGCGTGAGGTCCGCGAGGGACATGAGCGAGCGCGGGAAGACGGACATTTCACTGCTAGTTACGCGGAGACTGGAGGGAGGGGGACGTATAGGAGTAGCTACTGCTAACTCGGAATGTCGCTCAGAGCTGGCTTGACTCACGTTGAAAACGCGCAAAATATTTGCGCGAGCTTGGTAAAGGGTGATCCGTTGATGCCGTTGATCACGGCATCGCTACCATCAAAGTCTAGGTATATTTCCTTCTCTCAGCCCTTCATCCGTTTGTCTCATGGTGCGAAGAGAGCTTTCGCGTGCGGCTTTCGTCACAATATTTGCTGCAAGCTACTCGTAGTTCTTCATCAAAAAGTCTCGAAAGCACATAACAGGCTTTGAGCCTTCAGTGCACCATAATATTTCGACCTGTTTATATAATGACTTCGGTCTCGCTCTACAGAAGAACTATCAATCGCAAATTTAGCATTTTGGTACATGAGCATCTTCGCTTCACGACGTAAGGAAGAAACAAGAAAGAGATATCTGCCGTCGTCTCTGCTTCAAGGGGTATCTGCCAACGAGAATATATGTACGAGTCTTACCCAGGTCGCTTCCACCGAATATTGAGTTCATCCGTATCACGAGCAGGCCGCACCTGTGTCAGGTCAATGTACTCGCCCGCATCAGGTCCACGCTCCTCGCCTGCAATCGTTTCCGTCAGTACAATAACTGAAGGCAGAGTATTATACTTACTCCGATCAGTAAGGTCATTATCATCCGCATCCCCGTCTTCGTCATCCGCTTCGTCTTCGTCTCCCTCCTCCCAACGATCATTTGCGAAGGCGGCTGGATTGCGCTTGCGGTCGACATCGAGATCAGCCATCATACGTCGCATTGAGTCTTCTTTTGCTGCTGCAATTCGCGCCTCTTTCTCTGCCTTGACGCGCTCCAGCTCCGGGAGGTACTCCCTGAGCAATCGAAGTTAGTAAGCACAACTTTGCCGAGGCTCAGTTCCACGTACTTCTCATACTCCTCACGCGACCCCTCAACAGCGTCAAAGAACTCTTTCATCCCATCTCCAGTCAATGACGAAACGCCAACTGTTTTCAAGTGTTTGTAAAACTCGTCCAGGACAAGAGACATGCTGTTCATGAGGCTGTTCATGTATGTCGGCTCGCCATCGGCATCCCGGGAATTCGCATGACTTGCAAGTGCAGCCTGGAATGCCTCGAAATCCTGCATCCACTCGAGCGCAAATGCGTGCGGCTGAGCATCTGTCTTGTTGAAAACGAGAATGAAAGGCAGCTTCGTCTTGTAGAGGATGCTGCATGCGTAAAGCATGTTCGACATAAAGGTTGCAGGCGCAGTCGTCCGTGGTGTGTCGATAATGTAGGCAACGACAGTCGGGAAGGTCGAAGCGACGGCGTCGGTGATGATAGCACCCGATGCAGACCAAGTAAAAATTTCAATCTGCCCGGGCGTATCTAAGATAATATGACTGCTGCCCATCAGCCTGCAGACTACATGCAGAGGAGTAGACTCACTCAAGCGTATCAGCCCTCTTTTCTACTAGACCGAGTACTTGGTCGAATTTTGTGGTGAAGAGATTGAGCGCAGTGAGGATACCACCATTCGGACCGAGGTTGTACCTTGAAGTCGACAGTGTCAGTCGCCGTAGCAATGGCAACGAACGACTGCATACTGCTTCATGACCTCCTTATAGTTTACAGTATCACGAATGTCGATGTTTGCATCGAACGGCGTACTCGAGACGGCGGGATCGAGGTTGAGGAGGTACGGCGGCGCGGGCGGGTTGAGCGAGTGCAAGTAGGAGTTCATTCTCTGCACGAACGTTGTCTTTCCCGAGCCCGCCATCCCAATTGTGATGATGACGACCGGCTTCTTCGAGCTCGTCGCTCCTGCGCTTGACGTCGAGGCTGTCGGCGCCGACATTTTCAATGATCGTGGTCGAAAGTTAGGAAGTCAAGGCTGAGCGCTCGTGATCCCTAAACGTCCCCACGTGACTGAATCTTTATAATATCTGCTATCTACTCTGCACAGACTACCAACCGCAACGGAAAACAAACAGCCAAAGAAAACATCGGACGAGTCGCATAAATGTGGGTAAGCGAAGATGGGTTATGGGGTTCGTGAAGGTGGAACTGAAGGTGGAACTAAGCTAGACATGATATGAAGACGGTAAATCCGAAAACAGAGGCATAGGGTCCGGTGGTTGATGGAAAGAAAAATATGCAAATTTCAATAGTAAAAGGAAGTTGTTAGGACGCAACCAGTCCGCGAAAGATAAAGGTAGCTGACAATGTCTGAAAAGGCCATTTCGAATGTGCAAAAAGAAAGGACAACAATTGAGAATATGATGGACATCATGCTTGGAGCAAAGAGGGTCGGGACAGCGAGGGACCAGGTTCCAGTCATGTAGATCGAGCGCGTTCAGCATGATGCTAGTGGCGCGATGTTGAACTATGCGATGTATCTCCTTCTTTGGCAAAAGCTTCAAAAATGGCCGGAATGAACGCGTAAGGTATAGGAGAAAAGAGGATGGCTCAAGAATGGAGCAATGTCCCCGGAGGTTGATTAGGTTCGATTTCCAGTCTCGAACAAGGTCGAGTTGTACTTGTGCATTAAGGTTGGGAATTGATTCCGGTATGGGTTCACGTCGTGGATTGGTGGCTGTGTCTTTAGCCAGTTTGTCTGCTGTGGAATTACCCAGGACTCCGCGATGAGATGGGAGCCATTGGACAGCGATGTGAGAGGCCTCGTGATGAAGGGCGAGGAAGATTCCGCATAGACGACGGAAGGTAATGATAAACTCGGCGTGACGTGTGTCATTCGAAAATATGAGTTGGGCGCAATTAAGCGAATCCGTGACTGAATCGCGTCGCGCCATCGCCTTGCCTTCGACTCTACACTGTCACTGACAGTACTAGTCTTCGTCAGTTGACACCATGGACTTTCCCTTCGTCCCTCTTTTGCTCGCTATCGGTCTCGCTGCTCATGGTCTTCGGAAAAAGTCGCTCTCACCATCAGGCGCGCTGGTCGCCTTCGTTGTCGGGTTCCTGATGATGTCCGCACCTGTGCGCGCTTTCGGCGTCTCGCTCATCGTCTTCTACCTCGTCGGCTCTCGGGCCACTAAAGTAGGGAAGCGTACCAAGGAGATGCTGGAGGAGGGACATCAGGAGGCAGGATATCGTACAGCCCAACAGGTTCTCTGTAACTCCTTCTCCGCCTTCTTTGCGACTGTTCTTTGGACTGCTCTTTTCGTTCCCGGCTCCCATGTCGCGCAATTTCTTCCTCAGCGGCTAGTCTCTCAAGGAGAGTCATATTTTTCTGATGCCTGGTGTCCAATATCTGCCTCTCATGGACACGGATGGAGTCGATTCCTGCTGCTCATCTCGCTTGGGTGAGTCTATCTTCAGTCTTGGGTTTAATCACGTTCTTATTCCACTACCAGGCATTTTTCCTGCTGTCTCGGCGACACCCTTGCTTCAGAGCTCGGCATCCTTGCTAAATCTCCGCCAATACTCATCACCACGTTCGCGCGTGTTCCACCAGGCACGAATGGTGGCGTTTCCGCGCTTGGCACAGCCGCATCCGTCTCTGGCGGAGCCATCATGGGCTTGACCATGGCAATTTCTCTCGCCCTCGAGAGCTCTGCATGCAGAGATTCACAGTCATCTCTATTCTCAGAACTCGCCCTTGTCGGCTCAGTTGCTGGATTGTTCGGATCTTTGGTGAGTTTCGATGATCATAGATAGTCGAGCTAGACCTAATTAGATATAGATCGACTCCCTTATGGGCGCAACGATACAGCGCACACGTTACTCAAACTCTACAAAGCGTATCCAACAGGACGAGACCATTGTCCCCACATCATCGGGCGAAATTAAAATCGTCAGCGGACTCGACCTGCTCACAAACAACCAGGTGAGTATGAATTTCACTTTCGAAACATTTTGACGCCGAAGATTGGATTCCAGGTGAATCTGGTATCCTCGATAATCACCGCATTTGCAACGGCATACTTTGCTTGATTCATTCTCAGATGCTACCCTTTTCATGTTTCGCCGCTCGCCCACTACCCGCATTTGTACCTTCTGTTTGTTCGTTATCATCTGCTAATTTCTATACTCTGATTAGACCCATGTACGCGCGAGGATATGCCAACCAGTTCTCCCGCAGTTCTTCTAGAATGATTTACGGACAGCGTTTGGGAGTGAATGCGTTGATTGAAGAATTCAACGCAGATCAAACCTCCCGAAAAAGAAACGTTTATGTAAACTTTTCCTAGACGGTCACGTGATAAAATACTGTCTTTGTAGTTACTTGCCACTGGCGTTATACTTATACTAGCACCAGCCCTGGAGTTCCCGGCGAAGCCGGGAACTCCGCTGGCCATCAATCCGAGTTTTTAGGCATTGCTTAATCTGAGTTTTTTTGGTTCTTCAGATTTAATTAATGCAATTTCTCACTCTAAAAGCTATACCTATTCAAAGTTCCTTGCTGGCCATCAGTCTAAGCTCTTAGAACAATGCTTCATCTTAGTACACATGATATATCTCACATACACATCCTTGAAAGCAATCTGAATTTTTATTGTATGACATTCTATTTACAACAAAACCTCACTAAGTATAAAATTAGTTGTTGAGAACTTGAAGATAGTATAGGTCTCCTTCAATGGAGAGACATAGTGCATAATGCCTGCTTCTCATGTCTTCATTTAAAATAAAAAGGATATTCTTTATACAATATAGATAGTATGTTAGGACACCTTATATTATATTCATAAAAGGCTATAGGTGTAGGCCTGCTAGAGTATTCTCACTACTTCTAACATGTTGCTGACTTCCTATACATCATGACTTGACTCTGATGTATTGAGTGTCTGACATTCCAAGACACAAACTCTGAAACACAACTATGTAGCTGTATCACAACTATGAGGAGTCTAAGTCTGAGACTCAGTGGCAGTCTCCAGACCTTTGGAGTCTGACACATTATGTTCAGTTCATGCCCTTTTCACATTCTCTTTACTGCCCAACTCATCCAAAGCTTATATGCACTTATACTGAGTTGTGCTATGTATAGTCTGGCATGAGTCAGGCCAATGATTTACATATTCTGAGAGTAATTTTCAATGGGCTCTAATTGGTTGATTTTCTACTGAAATTTATTTTATAATACACATGGAGAAGATAGAAGAATATTTTTCTAATTGACTTATTTTTTTCAGCATTTTCCCTAACTTTTTCATGTGAGGAATGAGTTGTTTGAGCTCAGAGTATAAAATTGATTGTAGATGATTTACATGCTACTGCTTTGGAGTTACCACTTTTAGCCATCAAAATTTTGGGAGAAGAGCATGATTTAATTAAATTATTTCATATTTTTTACAATTTTTTTCATAGAGGAAATGAGTTGATTGAGCCTACAGAGCGGTCTGCTCACGGATGTGTGTGTTAGGGTCGGGCAAATATTCCAATTCTTTAACCACGAAGGTGTTGCCTTCCGGACTGTATGGTCCTCTGAGTGGTGTGTTACCGAGACGACTTTACTTATCTTCGACCGATCCCGTAACCAGCTTCTCCTTCGCTGCCCTTATCAGGTGGAACCTGAGGTTGGTATTGAAAGCACTTAGTTACAGCAGATAGGGGAGGTAATGCCCTAGAGGGTCGAGAGACGTTCGGTTATGCTGCGATGTTGTCTAGGAGGCAAACTGCAAGGCTTGGCGTAGCCGAGATGCACTCAACCAGACTTGGTTCTGTGGACAATGAGAGGAACCTTCTAAGCGTGGCGTAGCCGAGGGTCTACTCAATCAAAGTCAATCCTTATTCAACTTGGGACAAATCCTCAACCCAGTATAGGGTGGACTCGTTATTCAACCAAGGAGGATATTACACAGTGGTAGTTATAGATGTAGAGGTAGGGGTAAGAAGTAGCAGTGTTCTGTAACCTTCTGAAAACCTTGAAAATAAAGCTAAAGCGATAGAGAATGGGGATCTGGGGTGCTAGCTACTCGGCCTTATATAGCCTACTGAATTTCTAATTTCTTTACGTTCTGTCCAACCAGATGCCCTTCCATCTCCTTCCTATGTTTCAGGTGGCCGCAGCACTTGGCTGCTGCGGTGGGGATGTATGCACATGTACTCCATCCAATGGTTTTCTTGCTTTCTGCAATTTGGACTGCGGGTGTGAGTCACGTGATGTCATGACCCGCGCGCTCGGGTGAGTACATCACCGATTTGGTAGTTGGGCTCCCACGTTCTCCACATGCTTCGGTTTAATTAACTTCCTGCTTCTCCCGTGTGCTTCTATATCGGGGCTTTACTTCCCTGCTTCTCGAAGTGTCTTCCTCAGTTGTGGCACTGCATAGCCTATCGGGTTGCATTGCTGTGCTCAGGTGGTCATTCTTCCCATTCAAATCCATTGGGGATAACCATGTGGACCCATGGTTTATTCTTGGCTCGCCATTCAGTGTCAGGTCCACTCGGTGATAGGGCTGCTCCGCTGAGACATGTCTCCATTGTGAATGGTGGGTCATGTACTCCTAAGGCTAGAGTGATCTTGAATGTTCGTCTTCCTGATACGTGCTCAAATTCGTATAGCGTAATTGTGCCTTGATGCTTTATGTCCCTGAGGTATGCCCAACAGTGCTTGAGTGCTGTCGTTATGTGTATTGGTACATCATTCCCTTGTACTGGACTCGGGGTAGGTATTTGTATCATCATCTTGCAGTTCCTGCATTCTTCATGTGGCTCCTTATTGTATTGGATGACTGTATCCCATTTGTAGTTCTCCATGCCACGTTCTTCTTTACTGATGTGGACTTTATATGTCTTGGCATCTTGATAGTAGATTGCCTGTCCTGTTTCAAAGTATGGGGATTGGCCTTCCCACTTGTGTGCTCATAATGTGACGTCCTGGTCCATTAATCCTATTGTCTTCAGGAGTTCTGGGACCTTCTGTGCTACATTCTGTAGTAGCATGCACTTGGTGCATTGGGGATCAACCTCCATTGGTTGTCCTTTGCTTTCTTGACGTTTATGTGCCATGTCACAAGGTGTGATGGTGTAGCATGACTGTGACTGACAGATTTTTGCCTGGGCAAGTATCCGTCAAGATCAGGTGACCACGTAATTACGTGTATGATCAACGATGATCTGCCTTGATCGACGTTTCCGAATGTGCGAAAATTTCCTTTCAGTGTGCCCATGTGCAGACATCATGTGATGATCTGCAATGTTGCCACTTTGAGCCATCAAAAATTTCGGAGCTGGCCGGAGCAGGAGCATGTGGGTGATGACTGAAGAAGGAAAAAAGAAGCATCAAAAACATTGAAAGTCCGAATTTAGTCAGCATGTGGCTGTGTCAAAAGTAGGGGGTTGCGTTTAATAATAAGGACCAGCTGAAGTCCCGGCTTTGCCGGGACTTCACTTCAAACACAGTGCTTAGATCCATCCCAGCTTTGCCAGGACTTGTTCTTTTTAAATGCAATGCTTAGATCCATCCTGGCTTTGCCAGGACTTGTTTTTTAAATGCAATGCTTAGATCCATCCTGGCTTTGCCAGGACTTAGTTTTTAAACACCATGCTCATATCTATTCTGGCTTTATCTGAGTTCTATAGACAATATATTATCTTAGTCTGTCTGGAAGAAACTTGAATTTTATTATGAAATTCTAATTACACTAAAGCCTCACTAAGTACAATATTGGTTGTCACATTATCTCCTGTATTTCCTTCTGGAAAGAGATCTGTGACATTTGCTGCACTTGTACATTATAATAAGGTAACATGCAGTTGCCCATGTGTAAAGACATGTGTAGTAAGTTTAATATCAATATGTACAATCCTTTCTTTTGTTCCTGCACATTCCTGCTTAACTTGCAGCTTCTACAGTTCCAGATAGCCATATTGAATATCTTTCTTCCTCAATGTTTGCCAGAATGATGCTCAGTACTATAGGATAGGGGTCACATAGGAATGCAATGCTTAAATAAATATTTCCCTTGCTGACCTTTTCCCTGGAGGCTCTGACTTACTCAGTCAGAGTACTGCTTTCAACCTTACATTGTGCTTCACTGCAATCTTCAGTCTGGCTGCCAGTTATGCTTCCATGTCCTCAGCTTTATGTATGACTTTATTTTTCCTCAGGACATCTATTGGAGTGAGTCCTAATACTACATAAAGGTCCTGTGCTATTTTATATGTGCAACAGGGATCTATGTTAGTAGATTGCACACTCTTGCAAACAGTACATGGTCACTGCTCTTTCTGTATTTTTTCCCCTTTGGATCAATGCTATCTGCTATAGTAGGGATCATTGTTGTTCCTGGACACTCAGTCTCCTTTGACTGGTGAGATATAGTACATCTGTCCTGGTCCTGTATCTTGTGTAGGTCTATTGCATGATACCTACTTTCTATATCTCCATTTAAAATGAAAGGAAATTCCTCATATAATATTAGTATCATATTAGGATGCCTTGCATTGCATTGAAAGAAAGCTGTAAGCACTGCTTTCTGATTGTATGCTTCATCATGAATTGGAAGACTGATGAGAACACATATAAGAGGCAGAAGGAGCATTGTTGTCCTTGATAAGCTGATAAATAGAAATAAAGGTAGAAGGTATAAGAGGATACACACACTATAGTCTGTTGAATCAGTCAGATGAGCACTGAAGTTAGTTGAGAGAATGCAAAAGGAGGGGGAAAGGCTATTTTTTTATTGATAGCAAAGTAGGCAAACTATTTATGCATGATCAAGAAAGCTCAGATTTGTTGATGGGATGTGGAAATTTATACACCAAAATTCATGGGGAAGATAGCATATTTATTTACTAATTAAATCCAATTTTTTAATGATTTTTCCGATTTTGTTCAAGTGAGAAATGAATTGTTTGAGCTGAAAGTGTATGTGGATATGATTTGCATGCTGCCGCTTTGAGGGTTTTTTGGGGTTACCGCTTTGAGTGATTTGTAAGTTGCCGCTTTGAGTGATCTGTGAGTCGCCGCTTTGAGGGTTTTTTTTGTGATTTGCAGGACTGCCTGAAGCGGCGGATTTACCTTTTGGAGTGCTGACTAAAAGTGGCTGTGTCGAAAGTGGCCTTCGTCAAATGTATAAAAAATAAGATCTGGTTAACGGAGCGACAAGCGTCAAATCTAATGCACATCAACGGCGTTTTCTCTCGTCATCCTGAGACCCAGAATCGGGTCTTTTCTCTGCTTTCGCGAGCGGACAATGCACGATGCGCTCGCGTCTGCTCCACCTGGAAAGAACCTGCTCTCAACAATGTCTGGGCGCATCTGTCCAATCTCAAGCCACTTCTTCGTCTTCTTTCTGCCTTTAAAGCTATAAAAAATACCAACGAACGCGAAAGCAGCTCGTCCAGGGCAACACCGGGACGTATGGTCGTGAGTGTGTTCAACAGTCGAGAATGAACCAGGTATAACCCACGTTGACAGACCTTCACCCGCGTCCCAAAGGAGAAACACTTCAAAAGGTTTCTGTCCTATGCTGAACGCGTTCGAAAGCTAGAGTTCAACTCAATAATCACCGGAGCTATGCCGTCGGATGCTCGCGATTATGAACTTGACGACTATAAATTCTTGCTCGTCATGGATCATCTCAATCAGCTCGCGAATGCGCCATTTCCTAACCTCCACAGCCTGTTTCTTATTGATACGCCTGCTCCCTGGATGAATCAATGTAGATCATTCTTCGGCAAGAATGTGAAGGCCCTGCGACTCTGCCTTCATTACGGTTCATCATCCGTGTCGTTCCCAGTTTTGGGCACTCGCGCTCAGCAACTCAGCAAACTCGTCCTTACCCTAGATAGTGCTGCACTTAGAAACCCCTCGGTATACAACATAGGCCTTCCGTCATTTCTCTCAACGCTTGTGAACCTTGTCGACCTGCAGGTGAATCGTTATACACTCTCACCGAAGGCTCTCGAAAGTCTGGCATTCCTTTCTCATCTCCGCTACATCCGCACGCAACAGAAGGAACCATGGACCAACAAACACTGCACTCCGGGCCAGGAGATATTGCGAAAGGGCTTATGTGACCTCGCATTCCAGGCAGCATTCCCGTCTTTGGAGGTATACTTCTGCGAAGGCAATATAGACGAGCTGGCCTTCCTCTTCGGCTCTCCCGGATCATTCCAGAAACTTCAAATCCTCGACGCACGGTTCACTTGCGCTGATAGCATCGCGGATGACAGGTTCACCATTCTCATGCAGATTGTCTCGCGGAACTGCTCTCAGCTGCGAAAGCTTTACATCCGCGATGCGGGGAATAACTCGAAGAAGCCGACCTTATCGATCGATGGCCTACAAAGCGTAGCGCAACTGACGTTCCTTGAAGAGCTCACGCTCGGGCACTTCGCAGCGATAAACATACAGGACTCCCAGCTCGCAGATATCTTCAAACAATGCAAGAATCTGAAAGAATTACTCCTTTTCGACACTCGGACGTCGAAATCAAAGACGCCATTGACTTTGGGCGTCGTGGCTGTGCTCTCTGAACATTGTCCTCAACTTCAACGACTGACTCTTTCTGTTATTGACTCCATTGCGACGACTCATTCCAAGGCTCCGGTCTTTCGCAACCTACGAGAACTTCATCTCGGATACACTAAGATCGTCGATCCTGTGTCTGCTGTCATCTTCTTGAGCACTGTACTGCCAGCTACTTGTCTCATCCAAGGGTTTGAACTTCCTATCCTTTTTTTCCAGGAAAGCATCCTACAGCTCCTTCGTACCCAGCGCGCAACCCTTCGCGATGAGGCTACTCACGACGACCAAGGAGATTGGTCCAGAAACAAAGGAGCGGCCATGGTCGAGCAGATATCCACTTTGAAGAACGAGCCAGAGAAGGCGAAGGAAGGTGAATCAGCTGCGAGACTGGAAGCGAACCGTGCTCATAGGGAAGCGATCGGTACGACGCTGGTGCCTCCTGTTATCGATCTCTTGTCGTCGGAAGATAGTTTTCTGGCACTCGGACCGAACGGTGCAGCCGCAACTGTAATGGCGCGGGCGAATAACAGCAATGAGGATTTTGAGATGTTGCCGGAGGATGGGTTGCTTATGTACCCTTCGAAGGACGAATCGGAGACAGCAGCGATGAGGGTGGAGTTGGAGTCTGCGAGGAAGGAACTAGCGACCGCGATAGCAGAGGCAGAGCACGCTCGGGCCGACGCGACCAACGCCAGGCGCGAGGCCGAAAAAGCGCAGAGCGAGGCGTGGGTGCTCGGTCGCGATCTAGCGGCAACCGCGACTGCGAAGCTCCGGGACGAGATCGTCTTGCTCAAGGATGAGATTTCGGCTCTCCAGGTTGAATGTGCTGAGCGCCGCATGCTTGAGGCCGAACTCGACGAGTTGAAGGCCGAGTTGGCTTCGTCGAAGGAAGACGCGTCAATCGCAAAGGCCGTCGCAGATGGTGTACTCATCAAAGGGAAGAAGGCGCATGAGGAGATGGAGGTTCTTCAGAACAAGCTGAAAACAATCTTTCACTCGCGCCGAGAGCTGGAATCCGAGCTCGAGAAGTTAACGAGTGAACTAACGGCAGTGAAGGCGGACGCAGCAAGGCTGATAGTCGAGGCCGAAGGCGCACGGGCCAGCGAGGAGTATGAGCGCGCGATGGTGGAGACAGCGCGGTACGCACTCGAAAAGGCTCGGAACAGCGTCGAGAGAGCGAATGCTGCGAGATCGCGAGCGGAGCGGGCAAGGAATGAGGCGGAGAGAGATAGGAATGAGGCGGAGGCTGCGAGGGATGAGGCAGAGAAGACGAGCTATATCGCGAGCAGGTGAGGAATGAGTACTAATAGAAATTGTAACGGTACGATACGGGGGGTTTCTCTATAAATTTCTTGCTATTAGTACTATACTGTAATTTGTGGGACTTCCGGCCAGTATGTAATCGAACCAGGAACTGAAAGCAGACCATCACATCACACGACCAAACAACCAGCAACTGCATCGGTAATACCGGCCCAAACAAACAAGAAAATCATTTCCATTTATTTCGCATGTCCTAGTTCATGAAGCATGATTACAGCAGCGCGCAATCGACAAAGGAACGGAGCAGAAGCTTGAAAACAGGCATAAAGGATGAAAGGTGAAGGATAGTAAGTAGGAAAAGGTGATGCACGGCGGGAAAAGATCGTAAAAAGAAAGGAAGAAGGAAAGGAAGATAGGAAGATGCAAGGGATGTCCTTCTAGGCAGTAGAAGTAGGAAGGGGAGGTATGCGCAGGTTGAACAAGATAAATTAGAAGAGACAACAGACCTTACGTCGGGCATAGCCGGAAGCGACAAACAGGAGATAAAACGTGATGGAAACAGGACGGCATACTTTCTTGCACGGAACGAGAGATAAGGGAATGACGGACTCTTTCACATCGATAACTCTCAACGCGAAACACCTAAAGCCATCCTCGATCTCTAAATATCACCTGCTCGGCGTTCAGTGAGCACCGTTCACCTTGACGGAGTGGTTCTCTCCGACATGACTGAGCGCTGCGTCCGCCTTCTGGAGGTCGCGTTCGCTGAGGCTCTTGTATGCGCCGCCACCGGGCGTGCTCGCGCCGGAAAGGACTGAGCTTGCGCGCGAGCGGACCTTCATCACCAACGGGCTGCAAAAATTCATAATAGTGTCCCAGATCAGAACGGCTCACTCATCGATAACGAAGGGGAAAGATGACGGGAGAAGGAGAGCGGGGAACTGAATGCGGAGAACGGAGAAAGACAGAGAAGAACAGAAGTCGGCACGTACAATGGGTACCCCTCATCCTCGTCTTCCTTCCCGGGCCACATTGTCCCACGATAGTCACTCGTATTCAGGCCTTGCATCTACATGAAGTGAAGAAAGGAACGTGCGCCGGAATCAGTCAATATCTCAAACCTTCTTATCATTCATTCATTCCGAAAAGCTTCGAGCTTACCTCTTCCGTCAGAGTGCCCATATCTCCCGGCGTCGCCATGCCTGCCCTGAAGCGCGGACTGCCTGGCGTGGAGAACGGCGGGCGCTCCATGCTCGCGAACTCAAACTCGTCGTCGTCCTCGCTAAATGAATCGGGATACGCGCGGCGGAGGGCGAGCTGGCGTGCCTTCGAATATTCGATCCCGAGGTTCTTCCAGTCAAGCAGGGGAGAGAGCCTCTCGACGCGGTTGCGCTGGTTGATGCGCTGCCTGCGTGTCTTGTTGCAAAATGAGAACATGTAGTCTGTGAGCTGGTTCACCGCGTCCTCGATCGACTGCATCCGCCGGTCGACGATGTAGCAGCCCTCATCTGCGGGCTCCTCGATTAGATCTTGCATGAACGAGCCAAAACCGGAGAGGTTCGTCGTGATAGAGGGAACGCCCATCTGGGGGCGATCAAAGTTAACGTTCAGATGAGGAACTCAGATATAATAGAAGAGAAGAGAAGTACGTACCACTGTACATTCCGCGGGAGTATATCCCCATGGCTCGTAGTAGCTCGGGAAGACGCCGAGATGGCAGCCCCTGACGAACTCCTCGTAGTCCAATCCGAGAATCGGATTGTTAGAGTTGAGGAAGTCCGGGTGGAAAATAATCTTGACACGATCGTGGTGGCTATTGAACAGCTGGACGCGACGGATCTGGGTCAGAACTGGATCTGTAGCATCGTCTGCCATGTTGTGCGTAGTAATGGGAGGTAACGAGTTACGCTTGAGCGCGAAGATTCGCCGCTTCAATAGCACCTTGTCCTGATCGGAAAGAAGGCTGTCTATCGACGGGAACTCCGTCCCGGATTCGCTGGAAGAACGTCAGAACTCTTCGTAAATTTACTAGGTGAATGGCTTACCCTGTGTAGCGAGCAGCATGTTCGAATATGCGTTCTCCTATACGGGTCTGGATGTCGGAAACAGTGTCGCGAAGTTGTTTGATTACGGCCTGGCCCTTCAGCGCTTCAACAGTGTAAGACTGAGTCGCCGCTGGCATGATAATGAATGCGACGACAGTCACAGTCGACCCTGACTTTTGGAGCCGGTAGTTGAGACGCGCAAGCGACTCGATGAACATATCGACGCCCTTGTTGCGGTACTCGTACCGGCCAGCGGTGAACATGTAAAGCGTGTTATCGATGTCGAAGTCATAGTGGCCATAGAAATGACCGCGGATGAATTCGTTAATCTTCGCCTTGGACGTGGCATGCAGGTTCTGGAACTCGTGCATCGCCTGGAACTTGACGACATTGAGCCCGTTCGGGACGACACCGTCCGGCTTGCGCTTGAGCAGGTGCTCGGCCTCGTACGCGGTGATGTGCGAGACAGTCGTGAAGACGTCCGCGCAGTGTGCGGCAGAGCGCTCGATGCAATAGCGGTGGTAGATCCCGCGTTTGCCCGCCTCGTGGTCGACGTCGAAGTACTGCAAGTTGTTGTAGAAGTCGACGCTGCCGGCGCACAGATAACGACCAAGTAGCGTTGCGTGGGTCGTGAAGACAGTAGTCACATCGATATGGCGTTTCCGACACAGCGGGATTGCCAAGCCTGCTTGCCACTCGTGGAAGTGGGCGATAACCGCAGTAGTCAGTTGGTGTGAAACATACTGAAGTGCATCGTCAGCGAGCGTGAATCGAGAGATCTAAGGTCGATCTTACCTCTCCCAAGAACCATGCAACAAGATATCCGAAGACAATCGTCTCGTTCGTCTCATGGTCATTTGGTGGAGTCGGGATACCGGCCAAATTCCAGAGGTCGCCCTTCCACTCGTCGAGGAAATGGTACGCGCTGCCTGTATCGAACAACAGCACGCGGGGTGCACCTTCGATGAGCCAGCGTCCGTACAGTATCTTGACTCCACGAGAACGCATAGAATCTATTGTCTTGCGCAGCGCATCGTCCTCGGGCTCTTCAGCCTCGACCTCCATGGGAGCCGTCTTATAGCTCAGCGGGCCGATGAGGCAGTATCGTTCGCCGAACTCGGAGACGGTGACGGGCACCTTCGTCTTGATGACAGTATAGATACCACCGACTGTATGTGTCGCGAGTTGTCAACTAGCACGTTCGTGAGCGATGAGGGCGGGCGCGCCACGGACCTTTATTGGCTACCTCCCATGCGCATTCGAAGAGCAGTGGCTGCTTGACATTGCGTTTTTCCACCGCGGCAGACATTGTCGATGTGCGGGGAGGGCTGCGACGGTGACGATGGCAGCGAGGAGAGTGTGGGGCGGCGATTTGGTGGAAGACGGGTGTGGCGGAGACTGGCTTTTAACCTGGCCCAAGTGACCCAAGTTGATCACGTCACGTGGACATCAAGGATCGAGCCGAAGCGCGGTACAACTCCTTTTCTCGACCTCGTCCGAAAATATTAATACGGTGTCTCACAAATACCTCGACCATTGGACCAACTCTCCAAAAACTGGTTGTTTTCTCTGAATTATCTTTATTTACTGTTATTTATGTCCTCATCCTCCACATTCAGATGCGCATGATAGTGGATACAAGATGATCACAGGTTCACGCACCGGAGATCTCTAACGATCCAAGTAAATCAGTATCTTTTTCTAGCAATTTGACGGCGTTAGTCAACAGCAACCGACGTCATACCCATTGTCCCCTCGAATAAGGCCGATAAGACGTGTCCGTGGCACAAATACTACTCGGTCTTTACGACAAGATTACTTCAATATCTCCTCGCCAAGTGGAGATGCCCAGCATGGCACTTACTTTTCTTACTAGTTTCTTCTCTCGAGGTTGGGGCTCGGATGCTGATTCGTTGACATTCAAATGATGAGGTCTTTCTCTTTTTGGGCGCTTTGGTCGTGCTTGACAATGATCTTCGCTGCCTGGAATAGCGGCGTGCTTTCTCAAACATCACAAAATTTTGCAAAAAATTATATTTGATTATACTTCGAAAGAAAAATTGATTACTGATTATATGTGAATATAAGCTGCTTAAATTCTGAGTATATGCCAAATATAATCCAGGCTCAACCGGTTATAATCCCTGTAAGCACATGTAATTCTTTGCAAATTTTTGTGATGAATTAACTGAGAGCTCTGGTTGTTAAGTTCATGCAGCTGAAGGATCCTGCTACACTTTATACATATAGTGCCACAGAAGCTATGCAACTTACTGTATTCTTATGTTCAGCCGTCTCGTTCCCTCATTGATACTACATCGAAGCACTTTGACCACCTATCCATCCATTGGCAGATCCTTAATATGAATCTACTAGTGGCCGATGCTTACTCTTACTCACTACTTCATTAGTGAGTCTGGGTTTCAAATCCTTATACATACTGATCCAGCTAACAATTTTGCAGAAATGTCATTCATTCTTCCCAACCTTTGGTAGTCACTAACAATGGCTGAACAGGAATGCCTGTGAATTGTAATTCATGCCATGTAGCTGTTCCCATCTGTACTCTCCTTGTGATTTTGATGAAAACTGGAAATGGGCAGCATTGATACCAGATGCCGTCGAACACTACGGGGAGGCCATTGTAGAGAATTTGAATACTATGCATGTAAACCTTTTGCTTCATGGCTGTCTACATATTACACTGACTTATGCACCTAGGTGTGTTGATAGTTTTTGGAGCCCAACAGGCCCATGCACATTAACGTACACATGTGGTTAACCTTTGACAGATCTTACTTTGCATGGATGCACTGGCTCAAGGCTACATCAGACTGGCTGGCCATCTATAATGCGCCATCATCAATACTATCTTGTCTAGCTTGCCCCTTGCTGTCACTCTGGTGCTCTGCTTTGCTCTATCAAATGAAATTATTTTATCATAAATATGCAATCAGACTATGATTATCAAAGTACTTGATACTACACCCAGCAAAGATGTTAGCTATAACTTTGCATTTGTCATGAGCTCATACAACAGGTTGAGTTGTAACAAAAGTGTTAGGACTCAAACTTTTCCTTTCCTTTTATTTCTCCTTTTACCTTTTCTTTTCTTTTAAAAAGATCGCCCATTTTCATTGTAATTAATCATCTTGTCAATCAGTTCCCACACTCCCTTGCACCTGACCTTCATTTGTTCCATTCTGCTCCCTTTATGTAATCTTAGATAATTGGGCAACTGGTTCTCATGAGGTGATCGCTGTATATAAGGAAGAGGAATCACATCTGAACACCTGTTCTGCTTTTCCTCTTACCTCTGTGACGACCTAGGTGAGACTGCGTCCCCCTCCTGTAGTAGAGTACATTGTATTAATCCTCTTACCTCTGCGATGACCTAGCCTGAGTACAGCATGTCCCGAGTCCCCGCTCAAGTATAGCACATCCCAGATGACAGTCAGCTGAGGCTTGCCCAGTCTGAGTCATCTCCCGGACTCCCGCCTAACATAAATGCAGAACCCCACCCAGGCTCATCCCCAGTGTACGTTGTCGCTGTCGACTCACCTTCACTTGGTCTAGAGGAGCATTCCCCTCGACAGACTTGATGTGTAAACCCCCCTAAACAACAACCCTCAACCCTGCCCAGACGTTTACGGACATTTGTGTATTAAGTAACAACTCTCAACCAATCTTTCCCGACCCTGGCACTCCACATCTCCCTTTGGTGGAGCATGCACTTGATGTGGACTTGGGCAACTAGATGAGTACAAGTGTCAATGACACTATCGTTTGTAATCTCGCTTGGCTCCTACCGCCTCATCATCAACTTTGCTGATGAACCCGTTCAACGTTGGCGTAACACCATATCGAATGAACAACCGCTTCCTGTTCCCCCACCGTCTTAGTCAAGATAGATATCACAGAGGAACAACAGCGTGCTCTCCCTTCGTCGTCACGATATGACCCTGAACGAGCCTCATACGTCGTGAACGACAATCAAGGCGTCACCCACAACATCTGGTGGAGCGACATCAGGAAGGCATGGTACTCGACCAATGATAGAGCACATAGAACCAGGTGGACCCCTCATGCACCATCATCACCTGCCATATCAACATCTACAATCCTTCTACCTCCGACTCCTGGGCTGTACCAGGAGACCTGTAGAGACTCGTTGCCACCAACCCCTCCCAAACTTTCAACACTCGCGCTGGAACCTACAATGTTGACAGGTGGCTTCAGCCAACAACAGATAGAGCAGATCGCAGTGATCGTTGCAGGTGCCTTCACTGCAGCAGCGGCAAATGCCCCAGCTGGCCAAGGAGCCACCCCAACCCCCAGTATCGACGTCACCTGGCCACGTGAATTCACTGGCGGCAACGACTACCTGGACTTCAAGTGCGAAGTCCTCCTCTTTGTCTCGGCAAACCTGAGCAGATACCCGATGTCGGCAAGCAAGATATACATCACGCTCTTGTACCTAAAAGGAGGTAACACATCAACATGGGTGCAAAACTATGTCAAGGAGTTCACAACGCACGGCACCGTAACCCTGATGGAGACTTGGATGAGGTTCCAAGAGCAGCTGGACGCATCGTTCAACAACCCAAACTGAAAGGAGAAAGCATTGGCAGAGTTCCAGACCAAGGTCCAGAAGGACCTCACCACTGACAAATTCTTCCAGAAGCTTGACGTCATCATCACAAGAGCGGGACTGATGGACGACGCCGTAATCTGCAACCACCTGAAGTGGGCGATGAATATAGAAGTAGTCCATGGAGTATTGAGGTCAATGCCAGTCCCAACAATGTATGACACCTGGAAGAAAAAGGTGATTGAGATTGATCACGGAGAACAACAGATCCATGCTATCCAATGAGGCCACACCTTCCCACTCCCACAGTGCCCGCAGCAACACCAGTTGACCCCAGCTCGCCAACCGGTTGTGCCCCCACACATTGACAAGTGCTGTAGTGCTCAATTCGCACTTAGGTGTCAGCCGTCCCAGCATACCACCCGCTTTATTTATTATTATATACAGATACAAACCCCATAAACACGGTCAAGCACTTTGTTTCATCACTGACTATCTTACACTTTGCATTTCATGTGCTTGAATGGTCACACTCGCCCATTTGAGCATCAATATACCTTCGAAGTTCTCATATTATCCCTTAGTAACCTCATAAATATGTTCAAACACCTTCATACACCCACTCTAACACTCATACCACTTCCTATTCACACTCAAACACTTCGTTTCCTTTATATTCATCCCATATCACACTATATATGCGCTTGAGGAATCTATCCACTTCATATTCACTCGTTCGAACATTTGTAGCACAGCCAGATCATGCGGTTGGGCTCAGGGAACGCATTGGGTTCCAGCAGGGGTCGCTCAAACGGTCCTTGGGCCGCCGACATTCAACGTATCACACTCAAATGACCAGATTCCATCATTCGCTGCATTCTCCATGCGGCTCGAGCGTTATTTATCATCGTCTATCACACCCATGATGTGCATTCGTCACCATCACACCCTTGGGGGCATTTGGGGACATTCGAATGGAGTTGTTCAGAGCACACATGATAAGTTTCTTGGTTTCATTGGTCTTCTCCTTGATGTTGAACCATTATTCCCCTTTGAGTTCGTGATTTATCATGTTCTTGAGTCATTCCATCCCTAACATATGACTATTCTGACTCAAACACACACTGCACACAATCCTCTACCTCCATATGTATGCTCAACGTCAGTACTGAGCTCGTTTTGACTAGAGTATAAATAGTGCACACCTTTGTACTGATTCTGCAGAGGGAATGCAGCCCCCAGTTCACTCCACAGTACACATTTCAAGTCTCATAAGTTGTTTGCACCTTCAGATCATCTCTGCTCAGCTCTACCAAACTCCCTCAACCGCTCGAATAGCACATTCGACTCACCACATATGCTCGAAATCGGAATTCCAAGGCTTCAGGCACTAGACACGCCCAACAGGGTATCGTACCAGCATATCCCCATCACCCTGCATGTTTGTGACCTACTAAGAAGCCGTTTGAGTATATTGAAGTACACACAAAGGCTCTTGAGCACATTCTCAAGCGCATTCGAACGCTCAACAAGCCCCGACCGGAGATTCAAATCATCCGAGGCAGTTTAATACAGGCCCGCACCTACCTCAACTTCAGATTTCAACCATTCAAGTCACAGGGTCTACGTTAGGAGCTTGATTCTAACGAATTCGAGCACTTTGGCAAAGCCTCTGGACCAGTAGAGCCACTGTTTCGAACATTCAATCACTCCGTTTCTATTTGGTTGTCCTTCCTCAACTATCAAGCCACTGCAGTCTCCCTTGGGAAGAATATAGATTCGCCCTCGAGTCGACCATTCGGTCCACAAAAGAGTCTGCATCGCAATGTAGCACTCGATTCGCGCTTAGGCGCCAGCCATCCCAGCATACCACCCGCTTTATTTATTATTATATACAGATACAAACCCCATAAACACAGTCAAGCACCTCGTTTCATCACTGACTATCTTACACTTCGCATTTCACACGCTCGAATGGTCACACTCGGCCATTCGAGCGTCAATATACCTTCGAATCTTTCATATGATGCAGTAGTAACCTCATAAATACGTTCAAATACTTTCATACACCCATTCAAACACTCATACCACTTCCTAGTCACACTCGAACACTTCGTTTCCTTTATATTCATTCCGTATCCCACTATATGCGCACTCGAGCACTCTTTCCACTTTGTATCCACTCGTTCGAACGCTTATAGCGCAGCCGCATTACGCGGTTGGGCTCAGGGAACGCATTGGGTTCCACCATGGGTCGCTCGAACAGTTCCCAGGCCGTCGATGTTGAATGTATCACGCTCAAACGACCGGATTCTGTCGTTCGCCGCGTTCTCCATGGGGCTCGAGCGTTATTTATCATCGTCTATCACTTCCAGGGGTGCATTCATCGCCATCACGCCCCAGGAACATTTGAGGACATTCGAATGGAGTTGTTGGAAGCACACATGATAAATTTCTTGGGTTTCATTGGTCTTTTTATTGATGTCGAACCATTATTCCCCTTCAAGTTTGTGACTCATCATGTTCTCGAGTCATTCCATCCCTAACATACAACTATTCTGACTCAAATATGCACCGCACGCACTCCCTTACCTCTGTATGTACGTTCGACGTCGGTACCGAGCTCGTTTCGCCTAGAGTATAAATAGTGCACACCTTTTGTACTCATTCTGTAGAGGGAATAGACCCCCAGTTCGCCGCACAGTACACTTTTCGAGTCTCATAAGTCATTCCCGTCTTCAGTTCATCTCTGCTCTGCCTTAGCGAGCTTCGCCAACTGCTCGAATAGCGCGTTCGGTTCACCACATACGCTCGAAACCGATATTCCAAAACTCCGAGCACCCGACAAACCCAACAGGGTATTATACCTGCATACTTCCGTCACCCCACACGTTCGCCCCCTACTAAGAAGTCGCTCGATCGCATCGGGATACGCTCGAACACCTTCGAGTGTGTTCGAACGCTCGACGAACACCATCCAGGGGTTCGAACCATCCGAAACAGACTGACACGGCCCCGCACCTTCCTCAACTTCAGACTTCAATCACTATAGTTATAGGGTCTGCGTCGAGAGCTCGATTCTGTCAGGATCGAACACTTTGGCAAAGTTTCTGAACCAGAAGAGCCATTGTCTCGAGCATTCGGTCACTCCATTTCTATTTGATCGTCCCTCCTCGACTATCGAGTCACTGCAGTCTCCCTTGGGAAGAATATAGATTCGCCCTCAAATCGACTGTATGGTCTACAAAAGAGTCTGCATCGCAATAGCGATAGCGTGACGTGACCAGTGTTACTTTCGGAGGCGCTGGCCAGCTGATGGATGTCTTGATGAATGAGGCGCAATGACAATGAGCATGCTGGATATGCAGCCAGCTGGGACACTTCAAAGACAAGTGTCCGCAAGGGCAGATGATCGTGCAGCGTATGCTGCAGATGATGGTGCCAGGCAAATGATGCCTCCTTGCCAACGAGCTAGGTGTGATGAAGGAGTCGGCATTCGAGGAAGTCGTAGACACCTGAAGGTCAACTATGGAGGACTATGTGGAAGAGGAAGGTGATGATGAAGAGGTTGTCGACTCACAGGATTTTGTGAGTGGTCAGGTGTAGCCATCAGGGCAACTGACCAAGAAGTTCAAGGGGTTTCAAGTTCAGACTCGCTAAATGTTAGGCGGGAGTCCGGGAGACGACTCGGACTGGGCAGGCCTCGGCTGACTGTTGTCTGGGACGTGCTATACTCGAGCGTAGACTCGGGACACGCTTACTCAGGCTAGGTCGTCGCGGAGGTAAGAGGATTAATACAAGTCTAAACTAATACAAGGGGGACGAGTCTCACCTAGGTCGTCGCGGAGGTAAGAGGAAAAGCAGAACAAGGAGTTCATGCGATTCCTGAGACCTTATATAGCGACGACCGTGAGACTATATTACCTAACATTACATAATGAGTGGGAATGGAACGAATGAAGGCAGTGTGGGAATGATTGTGTAAGATGGGTAAATATAATGAAAAGGACGAATATAATAAAGGAAATGGTAAAAGGGAAAATAAAGGAAAAGGTGAAAGTTCAGGTTCTAACACTAAACTATAACCAACCGCCTGTACAATACATAGAGACAAATGGCGTCAATGGTTTTTCCAACTACGAGACCCCCACCGGTGTGAATGAGAAGGACAAGTACGAACAACTGTTCATGAGGGGGACTGGCGGATGCCAGCTGGACCTCCTCCTGAACGTTGGACACAGCATAGCGGGTGAGATGAGAGAGGTGGATGCACATGCCCTCATAGATTCAGGGTGTACAGGGTCGTGCATCGATGTAAGGTTCATCGAGCGATACGGGTTGGAAACAAAGCGTTATATCCGACCCCTCGCCATGCTTAACACCAACGGCATGCACAACGAAGCCAGGTTGATCAAGGAATACGTCAACATCGAGCTTATGATTGGGCACCACAAGGAAAGGATTGTCCTTGCGGTGACTTCCCTCATGTCGTCAAACATATTCCTGGGCTATGACTGGCTTCAACGTCACAATCCAGAGGTCGACTGGAAAATGGGTTCGATTGAATTCACCCACTGCCCCAAGGAATGCGCAGTAGAAAAGGAGGTTGTAGAAGAGATGAGGAAGATGAGAGAGGTGTGAATGGACAAGGCATCCTGGCCCACATACCTCAATGACTACTCTGACGTCTTCTCAGAGAAGGGATTCGAGAAGTTGCCTGAACACCGACCATGGGACCACGTCATCAATCTGAAGCCCGACTTCAAGCCTAGTGACTGCAAGATCTATCCGCTCATGCCAACAGAGCAGCAGTCACTCAAGAACTTCCTCGATGAAAACTTGAAGTCTGGCTGCATCTGATGATCGATATCGCCCATGGTGTCGCCTTTCTTCTTCATTAAGAAAGCCGACAAATCTCTACACCCGATCCAGGATTACCATAAGCTCAATGATGGTATGATCAAGAACAAGTATCCTCTCCCCCTCATCGACAAGCTTGTCGACAAGGTCAAGAAAGCAAAGTTCATCACTAAGCTTGACCTTCACTAGAGATGCTACAACATCTGGATCCGCAAAGGTGACAAGTGGAAGGCAGCCTTCCACATGAACATGGGCCTCTTCGAGCCAACGGTCATGTTCTTTGGTCTTTGCAATGCACCGGCGACTTTCCAGGCTTTTGTCAACCACATATTCAAGGGCCTGATCTATGATAATCTGATCATCATCTATCTCGATGACATTCTGATACTCTTGCAGACCCTGGAGGAACACATCAAGACATCAAGGTGTGTTCTTCAGATCCTCTGAGAGAATGGCCTGTACCTGAAGCCCAAAAAATGCGAGTTTGACGCCAAGGTCGTAAAGTACCTTGGTCACATTGTCGGCAATGGTGAGATCAAGGCAGACCTGGCGAAGACAGAAGCAATCATGAACTGGCCCGTTCCCCAAAACGTCAAACAACTGCAACAATTCCTTGGCATGGGCAACTGGCTGCGACGATTCATCAAAGACTACAGCAAGGTAGTCCACCCTCTAACATTGCTAACAGGCAACAAAGACTGGATATGGGAGACTGAACAGCAGGAAGTGTTCGAGGAGCTGAGATGACGTCTCTGCTCACCTCCAGTCCTGGCCATTGCCAATGATGAAGGCCCTTTCCATGTCGAAGCGGACTTGTCAAACTTCGCACTTGGGGGCATACTGTTGCAAAAGCAGGAAGGGAAGTGGAGAGTAGTCGCCTACAGGTCAGAGGCGCTCCTACCAGTGGAATGAAACTATGAGATCTACAACAAGGAGATGCTCACGATCATTTCAGCACTCAAGGAGTGGAGGCAGTACCTTCTCAGCACCTGGCACAAGATCAAAATCTGGTTCGATCACACCAACCTCACCTACTTCAGGTCAGCACAGAAGCTGAGCTATCATCAAGCTCGCTGGCAAACAGAGCTTGAGGAATTTGACTTCCACCTCGAGCACAAGTCAAGAAAGATGATGGGCAAGGCTGACCTACTGTCGCACAAGGCAGGCTATGATGAGGGCAAGGATGACAACGATGGCATTGTGTTCATCAAGGAGAAGTGGCTGAATTGTGAGGTGGTGAGGACATCGCATGATGAGGTGTTGGAACGGGTGGGTGAAGCACAGAGGGCGCAAGATGAGTTGGAGAGGCTGGCGGGACTGACCGAAGTCGACGGGTTGTGGCGGGTGAAAGGCAAGGTGTACATGCCATCGACAATGAAGGAAGCGGTGCTGAGGGAATGCCACAACTCGACCCTGGCAGGACACCCCGGATCATCAAAAACGGTCAAACTGGTACATCGAGATTTCTGGTGGGTGTCAATGTTCTCCGATGTCTGAGTGTACATCTGAGGATGTGATCATTGTCAATGAACGAAGGCTCTGAGAACCTCAAGGTCGAGACCCCTCCATCTGAACGTGGTCCCTGAGGGTCCTTGGGAAATCATCATGGTCAATCTCATCGGAGAACTCCTGGACTCGAAAGGACACAATGCAATCTGTGTCTTCATTAATAGATTCTCGAAGCAGATGCATGTGATCCCGATGACAACGAAATTGTCAGTGGAAGGCATGGCCCAACTGTATCGCAACCACATCTTCCGCCTCCACGGCTTGCCAAAGAAGATCATCCATGACTGTGGCATGCAGTTCAATGCATCAATGATGAAGAAGTTCTACAAGCTCTTACACATCGAAGGAAACCCATCAATGGCATACCACCCGCAGATGGATGGTCAAATGGAATGCGTCAACCAAGAACTCAAACAGTACCTTTGACTCTTCGTTGACCATCAATAATTGGACTGGAAAGACTGGCTCCCTCTCACAGAGTTTGCTTACAACAACCGCAAACACTCAGCAACAAAGATGTCCCCTTTCTACGTGAACACCGGATGTCACCCTATGAGCTTTGACACCATACAAACTTCCTCTGCCAACATGTCAGCAGAAGAATTCGCAAAGCACATCAAGGAGACTCATCGTGTTGCAAAGGACAACCTGGTCAAGGCAGCTGAAGACATGAAGCATTACCACAACCAGACAGCAGGGACATTAGTGGAGTACAAGGCTGGCGACAAGGTCTTCCTTGATGGGCGAAACATCAGTATGGACTCGCCTACGAAGAAACTTGCTGACAAATGGTATGGTCCCTTCGACATCGTTGAAAAGGTGGGAGCAAGCGCTTACAAGCTCAAGCTCCTGAAGCAATAGAAAAAGGTCCACCCTATATTCAACAAGGCCCTGTTGAAACCGGCAGTTGAACCGTCCTTCAAGAGTCAAAAACAACAACCACTACCACCACCAGACATTGTCGAAAATGAGGAAGAGTATGAAGTCAAGGAAGTCATTGACTCATGTCTGCACTGAGGTAAACTACAGTACCTCGTCAAGTGGGTCGGGTACAACGAACCAACCTAGCAACCTGAAATGGACTTCGGCAAGAATGCAAAAGAGGCGATCACTGACTTCTATCTCAAACACCCCAGTGCTCCTTGCAAACTCGACATCCCATGCTCACGACTCCGTCCACTCTTTGTCGATACCAAGCCTGATGACCACGACCTGGGTTGGTCAGGATGCCCAACCTTGAGGAGGGGGTAATGTTAGGACTCAAACTTTTCCTTTCCTTTTATTTCTCCTTTTACCTTTTCTTTTCTTTTAAAAAGATCACCTATTTTCATTGTAATTAATCATCTTGTCAATCAGTTCCCACACTCCCTTGCACCTGATCTTCATTCGTTCCATTCTGCTCCCTTTATGTAATCTTAGATAATTGGGCAACTGGTTCTCATGAGGTGATCGCTGTATATAAGGAAGAGGAATCACATCTGAACACCTGTTCTGCTTTTCCTCTTACCTCCGTGACAACCTAGGTGAGACCGCGTCCCTCTCCTGTAGTAGAGTACATTGTATTAATCCTCTTACATCTGTGACAACCTAGCCTGAGTACAGTGTGTCCCGAGTCCCCACTCGAGTATAGCACATCCCAGATGACAGTCAGCCAAGGCTTGCCCAGTCTGAGTCATCTCCCAGACTCCCACCTAACAAAAAGCACTTTGATGGATTTTCTTTATATAACTGTCCTCCTTTGTCATATTTTACCATCTTCTACCTCCTATTGAATATGAGCAACAAGTGTCTCTCAGTTTTCTGTAATCCTCTGTTGCTTCTGAGGAAATACCCAACTCCCCAGTAACTGCACCTTTTGTGTCTTTCAGGACTTTTTCTCAGGGAGGTGGATTTTGTCAATGTTAAATGTGATGATTGGCATGACAATTGACATCACTTTGTTTGGTAGTAGGCATATAGTCTGGACATTTGACACTTTGCCACCTCAGTCTTATACCACAAAAGACTGAGGTGAGCTTCTCTTTCATTTCCATCCTTTAATAGTACCTCATGATCAGCATGTAGTTTATTGTTTTACAGGTTATGAGCCTTGCCCACTCATTTTAACCATTGCACTACACCTAAGTTACTACTGTTTGTATGGTATGAGCTCAAGGAGAGCTATCTAGAAACCACAAAGTACTTCCAGACTTTGATTTAGATCCATGGTTATCAAACTCAAGAGAAAACATTTGAGATCAAACATCAGACTTGAGTGACACAACATCACCACCCTTGAGTTCCAGTTACTCAGACTCATTATTCAACAGAACCTTGACCTCCCTGCTTTCTCATTCTACCATAATGTCTTTCTACTCTGGAGCTGAACCGTATATGCTTGGAAGCAGTCAATATTCACCGTTACCATCTGGCAGCCCTCCATCTGGTGGCACCCCTTCCACTCCACTTTCTTGTAATCTGTTCAGAACTCCCAGCCAACCTGCAATGCCAAACACAATATTCCAACTTCCAAAGCTGTCCCAACTTGCTGTATTGTATACAAGTTCCCAATACAATTCAGAAGAATATAAAATCAAAAAATTCTTGAAGAAACAAGTACTTAATCCATCTGGTTTGAACTTCTTTGCTTGGTGAAGTGTATAAGAGGTCATTCTGAAGAGCCATGATTGGTATGCTCATGCAATGGGACTAGAACTGTGTCCAGATCCCTCCCATAGAATTAATGAGTATCGGTAGTGACACAAGATTGATCAAGTAACAATGTCTCAATTGGCAATGAACATGGACTTCACCTTGTTCTGCCAGCTTAACATGAAGTGCAAGATGTCTGCTGAACTCTGGAAGACATTAAATGAGCATTTCAGAAAATGTTGCATCCAAGCACTTGAGGTCAAAGAAAATCCAAGTCGGTGAATCAATGAAAGCTCATATTAATGAGTTGAGAAAACTCTGGAGCAATTACATCAAGTACAGTGGGATCTTGAGTGATACAGAATGGCATGCGATTATACAGTTGAACCTCTCATTAAGAATAGGCCTTGGTGGACAGACCAGTTAATTCTTATTGGAAGGTAATTCTTAACAAGATTTCTTACATAAAGTGCACATGATGTATGTACCTATGTGAACTCAATTTCACTAACACTTTTGAGTGATTCAACAGAGTTCTGTGCACAGCAGAGCTCTATAGACATTCTGAAGAGGGTAGAAGAGTGTTGAAGAGATGTCTGGAAGAGGGAAAAACACACTGCTAATTTTTTTTTGTCCTCCAGGACATGATTGTGTGCAACTTTCATGTGCCTAAGTGACCTCTCAATAAGAATTTTCCCTTATGTTTTTGTCCAAATTCTTATTCTTATTGGACCCTGAGTTTACTGTCTACCAACTTGGTGGACTGAAAATTTTATTCTTAACTGGAGGAAATTCTTATTGATAGTAATTCTTAATGAGAGGTTTGATTGTAGTAAGATCTTTGGCTCAGCATCCGGAGTGGAAAAGAACCATACCTTTGGCCAATATCATTGTTGATCCAGAATAGTTCATAGCTACTCTAGAGCTTCAGGAAACTCAAGGGTATGGTGATAATGCAGCATTGGAGTTGACACTGCAAACACAAAATCAGCTGAAGCAAAACATCTCAAACTCCAGATGAACAAAACTCAGCTGTACAAACTGCAATTGAACAGGACACACTTCTCCATACTGCTTTGTGCCAAGTGGAGGTGCTGTTCATCATCAACCCTCTGGATATAAAATTCTGCTGCACATGGTGGAAAAGGAACATGCAAATCTTACCATACAACTCAACAAACTTGATAAACAAGCTATTCTAATGCCAAGTGTAACTGAAGAGTTGGCTCAGCTAGCTAGCATCTCATTGGAATTCACATTGGTGGCTATGGAGTTGTCACTAAACTCTACATCTTGGCTGTTTGACTCTGGGTTGTCATCTCATATGACTAGTGCTCAAGAAAACTTTGTGACATATTCTCCTATAACACCAGTCAATATAAAGATGGCTAGAAAAGGGCTCACCCTCCAGGCTGTAGGTCAAGGAAATGTCTTAGAGCACTTCTGGGTTGGAGAGAAATCAATCCTGGTCACTATCGAGGGGGTCTTGTATGCTCTGTTACTTGAACATAATTTGTTGTCCCTTGTGAAACTAGACCAATGTAGGATTGAGTTCAAGTCATCTAAGGGGAAGTGTTATCTTTCTAGAGATGATGTAGTGTTTGCTGAAGGATACACTGTCCAGAATCAATGGGTCAAATGGCTGTCTATCAGTAGTGCTTGTCAAGAGACCATGAACCTCATGTCAAGCTGTGCAGATGTACACTAGCCACTACATATATGGCACCAATGTCTCACCCACCTGAATGTTGACTGAGTAAGGGAGCTCCAACAAGACTCCATCATGGAAGGGATCAATATCGCACCAGGTCCCCTTGAGGGAAAATGTGAGGCTTGCATCATTGGCAAAATGCCAGCGATGCATACAGAATTGTGAAGCATGTGAGCCTCTCAGCCAGATGATGTCATGCATGCAGACATTGAGTTCATGGGACACAAATCATTTTCAGGAGCAGAATTGTCTCTTAAATTTGTCAATGAGTTCTCTAACTTTGTGTGGGTATACACAATCATCAATAAAGATGCCAAAACCATCCTACACCATTGGACAAACCTCTGTGCTGAGTTCCACAATCAGTTTTCCCTCCCAGTCAAAGCCTTTTATTCCAACAACAGAACCAAATTTGTCAATAATAATATGACTGCATTCAACCAATCTCATGGAATTCAGCGCCATTTGACAGTGCCCTACAGGCACAAGATGAACAGTCATATTGAGTGGCTCAACCACACAGGATCAGATGCAGTTCATTCTGTGCTTGAATTTTTGCAACTGTCAAGACTCTACTGGGCAGAGGCATATCAAACTTTTGCATACCTATATAATTGCACTGCTATGACAGCTGTTCCTTGGGGAATACCTTATAGAATCCTCTACAAGCACAAACCTGACATCCAACACATCTGCATCTTCAGATCAGTGGCATATATGTGTGTACCGCTGGAGACACGACACAAGCTAGATGCAAAAGCTGTCAAATATCTTCTGATTGAGTATTGTGAGGATGCTGCTTACAAGCTAATTGATCTCAATACATGCCGTATCAGTTGGTCCCAAGACATCATCTTTGACAAGCTCAGAAAATTCCTACCTTTCAAATCTGGCAGCATGTCAGGCACAGAGCTGAGGCTGTCATTGCCTGACTCCTTAGTCATTGCCACCAATACTCCTCTGCTTCCGCGACACTCAGATTGTCTTCGAATTAAGTGAGATTTATTAGAGCAGGTTCACTTGGCGAATGCCCTGATCTATATACTGAGATCTGCAGCTGACACCTTCCACTCCAACCTGGGTGATCAATGGGAGAAGGCAATGTTCTACAAAGTGACAAAGCTGACAGAGATGAAGTGCTGGGAAGTCATTCAGCGGCCATCAGATGCACATGCATGTGGATCTTTAATGTCAAAAAGGAAGCTGATGATACACTGAAGTATTGTACTTGATAGGTTGCATGCAGAGACTCTCAGGTGCCTGGTTTAGAGTTTGGTGAGACTTTTGCTGCATATGGAGATTTTGTCACTGCAAAGATCATAATCGTGCTTAGCTCTCATCCCACTTTCTCACTCCTTGCCACCAATATCACATCTGCCTACCTTCACAGCTCTCTAATTGAAGAGAACCTCATCATTGAATATCCTACCAGATTCACTGTTGACAGCATGGACAACTCTATTTGCAGCCTTAAAAAGGCATTGTATGGACTTCAACAAGGCACCAGGGCTTGGTCTGAATACTTTACTCAGAGATTGGTTTCCATGGGCTTTGTATGATGTCTCTCCACTCCTTCTGTTTACATTTGCTCCAATGAAAAAGGGGAGACTATTCTAGGTACCCATGTTGATGACTGTACAGGGTCTTGCACTTTGAAATCTAGTAACCAGAATGCAGAGGCACTTCAGTTCAAGTCACAGCTTGCAAGTCACTTCAAATTCAAGGAGAAAGATGTAACCAAATGAGCAAACATACTTGGCCTCACAATACTCTATAACAAAGATGAGAACTACATCAAATTGTCTGTTGTTCAGAAGATAGATTGGGTGCTTGAGCAATATAGAATGTCTAAAGCCAACTCATTGTAGATCCTGACTTAGGGGTGTCTGGGATCAGCAGTCCTTTGGGGGATGTGATCACATGCTCTGGGAGGTTAAGGGTTGACTGCAGTATAATCAGTCCACATATCAGTATGCATCGGTACATGTTGATATTGAGAACTAAGGTTGGTAGCTCCGGTCAGGTCTGTGCTGGACCAATATGAAGATGGAATGTACAAATAATTGACACCAGTACACTGCGATTGCTCTTAGTGGTGAGATTTGAGTTACGGAATGAGAGGCAAGAGACACTTTCAAGAGACAAGAGGCTGAGATGAAGACAATACAACTATGAGATTTATGAGGACTTAAGATGAATTGCACTCAAGTTACCCTATCTGAGGAAGACTCTGCAGTAGAACTGACTTGTCCTCTACCTATGACATGGGGTGCATATTTATACTAAGTCCAAAGATCTATCTACAGTTAATAATTTCCATATGGGCATAATGTGCATATCAGTTGAAATATAGAGAAGTTGAAAGGAAAAGTCATAGGTCATAGAGATGCACATAGAGAGCATAGAAATCAGAAGAACATAGGAAAAACGTAAATCATAAGGAGGAAAAATGTCCACATAGTGTCTGACCATACTGGTGCTCCACTAGAACTCAGATTGTCCAATTGGTATGTGGCTCCTGTCATCAGACAGCTATCTGGTACATGTCTTGGCTGTATGCTCCATGTGACCATGTTCCTGATCATTCAGATAAGATCTCTAGTATGTTCTGGTCTGCTTTTGGAGATCTCATAATGTGTTGCTGATGTGATTGCGAGGTTCTGATTTGAAACTGGACTGATCAGATTCAGTCCAGTGTAGGGCATCAGACACACCTGAAGGATGAAGGGCTTGTGCCTGTCTGACCCAAGGGGATGTCTATGATGGTACACTCCTAAGAAACACTATTGTTCAAGTGACTCGAAAGCCACTGCTAAGTACAACTGCTGACTAAACTACTGAATCTAGAAACTAGTTCACACCTGCCTGTAGCGGTGGCAACAGTGCTACACCGGTACTGATTGGTATATGTAAGAACCTATTCTCAAGTACTTCTGGATTGATCAGCAGTGATGGGATGATCGGCATGGCTCTACATCGTGCAGAACTCTAATGCACAAAAACACCTTATCACACTTTGATAATGATGAAACCAAAGCTCTGGAAAATTCTCCCTAGCTATATGTGTAGCTAATTGGAGAATTACTTTGGATCACAACTGTCCTACACATCAACATCGCCTTTGCTGTCAATTTACTGGCTAGGTTCACCCAATTCCCTAAAGAAATCTATTGGGAAGCAGCCAAATGGATCTTGTGCTATCTGAAAGGCACCTGAGACCTTGGAATTGTATACCATTCAGGAGGAGACAATCACCCTGTGGCTTACTCAGACTCAGACTACGCAGGAGATAAGTCAGACCACAAATCAATCACTAGGTGTGTCTTCATGCTCTATGGCAGCCTGATAGACTGGCAGTCCAAAAAACAAACTGTCATTACAAAATCCATGGCTGAAGCAGAATATATTGCTGTCTCTACTTGTGCTACTGAAGCAGTTTGGCTCTGACACTTCTATGAAGAAATTGGCTGGCCATATGGTACTAAGCCTGTTCTCATCCATGTCAATAACCTTCCTGCCATCAAGCTCACAAAAGACTCTGTTTATCTATCCAAAACAAAACACATCAACATTCAGGTGCACCACATTTGAGATGAAGTCACCAAGGGTCACATTCAGTTACTTCATATTTCTGGGACTGAAAACCCTGCAGACATCCTTACAAAACCCTTAGACCTGGAGCCTCACAAACACTGCATTTGTCTCCTCGGAATGCTTTAATTTTTCTTTTTTTCTTTTCTCTACTCCAAATGGCACAATGAGGAGGAGTGTTAAATGTGATGATCAGCATGACAATCAACATCACTTTGTTTGGTAGTAGGCATATAGTCTGGACATTTGACACTTTGCCACCTCAGTCTTTTACCATGAAAGACTGAGGTAAGCTTCTCTTTCATTTCCATCCTTTAATAGTACCTCATGATTAGCACATAGTTTATTGTTTTACAGTCAACAACTAGTAAGAGGCTGGTCTAACTTGCAGAGTAACCATACAGCTCTCTGAACACAACATCCTACTTTTCTGCTAGCATGACACACAATCCAGTAGAACACCACTTGCATCATCACTCTAGTAGTGATGATGCAGACAGAGGCATCCAGGTGTCCAGGCAATATCATAATGATATCCTAGCCCCAATAAAAGTTTCAAGCCATGATTTTGTGTTTGCTGATAGGAGATTTCTCATGTATTCCTTCCAAGATTATCTATCATTTCAGACATACCTTGGACTATACCCTCTCTTCTCTGACAGAACAGATAAAAGAGATTCAACAGTTGAAGTCCTGCAACTTTCATCCACATTTAGGCATCCTTATTATAAATACTTCTATGTGGAATGTGGAGCTATTCCAGTCCTTATCCAATGGGGAGACACAGAGAAATGCATACCATTTATTGCCAGAGACATGAGAGTGAATGCTGCAGTTGTAAGTAGGTTCAGGACTTATAATAGTCCTTCAATTATTGATCTATGGTCATCACTCTTTTATTATAAAGATTTTTGACACAGAAGAGTGGGCAGTTGTCCAAGTGACTGCTGGAAAAGCACAGGAAATGAAGATCAAGTATGGACCTTCAGCAAGAATTCTGGATAAGTTTGACTCAACATTGGTGGATGATGTCAACTTAGACTTCCATACTATAGCAAACTATGAGCCTTCAAGCGACCTGACAGAAAAATCAAAATGGTTATTCAATTATGCTCTAAGGGATCAAGATCAAAGGACATGTACAAATATCTACCACCATATTGATATTAGGAGTGGTATAGAGCTTACCCTTCTGGATTATGCTTTCAAAGGACCACAGGCATATGCTATAAGGGTGGTTGGCAACCCTGGTGATCTCATTGTGCTGTTTATGAGAGATGGAAGACTGGGTGGTAAAACATGGTTTTGTATCCCACGAGATGGAAAACAGAGAGTAGCATGTGTAAGTCAGAGAAACTCTAAAAGATAACAGAACTGATGTTTGGGTTGAATTATGTACAGCAAGTTGACCAGAGTCGTTGGATAGCAGCAATAATAGAACCAAATGATGACAGATATAAGACTCTTTTTAATACAGGATATTTTCCAGTGAACAAAATTAATGATTCTGACACTGGTTTCAAACTGTACACAGTCACATGATCCATAAAGACAGGGCAGAAGGAAGAGGAGCTGGAGTCAAAGGCATCAGGTGGAGCAAATATAGAAAAGGCAGCGGCAAACCAGAAGAAGCCAGAGTCAAATGCAAAGAAAGTTCATCCTACTCCAAGGAAACCAGAGTTAGAAAAAGCAGATAAGCCAGAGCCAGCAACGCAGAAGAAGGCAATGAGACCACAGGAGACAAGAAAGAAGTGACTGTTGTCCGAGGGACTCAGGTTTCAGCAATCTGAATGTGACGTGGAATGGCTTGCCACATTCCTGACCTGCGTGGAAATAGATAGTGATGAATGCGAGTTTGTGAATTCGCGTCGTGTCAGTAATATAGTTTTGATGGATATGATGCAGAAAAACAATCATGGTACCTTGCTACTTCATCATTTTGTTCGGATCCTAAGAATCATCCTCCGGAGAGGAAAGTGAATTCAACTTCCTCGTGCTTTGGCCCACATTAATTCTGTTTTTTTTTTGCGGATACAACTGTACATGTATTTCTAACTCCGCAGCAAAATGAACTTTCGGATCGGGCAAGTCAGAGATATAGTAGCTAACCTAAATGTAAAACTATAAGGTCTATAACGAACAAAGGAAATATACTTAATATAATAAGTTGAGTTCTCAGAAGGTAAACGGCATAGACGCAGGAGTGCTCTGGACGAGATAGTGTTTCCCTACTCCATTCCCTGGTACGGTGGAGGCCCAATGATCCGTAATGGAAGAGGAAGTATGCTCATCATAATAAGGAAAGTGATGAGGATTGTGAGCATATTGAGGCGAACATTTGTTGTTGCCAATGTATGGGGCGTGGAGCTGGAGACCTATTTCCGGAGGAATGCGTCGCGGAGGAAGCAAAGGAGGCGGGGGCATCATCGCTGCGTCTCTAATTTTACTTGTCATCGGATGTCTAATAACCGTTGGGTCCTTGTTGGTCGTTGACACAGGTGGAATGAGTCTCCATTCGCTGCTCTCCGGTCGTGGCGTTGGAGTCATTGGGGGTCGCTCTGGAGGTTCCGATCTCCTATGCTCGAACAAGACGACAGACTTCATTCCGACTACACCAGAGACAGGATGTGAGTAGTCGAAGGTGACACGCACTTGCACTTTACTTGTGCACGAGTGGGAAGAAGAGCTTGGCGCCGATAGCTGGTTCAGATCACTGCCTTTTCGGATGATGGAAGAACGGGAAGTAGAAAGTCTCCTGCTTTCTGATGAGACTGGAGATGAGTATGATGTAGAAGGTAAGGGCTGCTTCAAACTCATTTGGAAGGTCGGTGTGGGACTCCTGTCTGTAGGCGTAACAGCACCCAACTCCATGCCAAGATCGAACGCGACCAGCTGGCTGATGTTCCAAGATAGAGTTAAAGGTGGGACAGAGGTAGGCGCGTGGTTGGAATCCACAGCAATATTCGGAGAAGTTCCTAGTCGATCTGTAACGAGCCCCAAATAGGGGTTCGAAGCTGTCTTTGTGAATGCGGGTATATGCCATCCCTCCGAGAGAAGATGGAAACGTAACGGACACCCAGAAACCGCGCACGGAAGAGAAGAAACAAGAGGTGGGTAAGAACCATATGGTGTCGTTGACTCTGCAGTCTGAGCTCCTGACCGGAGTCCTCTACTTTGGAATTCAGCCGTGTTTTTCGGGGGAACGGGACTCATATGTCCAGGTGCGTCACACAATCCGCAGTCAAATGAACAGATTATATGTGCATGATTCTCGTCCTTTGTCGAGTGCTGGACCCTTTGAGCAATGAAAGCATCAGTCACTTCGATATGGCATCATCCGGGAGTGAATACCACTTACGACAGTCGCGCAAATCGCATGTTTGAGAGGCCACGCATGACTGTTTCGGCCATACGACTCAGTTCATTTACCCTGGAATTGCCGCTACTCAGGGCCCTTGGATCACATACGGTGGAGAACTCGCCAGCGAAGCGCAAATCAGTAGCAGATTGCATATTCCGCTCTGCAGGGGGGTTGGCATGCGCGTTCTGAAAGCGTTTCGCGTCAGCCCTGTGGCTCCGACTTATAGCTACGTTAGGAATGTCGACTTCCCCCGTGTCGGAGACAAGGGCAGTTTTTAGTTGTGGACTGAAGTTCGACTTTCCAGATGCCGACCGGTGAAGGAAGCCTCCAGCCTGCAAGGCGGTGTCAAGATCTGAAGCCAACCTTCTGAAGTTCAGATAATGGTGTACAGGGCAACCATCGATATTCACGATCGGTTCATCCACGAATCCAGAAACCTGTCCTTCCGCGAGTCTCCCCAGAGTAAAGCTACCAGGCGCCATGCTATAATTCAGGACCTCGGGTCTCTTGACCTTGACGCCGTCTGCTGCCACACAGCGACTTCAAATGCCCAGAGAAAATTTGTGATAAATTCAATGCGATACTCGACCGCATACGAGAAGAACTTACCCCTTGGCTAAATGATAGTCCAGCCCTGGACGGTTCTTGAATGTCTTGCAGCAATTGCTTATTGGACAGCGGTGCCACAGGACAGGGCTATGACGAGGCCGACTGATTCGCCGCGGTGGCTGCATATTCGCTTCACACTTGCTGCAGAAGTGGATTATTGGAATTCAGGTTAAAAAACGAAGCAAGATTCAGAGATACGTGGTAAAAAGTACAAGAAGAGATCAGCCACGAAAAATACTTTTCGAGTGCATTATTACACTCACCCAGGCAACAGATGGCATTTCAGCCAGTCCTTGTTCTTGTATATCTTCCAGCAGCCAGGATTTGGACATGGATATTGGCGTTCGCTTTCGCCGACCTTGTGCTGAGTCGGTTTCAAGCTTGAGTTGCCTGCTTTTGCAATGGCATCCGAACCTTTATCCAAGCTGGCCGGGACGCAAGACGCTGAGCTTTTCTTGCTTTCGTCCGGTTGGACGTGTGAAGGCTTGCGCGCGGGGATGCGGATGCGCAGAGGCGTCCTGGGAATGGGGGCTGATGCAGAGGACTGGAGCCTTTGTGCGTGAGGAAGAGCAAGCAACGGCCGTTCTAATTTCATTGAGATTAGATGCCGCGCGGATGGAGATGAGCGCCCAAGGCGTAAGTAAGCATTATATCAATCTCCGATACAAACCATACCTTCTTTGTCCTCCTCGTCGTCCTCATCCTTATCCTCAATTTCATTCTCATCACCCTCCACGTCCACATCTGCATTCTCGTCACTCGACTCCAGGTCATCCAATTCAGTCAATGGAGAAAGCGCCTTGAGCAAGTCCTCAACTGACTCCTCAAGCAGACCCGAGGCAGGCCCTGGCGATACCGAAAGTCTTGGTCTTTTTCGCTGCCGCGGAGGTCCATAACTAATACGGGAGGGCACCTATCCAAGGAGGTCAGAAGATCCACTACGAGATGAATGGGACGTGATTACTCACTCTGTAAGCTGTATGAGTCATCTTGATGTTTCGAGCACTGCCAGGCGGAACGGATGGTGGATTCGGAGAGCCTGCCTTTGTGAGCCGGGATTCTTCATGCGACCGCAGAGGAGGCTCAAGATCATCATCATTGTCCTCAACAGGTGCCTATCCAAGGCACCCAATTGTCAACAGACGTTCAGTTGAAATTCGTGGATGAAAAAGCAATCACGTACGTCGCTAACTAATCGAACAATTCCGAGCGCGTCGTTAGGAGCAACAGGCGGATCGGGACGAGGCGATGACACTGATTCTGCGAACTTAACCTCGAGTTTCGTTTTCTTGTTCGGCCTCAAAATCGAACCCGAAGGAGGCTCGGACTCGGGTTCAGGACCATTTTTATCCCTGGCTCGGACGAGCGCCTATGCAGGACATCCATTCAATCCGTTACATCTATATAGGACTCTGTTAGGGTTAGGATAGAAGGCACTCACAGATACGGACCCGAGGTCGGGATCGGGAGCGCCGATCGAGGGAGTCGTTATGACTCGAACAGCGCCTTGTGCTTGAACTCGAGCTTGGGGTTGAGTTGTAGCAGGCGCTTCACTTTTGTTGGGAGTAGGTATCGGAGTTGGAGATGTAAGAACTGGAGTAGCGACAGCGACATCAGCGCTTTTAGGACTTTTAATTACATTATCCTCGTGGGCCTGCGGGGTTGTAGTGCTTGATGCCTTGGGAGTGGGAGTAGCACCAGAAGCCAACACAGCCTAGCGAATGAAAGAAAGAAAAGAAAGGGTTGTGAGTCCACGATTCACTTCAGAAAGAGAGAAACCAGAAGATTCATACGAGTAAGTGGTCCTTAGGTGTGAGTGTCTTCGCTTTCGTGCTCCATGGATCCATATCGCCTTCCCTTCCTGAGGTGAGCGCTACGTTCCAGTGCTAGATTCCAGAGTCCAGAGTCTAGAATCCAAGTCCAAGAGGCGACACAGTCGGAGAGGAAAAGAAAGGCCTAGCTGGGGACTCGGTCAAAGAAAGAAAGAAGAGTGTAGCAGACAGGTGAACTCGAACAAGAAAGATAGAAGTCCAGTAGATTCAGCCGCTTCGAATGGGCTGAATAAAAAAGAGGTCGTGCAAATTACGTGTTTGTTTGTTTGTTTGTTTGTGTTTCTATGACCTGGCATTCTTGACAAGCTTAAGCGACCAATTTCGATCTAGAATCTAGATTTCCGATTCTGGAATCTACGCAGATCTTGCCACGTACGGTGGCCGTCACATGACTTTCATTTCATTTTATCAGAACAAGCAAAAAACATTTTGTCGAAAATGTGAACTATGCAAGAGTAGTAGCCAATGTCTTTTTACCATGCCCGAAGAAAACCCTTGTAAAGACAGACTAAAACCAATGATCAATGAAAACTCAACAAAATAGCTTCCGTCGCGCTGATCGGCACCGTCACTCCCGCCGTCCCACTGATTTTCAGAGTCTGAACCTTTATCGCCCCGCTCGGCTTCGCATTGCTCGTCTCGAAGGACTGCCCGCCCCATGTTATGCCGCTCGTGTCATCCGCATGGCTATTCAATGTCAAGTGTCAAACAGCAAACAATTATCGTTAAAATCATCCTCACGAGCTTTGTTATGAAGAATGAAGGATAAAACGACATACCCGATAAAAAGTCTCTTCACGTCCACACTTACCTTCCCCAGTCCCTTACCATCAAATGTCAGCGTGACATTCCTCCCGGGCCTCGCCCCCGTGTCCCCGGACAAAAACGCCTGAGAGTCAATCAAGATCGCTCTCTTTAGCGCTCCGTCCTCGAAGACAGCGTACCCCGCAAGCGTCCCATCATTTATCGATAACTCCGCAACACATGAGGAGCCGGAGGTGCCGACGGCCTCGGCGGCGATCAGCGCGCCGTAGTAGGCTGGTTGAATGTGTGGCGGGAGCGGCGTAGACAAAGGTGAGGCGTCGATTATTGAGCGAGTTAGGGTCACCGGTTGGATCTTTCAGTTTAATAAGCATGAGTCAGTTTGCGTTACAGTAACTAAAGGAAGGGAAAGGGGTGAAGAGGAAATCTAAAATTGAAAGAGACAAGGGCAGAGAAAACACGCACGAAATTATACCGAAACCCAACGCCCTCATGGAAATGGGCACGCTTAATTCCGAGTTGCGCAGCGAAGAGCGTGTAGTCGAGAGCCCAGATAGCCGCACCCGCCGCGTTACTCACACCGGGTGCACCATGGCTGAAGTAGCTATTCGTTTCGCTGGATATTGCGTGACGTATTTCACGTTTTTTTCGTATGATAGATGACCATGGAAATAAATATACAGACGCAATTGATGATAGCGGAAACGCACCCGAGGACGTAGTCCAGTCCCTTCGCATGCACTGCGGCGATGTCGGGGCTGAGCGTCGACAGGTTCGAACGGATCGTCGCTTTGGACATGAGAGAAGGTAGGTTCGCGATGCCCGCGACGCCGCTTCCTATTTAGAACAAAATGAAAAGTAGTCGTAAGCCACTTTATTGAAGAGAGGAGGAAATATGACGAGACGGGACGGGACGCACCGGAGTACATGTGCTGTGAGATCCTAGTTGTAACTTCGATGTTAAAAGAAAAAAAGAAAAAGAGCGGGGTTTGAAGGCGGAAAAAACGAACTCGTTGATGAGCTTTCCTTGCGTAGAGTTGAGAATGCCGTTGGCAAAAGCGCCTTGTGGAGAAAACGATGAGGCGGAATGCGTGGAGTGTCCGAACGCGAGGCCAAAGAATTTGGGGCCGAAGTTGCTCACGCCGGCCGCGACGGAGACGTTCTTCGCGAACGCCGTCCATCTATCGCGCTTCTGGATAAATAATATATGCAAAAAGTATTAACGCAAAGGGGCTCACTCTTTGACATACTCCGCAATCGTCCATGTACTCGGATTGCGATGCCCATTGTTGCCGTACAAATCCGCCTCGTTCCCAATCTCCACCGCTTCGAGTGTCACGCCACTCCCTGCAACCCCAGGCGATTCGAATGCAGCTTTGATAGCGCGAGCCTCGAGAAAGGCGGCGGTGATGTTGTCCGTACCGAGATTGACGCCCCAGATGACGCGTGTGCCGCGTGGAAGGTGTGAGGCGAGGGCGTAGTATCCTGATCCGACGGTTACGTTGGAAGCTTCGGGGTAAGGCATTGTAGCAGAGGGAGCTGGGAAGATTGCTTCGGAGAACTGGAGGGGTGTGAGTAAATAAGACGAAGGAACGAAAGGATGAAAGGAGAGGAAGAAAAAATGTCCACCGACTCGCACCTCGACATGCTCACTGAAATCCGTATGGTCCTCCGAGTCCGCGCCGATGCGAATCCACGGCGGCGCGCCGGTCCGCTGCGCGAGATTCGTGAGTGCGTTCTGGAAGAAAGTGTTCGGCGCGTCGATGCCTGCCCAATCTGTCCAGCGGTCTTGCTCGATCGAGAACGACACGAGGCCGGGGTCGAGGGCCACGGCGGACGACGGCGCGGAGAGTGGCACGGAGACGGAGACAGTCTGTGCCCAGACACTGGGTACGACGAAGCTGCTCAAAAAAAGCGCGTTGGCGATGAGGAGGGCGAACATGGCGAGTCGGACGACGGGATGTCAGGGCGAGTGCCAGCGACGACAGTCGAAAGAAAAGAGCGGTTTTAAAGAGTGGACGCGTCCTGAGAAGAAACGAGTGGATCGGATGAGAGAAGGAGTCGGCAGAAGTGCGATCAGCAGACTTATAAAGGGAGCAAGTGCGGCTGGAAGACGTGGTCCACATGGTTCAGAGCAAGGCTGGTCATCGCTGGGTCACGCGTCAGGTGAAGACGCGAATAACTGGTCTACGCGTCAATAACATACGCAAACATCAATTCACGTCGATCAACAAATCTACAGACGAGATTCAGACTCCCGATCCAGATTTAATTGAATAATTCACCTCGTCAACTTGTCAAGTCCGGCCAACATTTCATATTTTCGCATGGTGAGATAAATAAGAATAATTGGCATGTCGTGGCTTCTCTTCGCTACTTGGCTCCTCATTTCATTTCCGATACTTGCAACATTACTTCCTTTATGAACTGCAACGTATGACACAATCAAATATTGCCGAAGGTGTGCGTGTATATTTGAAGACATAACAAATAATCTGTTTCGCTTCTTTCCTCCTTCCAAATATAAGTTCCTGCAAGTGGAAGGAAGGCCAGTGAGATGATTAATAATGGCAATATCTTGAGAAATATGATGCGCACCTCGAACCACAATGCCCCTATCCATTTCTAACTTTAGTCCATGCATTTCCGTGGTATAGATTGCTCCAGTCAACTCTCACAGCTTCATTGTATGGTATGCAAGCCAGACTCATTTTGCATATACTTTCTTGATACGCGTGAGGGACCCACATCAGAAGATCTCCATCCAAGGTTCGGATCCACCCATCGAGCGGAATACTCAAAGGAGAATAAGAATAGGCAATGCTTGGTTCATTGGCAATGGCACTATCCTTGGAGATCAATGCAAAGTATTGTCTGCCAGGAATGCAACGACTTTCACCCCATGGTAATTCAAAAGCTAAATTGCCACTCTGAGCATCCCAGATTTGTACTGTATTGCCAGCAGATCGAGACACAATGCATTGGCCATCTGGAGTGTACACCACAGAGGTGACACTGCTTCTTCTGTGAACAGTGACATATGATCTCCTTAGCCATGATTTCTAAATACGAAGTCCTATAGTTGGGATGAAGAACAATGAGTCAAATTATACTAGTAAGGAGTCGAGACATGCTATGCTCACCTTAAACTATTACACCTGTTCTTCATTCCTAAGCTTTTCCCAAGCATGGCAGAGACTTTTCCAGTCAATCTTAACTGGATGTCTGACTATATTGTCTGGAATACAGACTAGACTCATATCACATACACCATCTCAATACTCCTGAGGGACCCACAGCAACAGACCTCCATCTAAGGTTCTGATCCAACCATTGAGTGGAATACTCAAGGGTGTAACTGAGTAGGAGATGCAAGGTTCTCCTTTGATAGCGCTAGCTTTGGAGTTTGCTACAAAATGTTGTCCATCAGGGCTCCAATGACTTTTGCCACGATGTAATTCACCAACTGAATCATTGCCCCAAGCATCCCAGATCCAAATTGTCTTGTCTGCAGATCCAGAGACGATATGCTGTCCATCTGGAGAGCACATGACAGATGTAACCTCAGCCTTATGACCCATAAGAGGCTCACCGATGGGGGTGCCACTTTGAGCATCCCAGATTCGAATTGTCTTGTCTGCAGATCCAGAGACGATGCGCCGCCCGTCTGGAGAGTACCCAACAGAGGTGACCGGGCCCTTATGGCCGTGAAGAGGCTCACCAACGGGAGCCCCGCTCTGTGTATCCCAAACGCGGATCGCAGACCCGGAAGCAATACAGCTTCCGTCTGGAGAGTATGCAATACAGTGGACTAAGTGTTTTGAGTGTATCGTGCGTAGGTTAACGGGCCAATTCTCGTGACATCCAGCAAGTACATATTGTGAATTACAAAATTTGGAGTAATGTGACTTTGCGATCATGGAGTCGGACGGTGTCCAAAGCAGAGCTGAAATGTAGATGTGCGGAGGGCTCGTCGGCATTGGTTCGTGAAGTACGGTAACAAAGCGGTGAAAGTCCAGGGCAGCATTATAGAGCTTTGCGTCATCCTGTATCCGCGCAACTTACAAAGTCAGATAATATGCTATGTGATTATGAAGGCGATATCGAACCTTGTAAACAACCAGGAATTTTGCCAGAATAGTGTTTGCTTCTCTGAGATTGGACATCAAACTCAACACCTCCAGCCAGTACAGGGACCAAGTTCTGTATAAAAATCTACCCAACCTCTCCCGCATTTCTTGTTTTAACGGTTCGCCTGATTGAGAAAGATGGTCCAGCCAGTAGGAACTGCTGTACTGTAACTCCTGAGGAATGCACCGAGCCACACGCTCCTTGAGATCTATCACGTCGGCGTTGGCAAGACACGAGGACTCCAGTCCACAAATGTTAAACTTCAGGCCAGTCTCCATAACTTCGAAACACTTCTTCGCCATTATCGTGTCTAACTCTGCTGTTTCCGTCCAGAAGTCCCCGGACCTCTTCTCATTTGCGATGAAGTCGAGGAATGAAGGATGGCACACCCGGATTGGATCTGTCTGTGAATCGGTAGTAAGAATCGACCCTAGTTTCCGTAGCACACCCTCCCATTCGTGTGGTAAAACGCGGGTATCGGCCGCGGACACGAACGTATGCAGTGCCTTGGAAGGAAGTGACCTATACTTTGATGTCACATATATCAGACCAACGATGAGTTTGACCGCCTTTTTGTTGGCTGCCGAAGATCCCGCAACACTGTGAAGTACGCGCAGGTACAATCCATCGAGTTCTGCCTCTGGATTAGACGCATTACCTGAGCAAAGTATCTCATCTATCGCATCAAGCTTCCCAAACATCAAGCTGCTGACATACGACATAACGGTGGCGATCCAGATGAAAAGCCCAAACGACTTCCGACCAAGGGCCCGAATCTGAGTGTCTGTCACGTACGCCTGAAGCTCCATAAGAGGACCCTGGGGCGAAAATTGCCAGCGAATGAATGACAGGATATCATAAGCAGCGTCCTCCTTGAACAAGTCGCATGATACCATGAGCCCTTCGGATTGCTGCAATCCCTTCCCAATATCTGGTAAAGGCCTACTTGTGACGATAAGCCTGAGCCACGGTGCAAGGATAACCATCTGAGAAAGGAACGAAGACACAACCTTGTTGTCATCACATTCATCCAATGCGTCGACCACAATGATAATCGGCTGATGAGGCGGATTCTGGGAAACCTTCTGGAATGGACCTGCCAGTAGAGCTTCGAACTGAAATGGCAGTGCATCTGTCTCGATTTGCGGATCACCCTTGAGTACACCCAAAAGGACATTGCGGTAGGATATATACACTCTGGCAATCGAATATGCAAGAGTGTGTAACAGGCGGACAGGATTCCTTAGTTCTGGGACGTCTCTCTTGCAGAAGAACGCGCCTGTCAAACGAGCCTGATTGCATAGTGCGAATGCGACAGACGATGCGACCGAACTTTTGCCAGATCCGGCGATGCTAAATAACCAATAAAGTCTTGAGAAGAGACTCTCGGGTGCCTGGCATACAGCAATGACGTGGGTCGAAGGAGCCGAATTTGGGTTTGATACGCTTGAGGAGCTTCTCATCCGCATCCTTAAACTGTTGCTGACCTACGGCAAATCAATGACTGATAGGCCTTTGGAGTCGCTCGGCACTTACAAAGCTCTGAGGTGGATTTTTGGATCTCTAAAGTAGATTCCCGAATCTCTGAGGTAGATCCTTGGATCTCTGAGGTCACTTTTTGAATGTCGAAGCTCAACGCAAGGCCAAGGTTCTGCTTCAATCGCACCGACTGGTCCTTTAGTCTACCGACATCGTCCTTTTTTGACTTATACCAGTCTTGGAGTATCAATACTGCGTGTCGAGATAAGTAATATTTGAGTGAGAAACCGAGAATTTCTTACCTGTTGTGGATCGAGAGGTGTATTTGATCAATTCCTCAGATGTCTCCTTCACAAAGGTGACGAAATTATGAAGGAGTGCCCGGAATTCGGTATCCTGCATGCGCTCTAGAGCGGCCTTCATCACAGGGTGCATGGATATCAACTCATTCATGATCGCAACCAGCTGTTTGTGACACGTCGGGATCTCTCGGAGTTTCTTAATTTCACAGTTAGTAGGACGAAGAACAATCCATTAGAGACAACGTACATCAATGCTTGAGAGACTACGCCAACAGCGATCTTCGCATGAGTGTTCACCTGTTTCAGGGGCTTCGTTTAGTGACTTGTCCAAAAAACTATGATCAAAATATCTGACCTCAGCTGCACTGCCTCCGAGCTTTAGAACGTCCAAGAAGTCAAGGACCTTATCGAGCTTGTCTAATATAGAGACCTTTGCTGCAAGAGCACTGCAAGCCTGAGTACCGAGGAGACGTGCAACATCGATGGACTTTTTGACCATAAAATTGGATTTAGTCTTGCATAAAATGCTCTGAGCATTCACTTACCGGCTTCGACATTCCAAATATCATATATACGCTAGCACCAGTTTTTGTGTCTGACGAAGCTATCAATCGTACTCCTTCGTACTCTAGCACCAGTTCTCCTCACCTTTCCGCTCAGTGGTTTTATTTTCTCCGTACTCGTCAGGACTGAACATCAGAGGAAACTCAGCGACTGAGTTGTTGAAAAAAGCATTCCGGATCGTCAGAACCGCCTCCGTGGAACATTTGACATAGCTGTACGAAACAATCAGTTTGGTAGAATGACAAGGGTACAAAATACGGACATATCTGCCTTCCAATATATGGATCCCACCTTCTTGAATACGTCGGACCTTGTCTCAAATCCCGACTTATCCTTGAATTTGATTCTAAGGTCAGAATTTGGGCGTCGTTCAGCGAAGTCAACGATGATTTCTGTATGGATAATCAGCACACAGTTGAGCGAAGGCCCAAATGGAGTACCTTACCCTTAAGGTGAAGGAAGCTATGAGATTGCATGAGATCAGTACGACTTTCGTCTGATATAGGTCAAAGTTTATAAGTGACTGGTCTTGATCATCTCGCTGTGGACTAGAACGAAGCCGTTGCAGCTGAGACATGGAGGATCTGAGGGGCAGGTAGTTTTATTGAGAGGGCGATGGTGGAGGTTGGGAACAAGAGCAGAGGACGACGCGGTGCAAGAGTCATCAGATGCTGAGGCCGTGCAGGGAGTTAGCACGGCGTTCAAGCCATCTCGTGATATCGAGTTCATATATTTTTGATTTTCTAGACCTCGGCCGTCATCACCAGGAGTCATAATTCATTAAAGATGAGAAGTAGGGGAGAGAATAAACGAGTGCGATGAGCGTTTAGCGTGTTAAAGTAACTTGAACTTAAAAGTCGAAGACGCGAAGGTTAGGTGCACAACGATCACGTGATCTGGCGAGCCTCGAGCAACTTGAAAATTTGACTTCAAATTAAACTCATCTGACCCAATAACGGTCACTACTATTTCACGGTTGCTGCCATTGGGTCCTCAAGGCCGACCGCAAACCCATGATTTCAAACTATGAAGCCTTTACAGCATTTTCAGTAAACCTTGTCAGGATGCATTTCAGAAGAATAAAAAGTTGTGCGCCCTCCCAAAGAATCATCTGCGTCGTGAATTTACACAATGAGCTCGCCATTGAAACGATGTTGAGATGAGTCGAAGCATTTATATCTCCTTTTAAAGGGGTTTTAAAGAGAAAAATACTCTGCTATATTGAAGGCCCCGCTTTCTTCACTTTATCTTACATCTACCGTTGAGGTTGTTCACATCTTGAGAGCACGGCACAGCGCTAGCAAATAAATCCACGATGTGACCTTGCCCCAAAGGGAAGATTCTTCTTTAAGAGGGCGCACAGCTTTTTTTTCTCTAAAATGCGCACTGACAAGGTTTATTGAGAATACTGTAATCTCTTGCTCATAGTGGAAAAGTTTTCGTCTCGTACTTCATCCAGCTCATACCCTAAAATAACATCCAAATGGTTAACAGCATCTTCTGCCAGTAAGTTGATTCTGCTTCAACCACGGCACGCGTAAACTGTTTCAGTGTTTGAATGCAATGCATTGCCTTGTATGGGGAAGAAGATGAGGTCGCGACCCGAGCACAAGTGTTTGTGAGGTGTAGCTGGTTGTGCACTCATTCATGTATTCACAGGCAGAAGAGGGTAAGGGACAAGAATAGTTGATAATGCTAAGTAGTGCGCTACCATTCGAATCCGAGCCCTACATTTATCACGGTCACTAATATAGAAGCAGCTGTGCCACGCCTTGCTTTATCTCCAGGATGAATGACATTCTACGAAGGCTCAAGATACGTCATGTGTAGAGAGCTACATGATACAATGACGAGCGTCAGCTTAGCGATTAAAGCCCGTCGACATGGTAAAGTAACTCAGAGAACTTACATGTATGCTTTGTCTCAGGCACTTTCGAACGCCGCGGCGACGCGCTTCAACAAACAGTGTTGGGGATGCTCCGAACAGTCTGGCTCCTCGTCGTCCTCTGGGAGAGGGACAGGCACACGTCTGACAAGACAGTGCTGCGGGTGCTCTGAACAGTCTGGCTCCCGTCGTCCTCCGGGAGAGGGACAGGCACACGTTTGACAAGACAATGCTGCGGATGCTCAGAGCAGTCTGGGTCGTCGTCCGCCGGGAGGGGGATGGCGCCCACAATAGTGAGAGACGCGAGGAGGAGTGAGAGAAGCACGACGAAGGATTTCATGGCTGAGTAGTCTGGAAAGATGACTAGTTAATTGGCGAATGTAAGGTTGGATGAGAGGAGGGCGTCCCAACGCAGCACCTGTTTTATACCCTTTCCCGTATTCTCAAACTTGAAGTTGGGTCCCGCGCTCGAGGCTCACCGACAACTAGGAGACGCCGGTCTTCCGTGAACCCTTGATCAAAGTTGGCCGAAGTCCCCTTTCTACGCATCGAGAGAAATTGAACACAGGCAACTTGAATCACCGGCATAGCATCGGGCAACCTTGACAGTGTTGTAGTTGCGGTCGTGTTCGCGCTGAACAGAGACCTTTAGCAAATCATCCCATGACGGTCTGATGCGGAATCAGACTGAAACAGACAGAATATTCGGCCACAAATGGCCGATAAACGCATTATGGAACTTTTGTTTCAGTTTGGAAGATACGGCGCTCGCGACTCCCACGGCGAGGTGCTCTTTGTTCTCGGAGATTTCTGAATCCCTATGCATGCGTGAGTTTCCTGACATTTGTCTGCCAATTCGAAGTCTTTTATTGGTTCGGAACGTGATGTAGTTTGGTTTAGCGGCGTCGTTACGCCGGCCGCAGAGAATGGTTTGTATACGGAGAGTGACCAAGGTGATGGGCTTTGGTCGATGGGGAAACACGTCCATTATTGGAACCCGTGGGGTGAAGACCAGGAAGGCCGGGCATTGAGTAGTCAGATAAATGATTGATCTAATGTAGAGAAGGAAGGCTGGTAGACGAGGAAGAGGGTGTCTGCTTTGCATGAGAAGATGTACGCCGAACCCGTACTCCTCAAAAAAGTTTCTCCGTGGTCGGAGGTCCAACATTCTTCGGTCTTGATAAAGCATCGCTTTCTTGGATAGACCGCAGGTTGCAGTCCGCCTTAAGAATGGCAAGTCCGTCAGAGAGCGTGGGGAACGAGTACGGATCATTTGATGGATCATTCGGTGAACTGTGTATTGGCGACAACGAAGCCCTAGACATTCACTATTTCCCTTTCTTCATCGTCTCCTTCCTGGACACATTAACCTTTGATAAAAAGCTTTCATAGCATAGCACCGGACGATCCAATAGAAAATAACAGTGGGATAGATCCGGGTATAATATACATCTATGCCACGCGTTTCTGCGAAGCGGGGAAGGCAATAGGCTCCTCCGTCCGCGCCGCCTCTCCATAAGTAAGCAGTCCGACATATGGCATCACGTTGTATTTGAGAGTGTAATTTGCTGGTGAGACGTTCCTGACGACGCGGGAAGGAGTGTTAAATGTTGTATACATAAGACGACTTAAGATGAACACGCACTCGAAGGTCTTTGCCATATCCCGTAGCACGTATTTCGACTTGGTCGAGACATTGATGACCGCGTCCTCCTTACGGCGCACAATGCGATCCCAGACGACGACTTCATTTTGTGTACCATCAGCGCTGGTGAATTCGGCACCAAGGTAGAGGAAGAGCTGTTTTGTGTTCCAGTTAAACAACGGCGTAAGGTCTATGTACCATAATTTTAGTTCGCAAAAGCAAGCGATGGAATCTAGAGAATAAGAACATGCCGGCGGAGACATTGAATTTGACGAAGCTGAATTCATGGTTTCGCTGGTGGAAATGGTTATTCCTTCCTGGATGTACGTTGATGCTCGCGATGGCGAGCGAGCCCTTCGGGTCAGCGGTGAGGAAGAGAGACGCTAGCGAAATGGCACCAAGGAGGAAGAGCATGCATGTTGAGAGAAGAGCCGAGATGCTGCTGAACCTCTGGTAGATACTGTGCATGATGTCGTTGAAGCCAGAGAAATAACTTGGAATCGCGAAACGTGTCGCGCTGAGATCACGTGCTAAGCAGTAGCAGCCAATGCAGGTCTATTCTGGTTTACATAGCTCCTTGCTCATTGCAAGCACAGAAATGGCTCCTGAGATCGCGCCCTTTGGAACTTGGAAATCGCCAATCAGCGCTGCTTTCGTCGCAAAATCCGGCGTCTCCTTTGACGATGTCCTCGTTGATCCCATCCCTACAAACGCAAATGCAGTCTACCACATCGAGAAGCGGCCGTCCGAGGCAGGACGCAACGTCCTTGTCGAATCCTCATCGAAAACAGACTTATTCGGCAAGGGATGGAATGCGCGCTCGGGTGTGCAAGAATATGGTGGCGCAAGTGCTATAGTCTACGGCGGAGTTGCTTACTTCTCGAATTTCGGAGACGGGCGTGTGTATAAGATCGTCCGCAACGCGGAGGCTGCTGAGCCAATTCCTGTGACTCCAGGTGAGCTTGATTGCCTTCTGTTTGGATGTACCAACTCTCCCAGATACATGTCTTGGATGTGGGCATGCGCATATGGTGTACCATTGCCGCTGTTAAACATTCAGAGTTGTGTTATTCTCTCCAGCTTATAGATCATGCTAATCTCACAAATATAGATAACAAAAATCACCGCTTCGCCAATTTTACTGTCCACCCGACCTTGCCGCACCTTCTTGTCTCCATCCTCGAAGATCATACGCATCCTGCGCCTTCAGATGTCGCGACCTCTCTCGTGACACTCGATACACTGTCAGGTACTGTTCTCCCATTAGTTTCTGGTGCGGACTTCTATGCTGCGCCTACGTTCAACCCGGATGGTACGCGCCTCGCATGGATCCAGTGGAACCACCCCGATATGCCGTGGGATGGTGCGCAGGTGTACGTCGCGGATGTTGTTAATAAGGGCGAGAATCTGGAGCTACAGAACGTGAAGAAGATCAAGGGAGAATGGAAGAGGGAGAGCGCCGTCCAGCCACGCTGGGTCGGACCGAACACGCTTTTCTTCTTCTGCGACGTATCAGGGTTCCAGAATCCGTGGATCGTCGACCTTGCCGACTCTTCGCCCGAACCACGCCCCATCCTCTCGGAGCCGCTCGCACAGGACTTCGCGGAGCCAGACTGGGCCCTCGGCGCCGCATCCTCCGCAGTGCTGGCGGATTCTTCAGTGCTTTGCATTGCTCTCCGCGATGGTCGCTCGGTTCTGTATCTCCTTGACCTCAAGAGCGGCACACATAAGGAGATCGCTGCTCCGTACGTTGTCATGAAAAACCTGCGGCACACCGGGCCCCGCTCGGCAGTCTTCCTTGGCTGTACCACCGATACGCCGATGGCGGTCGTTTATGTGCTGCTGGACGCGGCCGGCGAAGCGAAGTTCTCTCCCTTGGTAGGCGGCGATCGCGAAGACGCGAAAGCAGAATCAGACACGGAGAAAATCGACAAGGCATTCTTCACAGCGCCTCGCCCGCTTATATTCAAAGGTCGCGAAGGAGAACCATTGTACGCCGTCTTCTACCCGCCGACGAACCCCGACTTTGGAGCTCCTGACGGCGAGCGCCCACCTTGCATTGTATATGCACATGGTGGGCCGACAGGTATGACTGACCAAGGTTTCAGCCTCCGCAAGCAATACTTTACGAGTCGCGGCTTCGCATGGGTTGATGTCAATTATGGAGGCTCGTCCGGGTACGGGCGGAAGTACATGTGCGTCTCTTCTTACTAGGCAAAAGATAAGGAAGAATGCTGACTGTGATAATTGGCAGTCAGCGACTGGACGGCCAGTGGGGCGTTATAGACGTATCCGACTGTGTCGACGCAGCGCGCGCGCTCGCATCACCCGCTTTTGGCGAGATTGATCCTGCGCGCGTATTGATCACAGGCGGCTCTGCAGGTGGATACACCGTGCTGCAGTCGCTGTGCTCCGCTCCTGCAGGCGTGTTCGCAGCGGGTACATCGAGCTATGGGATCTCGAACCTGTTCACGCTCGCGCAGGACACGCACAAGTTCGAGTCGCGTTATGGGGATAAGTTGCTCGGGGGCACGCCTGAGAAGATCCCGCATGTTCTTCGTGCGAGATCGCCGGTGTTCCATGCAGAGAGGATTAAAGCACCTTTGCTTGTACGTGGATTTCTTTTTATTTTACACTTGTGTGGGTTTTTCTTACGGTTACTCGAGTAGATACTACAGGGTGCAGACGACAAGGTCGTACCGCCATCGCAAGCGGAGGAGATGTTGGAAGTCATTCGCGACCGCGGTGGACGCGTCGAGTATAAGCTTTTCCAGGGCGAGGGACATGGCTGGCGCAGAGCAGAAACTATCGTGGCGGCGCTTGAGCGAGAGTTGACATTTTATCTGGATGTGCTGAAAGAGAAGAAGCGGGCGCAAAAGTAAGACACTTGAAGAAGAATGTGAAATGTGTATTACTTGTGTAGTTTTTGGATCTGAATAAGGGGCTCACATGACTGGCTCCCGGTGATTGGATGCGAGTTTACGTTCCCATTCGCTCCAAGATTGAATTGATTCCAGAAATGCTTCTCGTCTTCGACAAAGATCTGCAGATAGACTTCTCTGCTTTTGCTTCCGTCCAAATTTTGAGAACAGCAAGAATTTCAAGCTTCAGCGGCGAGTCAGCGCCCTCAACGCGTCGACGCGATTCGATCACGTTCTTCGCGTTCCGAGTCACGCGCGGTCACGCCTTTTTTTGCTTATAAATCCTAATTTCTTACTCAAGAATCGAATTTCCTACCGAACGGGCCGATCGTACGCCCACAGCCAGAAGATAAAAGTCGCCCCACGGTACGCGTCTTTCTCTTTCTTTCTATCACCTTCCTCCTCCTCGTACTTGTCGTTTTCTTCCGCTTACAGTCAAAACAAGATGGTCGCACAAGTCCAGAAGCCTGCACCCGAGTTTGCTGGCCCTGCGGTCGTCGATGGCCTCATTACCGACATCGCGTCAAAGGATTTCCTTGGCCACTGGTGAGTCTCAAATGTTGAAGGGCTCAGGATGATGTGTTGGTTTATCTGATGGTCTCATCCCCTGTCTATAGGGTCGTGCTGTTTTTCTACCCTATGTGAGCATGCGCTCCTTTCATTGAAGGAGTTAAAGGCGGAGCAGCACGGGAGAGAGAGAAGAGAAAGGCACAGAGGAACTGATACATTGCATCAAAGGGATTTCACATTCGTCTGCCCAACGGAGATCCTTGCTTTCAATGACAACCTCCCCGCCTTCAAGGCAATCAACACCTCTGTCATCGGTATGGCTTATCTTCCTCTCACCTTGCTCTTACTCACCGCTTTGACTCCCTTATCGGCTTCTTTTCCATTCTCAGGTGTCTCCACGGACTCGCACTTCTCCCACCTCGCATGGACGCAGAAGCCACGCACGGAGGGCGGCCTCGGTCCGGATCTCCAGCTACCGCTTCTTGCGGACAAGTCCATGAAGATCGCGCGCGACTATGGGGTGCTCCTCGACGAGGGTGTCGCACTCCGCGGGCTCTTCATCATCGACCCGGTGGGTACGCTCCGCCAGATCACGGTGAACGACCTCCCCGTCGGCCGCTCCGTAGAGGAGACGCTTCGCCTCGTCAAGGCGTTCCAGTTCACTGTGAGTTTCTTGTTCTCTCCTTTCTCTCCTCTTTTGTTTCGAAGACTTGATATTGATTATTATTTGAATTTGCGTAGGATAAGCACGGTGAGGTGTGCCCTGCAAACTGGCAGGAAGGCGGCGCGACGATGAAGGCCGACCCGAAGGGCTCTCTTGAGTACTTCTCGACCGCCGGTGAGAACGCGAACGGACCCGTCAAGCGTAAGCGGCTCGATTGATCTCGCCGCATCCCCGTCCCCTGCTTTGCTGACCATCCATCCCCTCACGTCTACCCTCGCTTTCGTATGATCTTGCTCGTCATCGTCTGTGTCTCCGTTCTGCTCCTTGATATCGAATCTGCCAAAACATTTATTTCGTCTACTATTGCGGAATAACCTCAACCATTTCGTCTTTCAATTTTCTAATCGCCACCGAACAATCATATTTGATAACCTTTACTCTTCTACCTGCTGTTCATCTCGTCTTCATTGCCCTCTGCTTCTTTTTTTCCTCCACCTCTACATCTCAATCGGCCTTCTCATCCTTTTATTCTCCAGACTGAGCGCTTCCCGGTCCGCGAGTCTCGAGTCTTGCTTTCGCCGATATAGATGGATTGGGATATTGAGTATAGATCATAAAAGAAGCGTTTAGAGGTATAAATTAGACATAGATAGAACGTTAGTAGTAGAACTTTGGTTCGAAGGAATATACAATCTCCACTCACCTAAATATGCCTTTAGACCGTCGAAGGTCAAGAATGACTTGTAAGGCTCGATCGTATATAGTATGTTACTATGTACGCAAAGGTGCTGTGGCGCTGCGCTTGTACATGTGTTTGGCGCCGGCAATTCCGACGCTTCCCTTGTGCATTGCTACGAAATAGGCGAACACGTTGAGGCTCCGCGAGTCTAGAACTCATTTCGTTGTTACGGCTTTATTTACCCAAAAGAGATGGTTAAAGGGGCGATCACCGGACGGAGCGGGCTTGCTGACCTATGGAAGCTAGACGGACGGTCCTAAGTTAGACATGCGAGAACATGAGATCTCGGAGATGCCCACCAATATTAATATTAATGGGGGCGTCGGCTTGCTGTACTAGGACTCGATCGAAAACATGTGAATATTCACGGAACAGCGGCTTTTCGTTTGTGGGTGCCAATCCACCCATGCTCATTTTCACTTGGGGGAATTCGAAAATATATAAGAGAGTGCATTTCTCTGGTTCTCGTTCATTTGCAGAAACAACCGTCTCTTCGAGCATATACATACATCACTGCTATGAAATCTTTCGTCACACTCCTCGCATTAAACGCATTCCTCCTTGCGTCGGTCGCTACCGTTGGCGCCGTCCCCGTCCTCGCTCCCGTTGAAGCGCGCACGCCCACCGCGGGGCCTGAGCCTCAGAACTGTATCATGAACCCGAAGACTTGCTACTAGAAACGAGCGCATCTCGAACTAACTCTGCCTAAAGAGACTGTAGTCGGGTAAGTCTTTGGCTGTTACGTCGACGCGAATTTTGTTACTCAGCTGATGAGCGTCGTAATATCATGTAGCTCTGCGCCCGACTTGTCTCGAAACTTTGTAGGCATGTGTTTTGGCATCGCGGATGACTATGGGGTGTAGCGGGGCTGGTCCTGTACTAGAGTGTTAGCATGAAACCGATTTCTGTTCTCGATTTATGCCAGTGTGGTCATAAGTATACCGCAAACGACGTCTCGTCAATGCCTAGAGAATGAAGAGACCATGTTACATCCTTGGTACTCATTCAATCGCCTACAATAACCCTTTGGTGTCTTAACAAGCATTCCCTAGTGCATTAGTACAGTTACACTGTAGGAAGCGTCCTGAATACAGGCTTTTATCGACCCTTGAAGTATGGAGCGAGAATCCGATAGATGTTCTTGCATACCGCAATTGTGGATTTGACACATCCTCGAGTGATGGCTGTGAGCCTCTTTAAGCTATGCAGTAAAATCTAGCATGACCGACTTGCTGTCGCACTAAGTTGAATATTATGAGGCTCGGATGTCAGGTGTGGAGAGAGTGGTTGAATCTCACCGAGTTCCAGACTATTTGAAGGTTCTGATGTCTGTGCACATCTTCCCTCACGACTTTCTGAGAAGAAGCCTGGCTTATATGTGTCATGTTTCATGAGATCTTGCGTGAGGTATGAGCTTTTGCGCCTGAGGGACATTGGTAGAATACCAACGAGAGCCTTCAACGAAGTAGCGACAGTGACTCGGGTGATTATATGACTGGAGAGATTTCAAAGCAAATTGGGAAAGAGATTTCGAGACTCGAGAGCGGAGAAAGGTTCCATATTGACGACGACCTTGAGGAAGTCACAACGAGTGCGCATCCGTACTCCGATAGACTGCTTCTGCCGCATAAGCTTTTCAAGACAAATCGAAAAAAAAACTTGCTCGATCGCTTCACGAACTGTGGATTTATGTCTACAAAGAGTCATCCAACCATGAGGACGAAAATGGTTCTGAGTTTCTGATGAATTCCACGCGGCTTCTGAGTAAGAGAGTCGGATAATGAGACAATATTAATGAAACGCGAAAACTTGAATTTGGTAGTATTTGCGCGACGTGAGTTGAGTCACGTGATGCACTGCTTCTGGCTACGCTCTGAGCAGGTCTTCGGAAGGCAATGCTGCGAGCAATCTCTTCTTGTCTGCAACTCCCATCTCGAAGACATCTAGCGCCACCGACACGCGTATATGCGCTCTTAGAATTCGGTCCTTCGTGGAGTCTCAAAAGCAGAATGTGCAGTAACAGGAAAATCCCGGACGATCTGTACTCCGACGCGTGGAACGCGCAAGTGTACGAGACGGACCCGCGTCACTCAAGACATTGGCGAGACCACACTCGTAGAAAACACGGCGCCGATGACGACTACAACTCGCACATTGGACCTTCAACCTTTTTGCAACCTGGGAACAGCGAATACCGTAACGCGTCAAGCCAGCCGTACTACGACGCGCCTAGCCAGCATTACGATGAGACGCCCTACTATGAAACAGATAATCGGAACGGGTCGACATATGCTCATGGCTATAAGGACAACTATAATGGCTCGCATCGCGGACGTGGCGCGCGTGGCGCGCGGAAATACAGCAGCTATCGCTTTGACCCCTCAATGTCTGTCAATTATCGACGGACACCACCTAAATCTCCTTCTCCCCCGCCTATCCCTACATCACCCTCTCCCGAGTATCTCGCCATTGCGGCCAAACCATCGGAACCCATATCTTCTCCGCCGAGAAAGCTGATCATTCTCGACCTGAACGGCACGCTGCTCGTGCGTTTGCGTTCGGTAGGCGCGGTGTATCCGCGTCCGTACATGCCCGCCTTCCGCGACTTCCTACTAGGGCCTGCGACGCGTCAATGGTTGGACGTAATGGTCTGGTCAAGTGCGCAGCCGCACAATGTCGACCGGATGGTTCAACGATGCTTCTTTGACGCGCGGTTAGGGCAACCGCCTCCGGAGCCGGACCGTGAACAAAATGCGCAGTCAAAGATAGAGAAGAAGGACAAATGGGATGGAAAGATAGCTGCTGTGTGGGCTCGCGATACACTCGGTCTATCGAGTAGAGACTACTGTATGTTTTCCTGGTCCTCTCAGCTTCTAATGAAAATGAATGATTTTTACGTAGCACGCAAATCGCAGACGACGAAAGACCTTGACAAGCCATGGGCTGCGCTTCTGGGAGAACATAGTGCACGTACAACTTTCCTGCTTGATGATTCGCCTGCAAAGGCACGCTTGCAACCCTTCAACCACGTCTGTATCAACGAGTACACGCTAGAGCTCCGCGATCATGACGTGTCCATTAAACAGAATACGCGAAAATATGCGAAGAACGCTGAGAAGCTCACAAAAGCAGATTTGGTCGAGGAAGAACGGGAAGGGGAGAAGGCTGTTCCGACGGAAGATGGCGAAAGGGAGGCGGGGAACTTGATTCAAAGCGAAAAGGTGCGCAAGAAAAAGAAAAAGAACAAAAAGAAGGAGCGTCAAGCCAAAATTGATGCCGCCGCGCAGCAGGACGTGGCGCAGCAGGGCTCAGCGAAGCACGAGCAAGAGGAGTATGACACGACGCTCCTTGCGGTAATCGGCGTCCTTGATGCGCTGAAACACGAGAGCAATGTTGCTGGCTGGATACGTGCCGGTGGTCTATGGGCTGGAAAGACGCCGCCGCTTGTGACGAAGGAGAGCAACACGTATATGGAGGACAGGAAACATTTACCCTCGCCAACTGATGCGGAGGTTGACGAGGTTCCAGCTCCGCTAAGCCCGAGTCAGGTGAAGCGCCAGCGTTCTACCGGCTCTGGGGCGGAGGCAGGCGATATGAAACGAACGAAATTTAATGTGCAAGGAGTGTCGGACGAGACACCCGTGGCAGCCGGGAACGACGCACAGACGATTGGAGTGGTCACGAATGCCAGTGGCTTAAATTCTTTTCCTGCGTCGAACGGTATCGAGCGCGGCCGGGACGGTTCCAGCCATGAGGCGCCTCGCACCAAGATGTGGTTTGAGGATGAGGAGGCGTTCCGACTTTGGGTGGGTCGGGGACGGGCGGCACTGAAGGATTGGGAATTGAAGAACGGGATGGGATTTACTGCGACTGAATGTTTTTCCTCGCTGTTGTATTTCTTGGTGCTCTGTGCTTTGTTTTGCTAGCATGTTACTGCTATGAACTAGAATCAGTTGTTTTCTCTTGGTCAGTTTACACTCTGAGCGTGGCATGAACGTGTCTGAGTTTCGTTGGAAAAGCCATTCGGAACCATTCATGCGCAAGAAATATATTGCGAAGGAATAGAAGAGTTTACTTGAGCTATAAAATACATGAAGTAAATCAAGATAGTTTCTAGTATGTGATCGGAGCTACACAAGAATGAAGAAACCGATATAAGATGATGCTACTGTTGAACTAGGCCTGCTGCTCTTTGCTCGTTCTTCCATTTGTCGTAGCATTCTAGCGTGACACTCGACATGAAGCACGGTATACACATTTCATCTCGTATCCAAGTGTTCATGAGTCCCTCCAGTTCCTGAGGACCGCCCTCGCCCGCAGCGATGAGCTGCATCTTCGCGCCTTCCTCCGCATTCGCACCGTCTTTGTCCTTCGAGGGCTGGAACACAAACGACGCAGAGAGATCGTACACCGACGTGACGCGCACTTGGCCGTTCGGGTAGAACGCGAGCTTGAGGCCTAGGATCGAGGCGATCGCATCGCGGAATTCAGCGCTCTTTGCTGTGAAGACCTGCTTCAAGCGCAGGAGCCGCTTCTCTCTTTGCTCGAGTGTCACCTGAAGCTCTGCCGTTTCCTGCTTCAGGCTCTCCCAGCTCGCGCGCGGGACAGACGGCACGTTCTCGTCATTTGGATCAGATCCCGTGGTGGTGGTGGCGGCACCTCCGCGCATGCCCTGATCCTCGAGCTCTTTGATACGCGCAAGAAGCGCCTCGTTCTCATTTTTCAGGCGGTCGAGCACTTCTTTGCGTGTGTCTGCCCATTCCTGGGCGGGATTCTGGCGGAGGCTGAGCACGCGCGTTCCGGGAGGGATGTGCCGCCCATTACCGATCTCTCCACCCAGTTCGAAAAGCTGCTGCTCGAGCTCGTCAACACGCTGGGCCTGCCTCGTCACCTCGGCCTGCGCATTTTTGAACGCTGAAGACCAAATCAGCCATAGTCAAAAAAAAAGCAAAGTGTAAACACAAACCTTCTTCCAGAGTAGATGCTTTGTTCGACAGTTGGTTCCATTGCTCCTGCGACCTACTAGCTACTCCGCCGCCGGAACGCTGCAGGCTATCGACTTCCTTCTCCAGAGACTCGATCGTAGACTTGTACTCCGAAAGAAGCGTTTCAAGCTGTGCAATCCGCTGCTCGAGCTTCTCCGTCGCAGCGGAATGCTCGCCAACATCCGATGTCGTGTACGCTGCTTCCTCGTTCTTGTAGCTCGAGACTAGCGATCGCAAGAAGGTTGCGTCGCGCTCCAGGAGAACACGCTCCTTCTCCTTTCGCGCAATAGCATCCTGCAACTGCTCCGCCTCTTTTTGTAAGCGGGCAACGTCATTCGCAGTGTGCTCAGCTTCCTCGCGCGCACCCGTGAGCTCGATCTCGCGTGTTCGTAGTGACGCTTTCAACTGCCCGTGCTCGTCCAGAAGTGCAGCATGTGCTTTTCGCAGCGTGGTGAGCTGCTGTGTCACTCCGACTGGCGTTTTCGACGGCGTGCTGTTCTCATCGACAAGCTGCGTGCGTTCACGTAATCGTGCTTCCCACTCACGCTCGCGCTGTGCGAACTCCGCGCCTGCTGCCTCGAGCTCCGCAACACGCGACCGTAATGCCTCAACGCCCTCCGCGCGACGCTCAAGCTCGCGTTTCTCCTCGCGCAGCACCTCCGCGCCCTCTGCGCGCATACGCAAACGCGTCAGCTCACTCGTCAGCCGGGAGTTCGCCGCTTCGAGCGTCGTAATGTGGGTTGTCTGCCGCGCGAGCTCCGCGCGGACTATTTCATTGTCCTTCTCCCGCTCGCGATCGCGTGATGCGCCAAGGGATGAGCGACGACGGCTGGACGTCGCGAGGCTGAGGCGCCGCCTGATGTGGGAGAGCGGGTCGAGCTGTGAGCTAGATGCGATGGACAGTGGGGTGCCGCTTGGGCTGCGATGCGTGAGACGGACGGGCGTCCCGTCGGCTACAATACTCATGGCGCGGGAGGATGCTATGGATGCGGCGTGGGAGGACGCGATGGATGCGGAGCGAGAGCGAGACCTTATGGATGTGGGTGAATGGGGAGAAGCGGGAGAAGGAGGAGAGGAAACGGTGTAGGGAGGCGGAGCACCTGGATCAGGGTACGCTTCAATCTCTGGCTGGCCACCTTCGTAGAACGTATTTGCCTCAGACGCCGAGCCTGAGCGTATACTCGAGATCTCGATCTCCCCCGTCGGCGTCGCATCGGCATCGGTATCGACCGTCATGGACTCGTCCTCCTCAGGATCTGCTTCTCCGTCGGCGTCGGCGTCGAGGTCGTCGCCTTCACCTTCGGTTTCGACGTTTTTCGACTCTGGGTCGTCCACGCTCGACTCGGGCTCCTTGATCTCCACTTCTAGGTTTGCAGCTGCCTTTGGCTCTCCATCGTTCCCGCGCATACTTTCTTGTTCCTCGCCTTCCTTGCCTTCCTCCCCTCGGCCGCAGGCTCCTCCTCTGTCATTTGCTCCAGCAGCTCCTCAAGCGCCTTTGCTCGGATCTCCTCTTCGCGGGCCCTTGCTTCTGCATCGCTTAATTGGGTCTCGAGCAGGACGATGCGCTCGTCGCGGGTGGTGAGCTCAAGATTGAGGGCGGCTATTTTCGATTGGGAGGAATGGGAGAGGGTAGAGTACGCGTCGTCGAGGTCCTCGTGGTCTGCCTCGAGCTCGGCGAGTCTTTTCTTGAGAGAAGTCACGTCTGACTCGTAGTCTCTCTATTGGAACAGTCTTTAGAATATACGTATACATTGACGAGTGAGACAACGTACCGTTTTCCTTGCCAGTTCCTCTTCGCTTTGTTTTCGCGCCTCTCTTTCTTCCTCCTCGCGGGTTCCTACGAGCCGAAGGTCGGCTTCCAGACGGTCTAATTTCCCCTGCTTTTCGAGTAGAGAGTTCTGTTGCTCTGTAACCTGAGCTTGGGCAGCGAGGAGTTGGCGGTTGAGCGACGTTTGTGTAACATGGGCGGAGAATGCACTGCTGAGCGCGGGGCGCTTTGCTGCTGCTGGTTCTATACGTAAAAGGCACATACATAGTTCAAACATAGATATGATTATAGCCTATCAGGAGACATACCTTGTTCATTGCCCGCACTAGTCGTACGTGTTTTTGCGCTTCACGCCTGCCGTTGTGTTTGGCCCTGCTGCAGCACTTGTTCGACTCGTACCAGCAGCAGTGCTTGGACGCGTCGGACCCGACCTAAAAACTAGTGGCAGAACCGGGACGCGAGTTAGTGTTGAGACCAGAAGATGAACCGGGACGACCATTCGACGCTGAGGGTGGTCTGGAGGTCGACGGTGGACGCGTCGTGTTCGACGTCGAAGCTGCTGCCGCTGCCGCAGTGGACCGGGTCGTACGCGTCGGCCGGAAGCCGCCTGACGGGCCTGCCCTCGCGTTGCTCATCGGCTGCTTCGCTGCTGAAGTCGTCCCCGAGCTCGTAGTGGTCAGTGAACAAAGCGCGTCTATTGACGCGTCGGTGCCTTTGCGCCTCTTCTCTTTCAACCACGACAATTCATATCCCTCCAAGCTTTTCCCCACAGAAAATTGTGTGAAATAAAAATAAAAACATCGTCTTGGGCTCTTACTATTGATATCTATATTTTCGTTGGAAAATAATATTATTATTATTATCCGGACGACGACCGAGGACATGTGACCCCTACAGCGGTCCGCTCGAACACTGTCACCTCTACTTCCTTCATCTCTTCGACCATCTTGTGATCGATGCAGTCCATCTCGTGGCATATTTCTCCGACATATAAGATGGTTGGAAGAAGACGAGCTAAGGGTGCAAACGACGACGATGCCCTCTGTCAAAGATCTCGTTACGATAGTGGCAGTCGTTCTGCTGGCAACTTTCAACTTCACTTGCGCAGAAGTATCCTCGTCTGGTCTGCATGGCCCGCACGCTTGTGCGATATCCCCCCTTGGAGGTGGTCAGGATGACACAGATCAGGTGAGTTCGCTAGCTGCGATTGTGCGTCGATTTCACTCATTGCCTGAAGATCCTGAACGCTGTTGGGGCATGTGGGACCAACGGACACATCATCCTGCAGCCTGGAGTATTCAACATTACAAGGTACTGTGTTTTGTGCATCGTCGGCTTCTACTCCCGCATTGATAGAGTGCGTAAATTAGGAAGATGACTTGGAACTTAACGAACTCTCATGTCGATCTGTACGGAGTGTTGAGCGTGGGTCAAGATGACTTCAAATTAACCCAGAGGACTGATCGTTGATTCTACTATTGTAGTTCGTCCCAGATATCGAATACTGGCTCGACTCAAACAGCACATACCGTGTCGTGTTTATTCAGGTGCATGAGTTTCTGAATAAGCACGAATTTCGAGCTCAGCAGCACTAACTTCCTTATAGAGCCAAGCGTCTTGGTTTGTCGTATCTGGAAGCAACTTTACCATCGATGCTCATGGAGTGGGCGGGATCAATGGGAACGGCCAGGTCTGTCCAGCCTTCGCTGCTGTTCTCCGGCCTCTGAACGTATCTACCTGCCGTTCAGCCGTGGTGGGAGTACTTTAGCAACCGCACGCGCGCTGGAGGTGATGGTCGCCCCCTTTCGCTCACGCTATTCGAGGCTTCGCAGGCGACAGTCCGCAACTTCCATATCCAGTCCCCGCCGTTCTGGTGCAACACAGTCGCGAGCTCGAGCGGTATTGTCTACGACACCATGACGTGCAATGCAACCAATACGAACCCCGAATTCTTTGGTCAGAAGTACGTTTTTACTGTCGTCTCAGGTTGTCTCAGTTCAAGAGGAGTCGTTGATTGTGGACCCTCTGTTAGCATTGTCCCGAACACGGATGGTATGATTTCTATCTTCCCGATGGGCCGAGGCTGAGGGTGGATGCTTCTAGGCATCGATACCTACAGATCGGACAACATCGCCCTTCTCAACTGGGACGTGAGCATCCTTGTTCGCTCCTGTCAACGTGGGCACTGCGCTCAAGTTGTGCATACTAGGTCACTTGCGGAGATGACTGCCTCGCAGTGAAAGGAGTATGTGATCAAATTTCGTTCTTCTCGGGTCAGCAACTGGGGCTGACTGATTGCTGCAGAACACAACGAACCTTTTCGTTAAGAACTACATCTGTCGTGGCGGGAATGGCGTGGCATTCGGGTCCTTGGGACAGTACGTCGACTTGGTGAGATAGATTCAGCTGAACTAGCCTCCCAGCGTTTATCGTACTGATCTCATCTTCGCTTATCAGGAGGATATCGTAGAGAACGTGGTGATCGAGGATGTGACTGTACGTTGTCGTTCCTTCGTACTCTGACGGATGAGAGGCGCTCAGTCGGTTAGTTTTTCTATAGCTCATCCGCCTTAACTCGAGTATCCAGCCAAATATGAAGAACGGGGTCCGTCGCTCTCCTTGCTTCGCATGCTTGCCACACTGACTATCTATGTTTAAGGTGTATTTCAAATCATGGACGGGCACCGTGAACGGGGAGCCACCGACTGGTGGAGGAGGTGGTGGAGGTGCGTTACTCACACCTATCTTGTAGACCGTCCATCGCTCACATCGATGTTTTTACTGAGATAGGATTTGTGAAGAATGTGACTGTGAGGAACTTTACGCTTGACGAAGTGGACACACCGGTACAACTGTACCAAACGAAAGGGGCCCAATCGTCAGTGTCTTCCCCATCTTTAAGGGCTCACGTTGAAGAATGTTTTTGCTGGTCACAGGAACGACACACCATCTTTCCTTCAGTTTAGTGATCTCCACTTCGTTGACTGGACAGGGACCGCGACCGCGAATAAAAGTAAGCTTGGAAGCTAGCTTTATTGCATGGGAAACTTTTGATCGGAACGCCTGGCCATCTGCTTTACATAGTCGTCGACATCGAGTGCAGCTCGAACGCGCCATGTCCGAACATCACCTTCCAGAACTTTGACGTCTCACCGCCGAGTGGGGAGGCCTCGCGCTTTATCTGCATCAATGTTGAGAGCGAGAGCGGGCTTTCAGGTTTGGTGCTGGAAGTTAGTCAGTATATTGATTGCTGACTTAAATGTTTTGCTTTACCTTTCAGCACCATGCAACTCGACTGTGGAAGCATAATTCGTGCGAGACGGCACGCGTCCTGGCATTGTAATTCTACGATGTGCTGTGGTAACTCTATCCCCTTTTGTGATTTTATTCTGCGCTAGCCATGATGTTTAAGCTGTTGACACTTCCCTGCACACTATCACAGTGATATGTGTGACATTGCCGATGTGGCCCTGAAGGGGCTCGCGATCGCGATGGAAGTGCCGTTCTGATGCAGAGCATCTCAGATGCGAGCTGTCTTGTCGCGCGACAAAGAGATGATGCGGCCTCCGTCTGGAGAGTATGCGACAGAGCCAACTCAGCTGTTGAAGCTCCGAGGTGGCTGGCTGACTGGAACGCCGCTCTGAGCATCTCAGATGCACTGTGTTGTCGTAAGACCCAGAAATAATACTGGATCTATCTATGACACAGTACAGAAGGAACGCAGCTGTTAAGGCTCTGTACGTGCTCACTGACGAAAGTGCTGCTCTGATCGTCCCAGATGCGACTCTTTGTTGATCTAATTCACGCCGGGTCTCCTCATGCTATTTCGGTATCCATGTGATGCTGGACTCTGACGCTCAGAGGAGCGTAGCTCATGCCTCATTAATATTCCCGCCGAGGTCTAGCTTTTATACACTTGCTATTATATAATTTAAATTAAGTGTTATTTATTTATCGAAAGAATATGAATGAATCGGAGACCGGACGCGACGGTCCGACTGACGCGCCTGTCACGTGAGAATGACGTCTCTGCACTGGTGCAACTTCTGACTCCACTCGAAACTTCTTCGTCAAATACTCGCCGACAGCGATGCCTCCGCCCACACAATCCCCTCATGGCCTACCTCGACTACTATCGCGCCAACCCGAATTGGGCGACAAACCAGTGGCAAAGCCTCGCGCCGCCCGCCCCCTCCTTCCAACCACAGCCGTCGTGGGGCGGACTTGATTTCTACCGCGCCGCCGCGGGCGGGAACGTCGACGGCGGGATATACGACTACGCGCAGAACAGACTGCAGGGAATTGGCATGCAGGGTCTTGCGCAGATGGGCCCGAGTCTTCTTGATGCGAAGATCATGCATCGGAGGGCGTACGGCGGACTTGTGCGTGTGTTTTTATTTTTTGTTTCGAAATCTTATCTAAATTAAACGAATAGGGTGATATCTTGATGATGGCGCCGACGGAGATCGGTGCGGCTGCTGCGTACGAGGTCTGGCGAAATTGGCGATTCAACTATGGTGTCCTCGCCCAGCCGCTCAGCGGCGATGCCATGAGACAGCGCGAAGCACTCGTCGGACTCGCTATTGGTGAAGGTCCGTCATCGTCTTCGTCTTTTCTAATAAATTTATGTGGCTGAATTTTGTTTTATTAATTAAGCTACGAGACTCTGGCAATATACAAATCGCATGGGAGACAACGCAGGACGTCTCGCGGCCGTCGAGGCCGCTGCGATCGCCGCGACGCGCATTTTTGAGCAAGGAAATGATCTGCTCATGCGCGGCGGAGGTTCGTACGGAAATAGCATCGGAGGAGGAGGAATGAGCGGCGGAATGGGCATGGGCGCGATTAGTCCTGCGCTTTCTGCTGGCTCGATGGGCGGAGGGGGGATGGGAGGCATGGGAATGGGCGGGATGAGTCCTGCACTCTCTTCTGGCTCAATGGGCGGAGGAATGGGAGGAATGGGAGCGGGTGGAATGGGAATGGGTGGGATGGGTGGCGGTATGGGCGGTGGGATGAGTGGTGGTGGAATGGGTGGTGGAATGGGTGGTGGAATGAGCGGTGATGGAATGGGTGGTGGAATGGGCGGCGCAGCAGGCATGCCCGGTCTCGCGGGCAGTAATATGAGCGGCATGGGCGGCGGCGCGACCATCGTTAGCCCGATGACTATCGCAGCTCAAGCTCAAGGAGGAGCTCTTGGAATGGGTATGGGTGGCGCTAGGATGGGCATGGGCGGCGCAGGAGCTGGACTCACTGCGCCTCCGCTCGTCCGCCAGCGCTCGCTCTCCGTCGGCGCCGCACCTGGAGGCTACGGGTACGGTGGTGGAGGCGCGGGAGGTATGGGCGGCTATGCAGGCTCCGGTTCATACGGCGCCGGCAACAATACCGGAATGGGGACGGGGATGTACGGCGGTACAAGCGGCATGCTCGGCGCCAGCGGGATGGGCATCCAACGGCCACTCTCGGCAGGCTCGTACGCTGCAGAAGGCGGCTACGGCTCCAACAGTGGCTACGGCGGTGGATACGGCGGAGCGGGACAAGGTGCGGAAAACCTCGTAGAAACAGCGATCGCTCGACACGAGCGCCACCGCGCAGAACGCGCAGCCCGACGTGCAGAGCGAGCTGCGAGCAAAGGGTACGGTTCCAGGACCAGGAGGGTTATGGAGTTGGCGCGGGCGCAGGCGGCGGTGCGTACGGCGGCATGCCACGTCGAGCATACGACGATAACTACGAGTACGAGTATGGACGCGGGGGTGGAGGTGGAGGTGGATATGGCAGCGACTACGGAGACGGATATGGAAACGGTGGCGGATATGGAGGTGGAGGTTCAGGGATTGGAGGAGGAGGTTACCGGCCCAGATATGGACGACATGGGCACCGTCAGCACCGTGCGGAGCGCGCGGCGGAGCGATACGCTCTTGAGGCCGGCGGTGCGGGTGCGGGTACGAGTGCGTATGGAGGAGGTGGGGGGACTTATGGAGGTGGAGTTTACTGAAGGAAAGATAAAAAAAATCGATACCCTGGAACAAATTTATCAGGACTGAGGACTGGTTCGTCAACCGCTATGTATGGCTTCCATTATTCCTTTCGATCATATTATCCTCGAAGTATCCCCTGTACTTGTATACCTCACTGCAATGTAATTTGTATCTCTACAATTATATTCAGTCTGTGCATGTCACCCATTGTTTGTACTAGTATGGAGACAGTATATAACCAATACAGCTTAAATCAATATTTAAGCTCCGAATTAATTGCAACGCGGTGACGCGTCAAGATCACGTGGTTTGGACGATCTTGTTGATCATGATTTTCGCTAATTTGCTTCCCGCTGGTCTCAACTCCATCTCGTTCTGGCTTGTTCGTAAATCCCTCTTTCCTCCGATGACATTTGTTTGTTTGTTTGTGTTTTCCCTCCGGATTTTATGAAATTCCTTCGATGAAAACACGCTGTTTCCCCCGACAGCGATATCTAGCGCCTGTCGGACTGCCTGTTCCTCAGGCTTGTTTTTGCCACGCACGGGACACCCTGAGCTCAGTTGGTCTCCTACGGATCACGGGAAGCAGAGTCTCCGTCGACTGGGAAGAGAATCTGTGCGCGACTGTTGCACGCTGTGTCGTGTGTCATGCCCTTGTCCGCCGTTGATCACCGAGTTTCGCTGAACTGCGTCATTATCTCCCTTGTATTTACCCAACTTTCCACAAAGAAGCACTACAGGTATATCGCAATTAGCGCATCAGCTGGACAAGAGCGCGGAACAATGATAGTTGAGCTGATAGGCATGGCATTATCTCGCAGCATTGAAACACTCGGCCCGCAAGGGCATCACTGCTCTCTGGTCTCTCAGGCCTGTGCATCCTTCGGCACCGATATGCACAAGGTACATGCCAGTGTTTATAGTGGCTGAAAATCTCGTGCTCTGATGCTTATCGACGAGAAGTAATTTAAAGCGCTGAGATTCTACTACACAAACACTCTGGCTGTTTCACCTGCTCTCGACAACGCCATCGCCCTCGGTTGCTGTCGGTCTCCATTCCAGTTTCAACTCTCCGTAAACTGATGTTTCAGCTCGTCTTGAGCGCTGAGGTTTTTGGTTATTTCTGAAGGTCCGTGCAAGCTCTTACTGCTTGGGTATATGCGTCTCGTCGTTGACGCCCACGCATCTTCTGTTTTTAAAAGATGCATCGGAAAAGCAAGAGTCTGGCAAATATGGCCCTGCTGGACTGGGGATCCCTACCGCGCCGTTCGACTCCCAAGCCTTTCGTCCAGGCACTAGTATCTTCCTCAAACAGTGCTGATGAAGATGTATGGATAACATATCAGCTTTCGCAAGCTCAGTCTGCGGAAGCGCTTCCACACCCGGCGCGCGCAGACTCCGCACCATACGTTATTTCGCCACACAGGCCACCCGTATACGAGAGAGACGTGAATACTAGATACAACTTTGACTCTTTGTCGGGGATTCAGACACCTGTGGCTTTCCGGTCGACTATGATGCATCGCCGGGACGACAACCTCACACAGCTTGGCCTGTTCAACTCGAGCTCGAGGAAGCAGGAGTTCGAGCTCCTGGACGGTTCTGGTACATGGACGCCTCCCCGACATGATACCCCGTCATCTGACACTGTTGTGGCACCTCGCGATCAAGAAGTTTCGAAGCGCGATACAAAGTTCTGGATGTGCATCATTGCGCTTATGATGGCCTCATTTCTCATCGTACTGAATCTTGTGAGTGGCGCTCGCATTTTGTGGCATAGCAGCGTCTAAATTCTGACAGTCTGGCCTGTCGACTGCACTTCCGGACATCGTTAACGACCTGCATGGAACAGAGTTTGAGTGGATTGGCTCGTCTTATGCGGTGGCGTCGAACAGCCTTCCTACCCCTGAGTGGAGGACTTGCGCAGGTACGAAGCAATCAGCACGTGCCGCATTGTAACCTCACTAAATACACCGCTTCTCAGGTTTTCGGACGCAAGTCCGTCCTGCTCACTCAAGTATTCCTGTTCGCGCTGGGAGGCGCGTTGTGCGGTGCCTCGACGAACATGAACTTCCTCATCGGCGGACGAAGTAAGTTGACTTTGCATTGTCCGGTCATTTCAAATATCCCGACTGAGAAATCACAAGGCATACAAGGCATCGGCGCGGGGGGCATCGCCTCCCTAACGCAGATAGTCATCTCCGACTTAGTTCCGCTCCAAGAACGCGGGACATTCAACGGGTTGATTGCCTTGTGCGTATAATTCTATGATGGAATGGGATGCGACATCTGCTGATTTGAGTATAGGGCTTATGGTCTTGGAACTGCGATGTCGCCTGTTCTCGCTGGAGCGCTGGCGCAGAAGGGCGCGTGGCGCTATTTCTTTTGTATGTGCTATACTCGCAATGCTCGTTCAGCGAGCGAGGTGTGACCTCTATGTTGTTATTTTTACACAGATATGAATCTTCCCATTGCTGCCACTACGACTCTCATGATCATCTTCTTCCTTGATGTGCGCGTGCCGCGCATGTCGCTGAAGGAGAAGCTGATGAGCCTCGATTGGATGTGAGTGACGACGTTCTTGCTATCGGCGTCGCTCCTTCGTGCTTATTGATCATTGTTCACGGGTAGCGGGAACGCCCTTGTTATCGCGAGCACTACATGCATCGTGCTGGCCCTCACGTGGGGCGGCGTGAGATACGATTGGTCCTCTGCGAACGTACTCGTGCCGTTAATACTTGGCTTAGTTAGTCTCGGCCTGTTCATCTGCTACGAGTTTTATATTCCAGATTTCCCTGTTGTGAGTCCTGTACATCTATCACGAAGCATGCATCGAGCGCTAATATACACGGTAGCTACCTTTTCAAGTCCTATCCTCACGCACGGGCATAGCTGGATATGTGCAAGCCTTCTTCGGGAACTTCTTCCAGTTCGCTACTGTCTGTGCGTCTCCCTCCTGGTCTTCACATCCTAAAAATCGAGATAGCTCATGATGTCGCAGACTACATTCCACTATGCTTCCAGGCTTGCAAGGGTGCGTCGCCGCTCATGTCCGGCATCGACGTGCTCGCGCTCGCGTGCGGCATCATGCCCTTCGCAATGGCGGCGGGCATCAGCATCGCAAAGACCGGGAACTACCGTCCGCAGCTGTGGGCGTCGTGGTGCTTCCTGATGCTTGCCGCCGGCCTCCTCAGCACGATCAAAGCTGAGTCCACGATCGGCGAAGTCGTTGGATTTGAGCTGCTTATGTCCGTCGGACTGGGAATCCTGCAGACGTCGCCATTTTTCCCGATCCTTGCCCCGATCGACGTGTCGCTGAATGCGAACGCGCTCGCGTTCTTCATGTTTGTGAGGTTCTTCTCTCAGGTATGTTATATGTGTTGATCTGTTCGATTATCCATGTTCTCGGTTGCTTGATTTGTTCTTTTACTAGACTTGGGGCATCGCGATCGGCGGAACCGTCATCCAGAATTCCTTGAAGAAAAAGCTGCCAGAATCGCTCATCGCTCAACTCCCAAAGGGGACCTCGATAGTCTACTCGCTCGTTGAGTTGATTCCTTCTCTCGACGAATCGCTCCGACCGGCCGTGCGGGACGCCTTCGCCGAATCTCTCCAGACGTTCTGGAAAGTGCTCATCGGGGTCGCGGCGATGGGCTTCGTCGCGAGCTGGTTAATGGAAGCGCTTTCCCTGCATACCTCACTCGACAGACGATTTGCACTGCAGGACAGGCAAGGAGGCGGTGAGATTCCAATCAGGAAGGATATGGAGTCGGTGAACTCTTCTGTAGAAAGGATGAGCCCTCCGCGCTCATAATCTCGTCTTTCTTATCTGCCGAAATCCAACTGATAAAATGATGCTTGATGACATGACAACACTTGTATCTTTAGCAGATGAAGTTGAAGCGCGGACACATCGGCGTTATTCTAATCTTATATTATTAGATATGGTATTTAGAGAACGTGTTAGATTCGCGATTCATGTACAGTATACACGCATCAGACGTATAACAAAATATTGTATATACTTGAAGAGACGGTCAACGAAATAAGGAGTTCTGGAGCGGAGCATGCTGCAGAAAGGCTGGTGCCCATCAAACGGCCCCGGAACAGCATTGTTGAGTGGTAATCGCTATGTGCACCCTGTCTATATTTTCACGTCACGGATTCAATTTCGCAATTTGGAATTCGACCAAGGTTTGACCGTCAAGATTCATGGTCGAGGCCTTCCTTCCCTCACAAACGCAAGGTCCGGTGAAAATAAAATCTACGTAGTCTTCCGGCGGTCTTCCGCGAAGGTAAACGCCCCTTGGGGTTGTGCAGCTTCCTTCTCACTCTGCAAATGAAGAGCCCGAATCTTACAGCCTTTTTCATAAGTCCTGCGACACGTGCATGTCACGTGAAATGAGCCGCGTCAGAGCCAAAGTGTCGAAAAATTAGAATGAATGCCTATTTTCTTTGTGAATTCTGCACAGTACCTGCTCATTAAGTACTCAAAAAAAAGGCACGGTTCTCAGGAGAAGAAATATGTAAAATAGGGAGCAATAAATTGACTGTGTAGGCAGGTGGAGATCAAACAAGTGCAACTGGTCTGTTCTCTCACCCATTTCCACTGAGATTCAAAAATTATGGCTCCCCTACATCTACCTATAAAATTCTTTCCTGTGTCTGTAAATTAAGTATATGACTATACCAACATCTCCTGCAAGTTTGAAGCCAATCCATTCAGTATTCATGGTCCAGCAGCAAGATTTGTGTTCTACTCTGCAAGACCTGTTGTGAGAAAATGAAAGGAAATTTTCGCACATTCGGAAATGTCAATCAAGGCAGATCATCGTTTATCATACACGTGGTTACATGGTCACCTGATCTTGATGGATACTTGCCTAGGCAAAAATCCGTCAGTCACAGTCACGCTACACCATCACACCTTGTGACATGGCACATAAACGTCAAGAAAGCAAAGGACAACCAATGGAGGTTGATCCCCAATGCACCAAGTGCATGCTACTACAGAACGTAGCACAGAAGGTCCCAGAACTCCTGAAGACAATAGGATTAATGGACCAGGATGTCACATTACAAGCACACAAGTGGGAAGGCCAATCCCCATACTTTGAAACAGGACAGGCAATCTACTATCGAGATGCCAAGACATATAAAGTCCATATCAGTAAAGAAGAACGTGGCATGGAGAACTACAAATGGGATACAGTCATCCAATACAATAAGGAGCCACATGAAGAATGCAGGAACTGCAAGATGATGACACGAATACCTACCCCGAGCCCAGTACAAGGGAATGACATACCAATACACATAACGACAGCACTCAAGCACTGTTGGGCATACCTCAGGGACATAAAGCATCATGGCACGATTACACTATACAAATTCGAGCACGTGTCATGGAGATGTACATTCAAGATCACTCTAGCCTTAGGAGTACATGACCCACCGTTCACAATGGAGACATGTCTCGGCGGAGCAGCCCTATCGCTGAGTGGACCTGACACTGAATGGCGAGCCAAGAATAACCCATGGGTCCACATGGTTATCCCCAATGGATTTGAATGGGAGGAATGACCATCTGAGCGCAGCAATGCAACCCGATAGGATAGGCAGTGCCACAACCGAGGAAGACGCTTCGAGAAGCAGGGAAGTAAAGCCCTGATATAGAAGCACACAGGAGAAGCAGGAAGTTAATTAAACTGAAGCATGTGGAGAATGTGGAAGCCCGACTACCAAATCAGTGATGTACTCACCCGAGCGTGCGGGTCATGACATCACGTGACTCACACCCGCAGTCTAAATTGCAGAATGCAAGAAAACCATTGGATGGAGTACATGTGCATACATCCCCACCGCAGCAACCAAGTGCTGCGGCCACCTGAAACATAGGAAGGAGACGGAAGGGCATCTGGTTGGACAGAACGTAAAGAAATTAGAAATTCAGTAGGCTATATAAGGCCGAGTAACTAGCACCCCAGATCCCCATTCTCTATCGCTTTTCAAGGTTTTCAGAAGGTTACAGAACACTGCTACTTCTTACCCCTACCTCTACATCTATAACTACCACTGTGTAATATCCTCCTTGGTTGAATAACGAGTCCGCCCCATACTGGGTTGAGGATTTGTCCCAAGTTGAATAAGGATTGACTTTGATTGAGTAGACCCTTGGCTACGCCACGCTTAGAAGGTTCCTCTCATTGTCCACAGAACCAAGTCTGGTTGAGTACATCTCGGCTACGCCAAAGCCTTGCAGTTTGCCTCCTAGACAACATCGCAGCATAACCGAACGTCTCTTGACCCTCTAGGGCATTACCTCCCCTATCTGCTGTAACTAAGTGCTTTCAATACCAACCTCAGGTTCCACCTGATAAGGGCAGCGAAGGAGAAGCTGGTTACGGGATCAGTCGAAGATAAGTAAAGTCGTCTCAGTAACACACCACTCAGAGGACCCTACAGTCCGGAAGGCAACACCTTTGTGGTTAAAGAATTGAAATATTCGCCCGACCCTAACAGAAAAGGAGGGTGGAAAGAGCTTGAAGTGGAACACAAATCTTGCTGCTGGACCATGAATACTGAATGGATTGGCTTCAAACTTGCAGGAGATGTTGGTATAGTCATATACTTAATTTACAGACACAGGAAAGAATTTTATAGGTAGATGTAGGGGAGCCATAATTTTTGAATCTCAGTGGAAATGGGTGAGAGAACAGACCAGTTGCACTTGTTTGATCTCCACCTGCCTACACAGTCAATTTATTGCTCCCTATTTTACATATTTCTTCTCCTGAGAACCGTGCCTTTTTTTTTGAGTACTTAATGAGCAGGTACTGTGCAGAATTCACAGAGAAAATAGGCATTCATTCTAATTTTTCGACATTTTGGCTCTGACGCGGCTCATTTCACGTGACATGCACGTGTCGCAGGACTTATGAAAAAGGCTGTAAGTCATAGTATTATCCTATGCATTCACTGAACCGGCTTCACCGTGAAGTATGGTGGAGCGCCTGACCATGAATCTCAACTTCCTCTGATCTAGACGCTCTGAGTTTCAAATAACCTACTCCCTTAGAACGACGCTTCATGCACATGAGTCTCTTCAGCGTATCTAAGAACGTAAAGATCGCGCGTGTGCTGTTTGTTGGCGAGGATCGAGTTCTGCTTTTTTCCAGCTTTCACTAAAGTTTACGTTCCAGTCTGCTGATCTGTGCGGAAGAAGGCAGCAAGATTTACGTCGGACATTAACTATTTTTGGTCCTACGTACTGCCGGCGTCGCTTCACGGTAGATAATCATAATATATCCAATAATGACTCGGTTCACATTAACTTCTTTGCAGCGCGGCTGAGGAACTCAGATGTTCCTATGAACTGGTCTTTTGTCCCTTATGCCAATATATCGCAAAAGGATGGCAATGTATCTGAGCTAGTACACTTCTCCTACTATCTTCCGTGGGGAAGGGAAGTCCAACTCTTTCATACGCGCACACTAGCGGAGCGTATGCAACATATTCAGTTCAAAAGACTCAGTGTTCCCGATTGAATATTCCACTTTACGTCTCCATTAAGAAGACGGGGACTCCTGCAACACATGTTTCTGGCTATCGGACCGTGTTTGAGACGCTTCTTTCATTGAGGAAGCAATCCGAAAAGTCCGAAGACCGCTGAAGTGCTGGAGGATGGTAGATAGATCCCGCAATGTCACATAGATACCAGAAGATGCGTGGGTTTTGCTGTATGTCCGGTATTTTGGGAACCCATGTGTTGTCGTGCAGAAGAGTGACTTGCACTCGAATCCCCATAGGAAGTTCCTTGAAACACAGTAGCTTGCTAGAGCTCGCAAGCTCTTCTTTCGCGCTACATTTCAAGTACAAGGTAGACGAATGGTGGCTTTAACGAAAAATCGCGAGGAGCACTTATCGCAACGTAGATCCGTGTATAATTATCTGCAGGATCTTCGAAAGGCTATCGGAGGAAACAAAGTTTAAGCTTTACTCCCAGGTCTCCTGCAGGGGTAATACGCGCTGACAAGACAGACACATATCACGGGCAGTGATATAGAGAGCGATCCAGTTGCGATGTCGAGGAAGCACGCTCGTCTGTTCCAGGCCGAATGGAAGGTAAATGAAGGCGTGCATTTAGTGAGCCAGGAGAGGGTCATAGGAGACATCGGCTAAGCATTGCTCGGAGAGTCGAGCCGCGTATTTGGTCTAGATCTCAGCGAATACATTCGATGTGAACTAAAAGAATGGATCGTATAGGGGCGGAAGGACATTGATGGCGGGTCGGAAGTTGTTCCCCCTGATGCTCCTGGGCCATGAGGTGCAGCCGAAGCAACCCTCGTTCGTCACCGTCCATCCTGAGATGCAAATGGGCCCATTTGTGATATGAGTGTTGCCGAGTGCAGGAGAGGAGTTGAGGGGTGTGTGATCTGCGATTAAAGATACCACGAACCTGAATGGTGACTCTTAGTTCATCCTGTGCTATACGGGAAGATCGGACTTGGAAGTGCACATATAAAAAGAGGCATCAATCTGGCGTTTCAGCCTTACGTCCCTGCTGTTTTCCCGTAGCGTTTACAGTCCCTTCTCAAGATCTTCAGACTTGAACAGACACTTCTAAGGAGGCTTCAAGTTAAACGCTCAGAATAGGTGAGTAAAATTCGTGGGAACTATACACCAGATTCGCCGCATGCTAAATTTGCTGCACGTGCCGCCCTTTTCTCCTTGCACAACCATCTATTCTGCACGAACGCGTCTCGACAATGTCAATGCTATTCCGCAGGTGTTTTTCTGCCGCAGCTGCTGCGCCAAAATCAGCGATGTCAGTATGTTTGGTTCATTCCCCTAGCTTCCCTTTGGCTGACTTCCCTCTGTACGACAGGTCGAATGTTTTCGTATGATCGCGCTGCTAGTTTGCAAAGATTCGTTTCTGACGCGTCTCGTCTTCATACAGTTCGATGTTGCGGTCAACGACAACCCATCGGGTCGTGTTGGTGAGACTTTGGTGTGGATGCTAGCTACGCAGCTTTGCTGACCATCCGTAACAGTCTTCAAGCTTTACGATGAAGTCGTTCCTAAGACAGCCCGGAACTTCCGTGAGCTTGCAACCGGTCAACATGGCTATGGTTTCGCTGGTAGCTCTTTCCATCGCATCATCCCAAATGTATGTCTTCGTTCAACTCTATTCATCGTTCGCTGACGTGGCGTGTGTTCTTGTGAATACAGTTCATGATCCAGGGTGGTGATTTCACTCGGCACAACGGGACGGGTGGGAAGTCAATTTATGGAGAGCGCTTCCCTGGTCCGTGCTCTTTCATTTCATTCTGTTCTCGTTACTGAGTATTTTCTGCGTCTAGACGAGAACTTCAAGCTCAGGCATAACAAGCCTGGTCTTCTTTCCATGGCGAACGCCGGCCCGAACACGAATGGCTCACAAGTGTGTTCTCTGCTCCTCCGCATATTCACTATGCTATTTATTAGAATCTGTATTGACGTCCCTTCCAGTTCTTCATAACTACCGTGGTGACCTCCTGGCTCGACAACAAGCACGTCGTCTTTGGAGAGGTCGTTGAGGGCATGGACGTCGTGAAGTTCATCGAGAAACAGGGTTCGGACTCTGGGCGGCCGCGGGGAAAGGTGTCGATCACCGCGTCTGGCATTGTCTAGTTGACGCTCTCCAGCATTTCGTTTGTCTGAGTTTTGCCAGATTGGCACTCGTGTTCCTTGGTTTCGCGAAAAAAGAGCCTTAGCAAAAGGCCTCTCGTCACCCTTCATTTACCTAGACTATCGCACTTTATCTCGCAAAAGAACCTATGGCGTTCGTTGTTACAAATAATCGGATCATTGACACTCTCTTGCCTCTCTAAATTCTCCACGTTTCCTTTGTAAGACTCGCACATGTCCTCGTTGCTCAGTGCTCACTATATAATGATCATTTAGTGCTGGTGATGCACTGCTTGTTCAGCTATGATAACTGGAAAAGAAATGGTAGTCCTCACACCAGCACATCTCACACCAGCACATCGAAGGTTGTTGTGTGACACAATTACATAAGAATCTGCATTACCTGAGATCAGAGCGTCAACTTCCTCCGGAGACTTCGCTGGCTCTCACCCTCTCTAGCTATGCTACATCATTTCCTTTGTACTTCAGTGATCTGCTTCGTCGTTCGGACTGAAAATACACTATGCAGCAAGTATAACGGCTGAAAGTCTATCACTGTAAACATTCGTAATCTCAGCTTCAGTGAGTCTTGTCAACATATTATTTTTACCGCAAGTTCTGTTTCATGCATCTATTGATTTATAAATATTTGTATCCTACAAGCCTCTTCATATTGTCTATCTTCTGATGCTACCACAATCATTACTTTCGGGTTCAATTACTAGAGGCCTACCCACTTGCGGTTTGTGTTTCTTGTACGTCCTATTCTGATCCAACTTCCATTCGGATTGGATAAATCAATGCCCACATAGTATCTCTGAACTGAAAAGGCAAAGCAAAGTCAGCTCTCTGGAGTTGCGCTGAAATATCCTGTTACTTACTCCACGCGAGACCAAGAATGAACATTCTTCCCGGAACCGCATCGTCGAGCTCTCGAATAGTGAAGTACAAATAATCCGGTCTCATTCTAAAGTCCAAGTTTGTGTTCAAATTCGGAGGCCAGACCTGCGCACTCGGAGGAAACACGAAAGGGGCACAACCTTCGAAGTTAAAGTTCAAGTTCCGAAGGTTTCCTTTCTTACTTATCGGGAGGCACCACACTTCCAGTGTGTTATCGAATGCAGCACCAACACGCTCCATATATGTTCTGAGGTAATCACGTTTAAGAGAAATGAAAGGTGCTCCTGTGTCAATAATACCTGGGCTGCTGGACATGATGGTTGTGGGCCCGCCGCTTGCGCTGTCAAGCGTCAAAGTGAGGTTCACGCCGTAGAAGCTACTCGCCGGGGCTAGCTGAGTTGTCGGTACGTTTTCCAGAGGATGCTCACTACTAGTCCCGCCGAAATGGATCGTTCCTTTGATAAGAGCTTTGGTCGCGGCATCAGGATGAGTGTCGTCTGGTGGATTGAGCGCAATTCCAATTATTTTCGCTGAAATGCCACGCTGTGTGATCATGTTGTCTATTACCGTTTTGATTGTCGCGTCTGGCCTGTCCACAATCATTCTTCTGGAGAGTCTACGGGGTCCACATCCGAGGATTCCATGAATATCTTGACTTGTAAGTCTGTCTGGCACTTGGTCTATCACAGCAAACAGTTGATTATCAATCCTTAACGACCTGTCACTACCAATTTTGAGTGTGTCTTGGTATAACTCTCCCCTGAGTGTGTCAGATGAATGGTACTGGAATTCGATATGCGCTCTCTGGTCTGCCGGGGGTCTCAACGCTTGCCTAGCTTCTGAAGTACGGGCGTCAACATAGTCCGCTTTGCTCACCCAGGTGAGTGCAGATGTTGTGTCAAGCAAGACTTCGTGCTCTGTTGCTGTACTTGCGTCATCTCCGAGAGAAATATCTACCCAGACTCTGAAACTGTCTGAGACTCCGAATGCATCGACATGAAGAATGTTTAGAAAGTCCATCTCTATATCTTGCGAGTCTTCGGTCATCATATAATTCCTGCGAAGACCAAGCAGCATCTTCCTAGCTGCTATTTGCCGCTTATTGTCTTGCTTAATCATTGCCTTGACCTTAAGGCCAGCTGCTCCAATTTTGATCTTGAAGGGGCTCGGTGACGTGGAAGGTTTGCGTACGGAAGAAGATTTGGCTTTATTGGACGGGTTACTAGTAGAGGGCTTTCCCGAGATGCTCCTTTGTTTGTCTGCTACAGCAGGTGATCTTGCTTTCGGAGCACCTGAGTTACTTTTTTCATCTTTCTTAGAGTAGTGCTGATGGTGCATAGACATTCTATATGCGCAGTTGTTTCAACTGGAGATGCGAAATCGGCTGTGATAAGGAAGACCTGTTCGATACCTTGACGCTGAAGAAATGTAAAGGTTTGAGGTCCTTTTATACAATTTCCGGTGCCAAAGTATGGACTTCGGTACTGATTGTGGTCTCGCACTTTGCAGTCAGGGTGAAGCAGTCTGTACATACAGTGTACTACCGCTACTTGAGACACTGCTACTCTTTGAGACACCTGCCTGTTTGCACCCTTCATCACCTCCATTTGCCAGATAATTTTGTACATAAATTATCTCATTTCCAAGCTAGTTCCAGACCAATTTTGAAGGTAAACAGAGCACTGTACCAGATTCTACATGCAAAATACTGTGAAAAAGGCTAATTTGATCAAAAGAGTGTGTTTGTCTTCACTAAAGATTAATTTGTTGTTGCTCATATGCAGTACAAATTTTACACCATGCAATAGCCACAGATTATACATTTCATTTCAATCATAAGACATGTTGATTGCTGAATATCTGCCATTACAATTGTGCAAATTGTGCAAATTGTGTGCAAAATGAGCAAATCACATGCTCTAGTGTGACACAACCACTTTCATTAACTTCTCGCTGTGTAGCCATCAGCTTCTCATCACAGTATCCCTACACAGCTCAATTCTCTCACAATGGCATATCACACCAAGTCATTGGCATGAAAGAAGTGTCTTACAAACACAGCACAGGAGGTGAAAATGAATAATGCAGTTGCAGAGTACAACATAGAGAAAGCAGCAAACAAGCCTGCAAAGGAGCAACTTGGTGTACAAGCTATTGCACAGAAACATGGGGTAGACAAGATGACACTGGGAAGGTGAGCTAGGGAGGGAAAGTCTCTAACAGAGTCAAATGGAGCAAAAAAGAGGTTGTCAGATGTGGAGGAGGAAATCTTGGTGCAGTTGGTTCTAATCTCATCAGATTGGAGTGATCCATTGGCATGTGATGATATTGAGAACCATGCAAACCTCTTCCTCCATGCCAGGGAAGGTGAAAAGGCTGATCCAGCAGGCATCACAGGAGCTTGGTTCAGACAGTGACCAATAAGTAGTCAGAACAGATCTTCCCTAAAGATCTGTCCTGACTACTCTATATTACTCTAACTACTAACTACTGTACAATAATGTAAACTACAAAGCTATCTATGAATGGTTCTGGGCAAAACATAAATGTATGGAAGAGATCAGAGAGGGGGTGAGATGAAGATAAAAAGTGAACAGATCGGACATGAGGGGAACAACATCAGAAAAAAAAGTGAAGCTGATGAGTCGCAACAAGACCTGTTTGCAGATGAGATCATGTATGAATGGTTCAAAACAGAACTTATATGCAAGGCACACAATGGAGTGCTGAACCATCAAGCCAGTTGATCGGTTCATGTGCAAAGACAAAAAGAGAAGGAAACAATGTGGAGATTCTGACACCACTGGCCTCAGAATCAGCTCTATTAGGTTCGGCTCGACTCAGGACAGCCTTACAAGTTCCCCAACGCATTTCAGGACACTTTCAGTGTTTGGCTGGATTAACTCAACGCATACAGCTTGGTTCTGTACTGGTGAGCTGCCAAAGTCTGTTTTCGGTCAGGTCTGGTATTGTTCTGAGCCTCCCAAAGCTTAATTGTTCATGTGCCTGAGTTCCGGCTCCGAGTTCCAGCTATTTGGTGTTGTTTGGCTAGAGCCTCCAGTCTGTCTTTGTGTCCTTTGTACACTGCTCAGAGGCTCAACCCTCTGTCGGTTATTTAAACACTCATGTAAATGTCTCAAAAATAGAAGTTTAGTTCCCCCAAGTCAGTCCCAGTCTTTAGTTCTTGTCTCCATCACTGTTCAGTGTCATTCTGTCCATTCCGTCTCGAGTCCTGTTTTCGGTCAAATCTTGCTTTTGCTATATCTCCCTCAGTTCCAAACTGATTCTCAAGCTCTCTTCAGATTCGTAATCTCATCTAAAATCACTTTCGAATACTGTCTTGTCTTGCACAATTCTGAGCCCACGTCATAGAGCTACAAAAATAGCTTTTAGTTCTGGGAGTTCCATGCGTTTCGCCAGCCGCTGTAGCGCTCGATTCGTGCTTAGGCGTCAGCCGTCCCAGCATACCACCCGCTTTATTTATTACTATATACAGATACAAACCCCATAAACATGGTCAAGCACTTCATTTCATCACTGTCTATCTTACACTTCGCATTTCACGTGCTCGAATGGTCACACTTGCCCATTCGAGCATCAATATACCTTCGAAGTTCTCATATTATCCCTTAGTAACCTCATAAATATGTTCGAAAACTTTCATACACCCACTCTAACACTCATACCACTTCCTACTCACACTCGAACACTTCGTTTCCTTTATATTCATCCCATATCACACTATATATGTGCTCGAGGACTCTATCCACTTCATATTCACTCATTTGAATGTTTGTAGCACAGCTGGATCATGCAGTTGGGCTCAGGGAACACATTGGGTTCCAGCAGGGGTCGCTCGAACAGTCCTCGGGCCGCCAACGTTCAATGTATCACGCTCGAACGACCGGATTCCGTCATTCGCTGCATTCTCCATGTGGCTCAAGTGTTATTTATCATTGTCTATCACTCCCATGATGTGCATTTGTCATCATCACACCCTTGGGGGCATTCAGGGATGTTCGAACAGAGTTGTTCAGAGCACACATGATAAGTTTCTTGGTTTCATTGGTCTTCTCCTTGATGTCGAACCATTATTCCCCTTCGAGTTCGTGATATATCATGTTCTCGAGTCATTCCATCCCTAACATATGACTACTCTGACTTGAACATGCACTGCACGCAATCCTCTACCTCCGTATGTATGCTCAACGTCAGTACCGAGCTTGTTTCGACTAGAGTATAAATAGTGCACACCTTTGTACTGATTCTAGACAGGGAATACAGCCCCCAGTTCACTCCACAGTACACATTTCGAGTCTGATAAGTCGTTATCATCTCCAGTTCATCCCTGCTCTGCTTTAACAAGCTTGGCCAAGTGCTCAAATAGCGTGTTCGGTTCACCACATACACTCAAAACCGATATTCCAAGTCTTCGAGCGCCCGACAAACCCAACAGGGTATCATACCTGCATACTTCCGTCGCACCGCACATTCGCTGCCTACAAAGAAGTCGCTCGATCGCATTGGGATACGTTTGGACACTTTCGAGCACCATTTCGAGCATGTTCGAGTGCTTGATGAGCGCCAACCAGGGATCCAAACTGTCCGGAACAGCCTGATATGGCCCTGCACCTACCTCAACTTCAGGTTTCAATCACTATAGTTATAGGGTCTGCATTGGGAGCTCGATTCTGACAGAATCAAGCACTTTGGCAAAGCTTCTGAATCAGTAGAGCCATTGTCTCGAGCATTCGGTCACTCCGTTTCTATTTAGTTGTCCCTCCTCGACTATTGAGTCACTGCAGTCTCCCTTGGGAAGAATATAGATTTGCCCTTGAGTTGACCGTACAGTCCACAAAAGAGTCTGCATCGCGATACCACAACCAGTGCAACCGCCATATCTCCGTCAAATCTGCATCGTGTCTCGAGATCTTTTCAGATTCGGGATCGTCTCGATGAATAGTATTGATTTCTGTCTTCACTGGCGAGTTTTCAAGCCCGGGTTGTCAAGATTGTAGTTGCTCTTTGTTCTCCGACTGCATTTAGGCACATTTTGCCGGTCGTCCTTTGTACTCATGTCCCTGAGTCGACACCTAGCCCCAAGTATTCCCTTACACTTCCCTACAGTTCCTGACACTATCCTCTCCATCAGACACATTAGAGTGAACCCCCAGTGGCAGAACTCAACCAGGTCTGAGTCTGCCTGTAGACCCATACCATCACCTTTCAACGATGTTAAAATAATGGGACCAAGAAATGAGCCATTTGGAGCATCTATTTTCTGTTTTTCTTGTTCTTCACTGAGTCTGGCAAATCAAGATTCATATGCTGTCTTTTTAAAGATCAGCTTTGTCATCATGATTTTAAATGGAGAATAAAGCTTACAGCTGTTTGATCTTGCACATACTTTTCCATTGTGTATTGGTCACAGTCATATCTTCAGAGCATCGTTTCTTTGTCCTCTGTTGCCCACATTCCTGGTCAGCACTGCTTGATTCAGCACTATGCTTCATAGAAGTTTGTGGAGCTTCAGTGACTTGGTCTGTGACAGTGACTTGGTCTGTGACAGTGACTTGGTCTGTGACAGTGATTGAGTCCAGCAGTTCAGCAATACAGTGCAGCTTCTGAGTTGACACTGGACTAGCCACATAATGAATAGGAATGGTGCCTGTTCCGACCAACATTGTGGCGGCAGATGGAAACTGAGATTCACTGAGTTCTGCAGAATCTGCATGTACATCCAAAGAACTTGTGACACCATGCTCAGACTGTATTGGACTGTCAAGGGGGAGTGAGGCCGAGGAGATCACAGGACAAACTACATTAGCCTGCATGGGCAGATCAAGCGCTTCTGCTACCTCTGAGCCATGATCCATCATTACTGGTGTTAGGACATTGGAAGTGACTGATGGTAAAGTTTCCATGGGCTGTGCAAGTTCATGGATAGGTGCTGGGCCAGAACTTTCAATACCATCAGAATGAAGTGAATATGAAGCCACTTTGGTCTGAAGATTAGAGAATGCAGTCTGGTAGTCTGCCTCAGGCAGAGGTGAAGAATTAACTATGAATCCTTCTTTCTGTTGCAATTCAGTCTTGTTGGAAGATGATGCACGCTCCTGTGAAACGAGACATGACTTTGTTCCAGCTTAAATATAGGTTTATTTGAGTAAAACACATTTCAATTTTTTGATTAAACACGCACATTGACAAAATACTTTGGATATGAAAGACACCCAAGACTTAGTGACTTTTCCTTTTTTATAAGCTTGGTTATCATAGAAGAATTTCCCTTCAAAGCCAGTATGGATTCTACGATCTCTATCAGTAGCTATAATAAGCAGAAATTTAAAATTAAAACATACTTATCTATGATTACTTTGCCACTTGGACTTCAAAAGGTGAACTGAATGTGAAATACAGTGTCTCCAACTGAATAGCTATTTCTGCAACCACCCAAGCCACTTAGAAGCCATTGCAACACATTAGGGGCTTTTTGCTGGTTGCTAATGAAGCAAGAGTCAGAAGAGATACAAACTGAAAGAAAAAAGAATTAACATACTCTTTGACTGTGGTGTCATCTATACAACCATTGCATGAAACCCTTGTTTGTGCATTCTCCACAGCTGCTCATCTGTCATATTCAGCCTTCTCTTCTTCTGTTAGAGCGTCATACACCTCCTTCTGAACAGTGGATGGCAGTCCTCATCTGGTCTTTCCAGGTTTGAGAGATGGCAATTTTGCATTGGTACACTCTTTGATCAGAGCTTTGTTTTCACGGAGAAACAAAGCTCTCCCAGTAATAGTGCAATCTCTGTCAAAGAAGTTAGCAAGTATATTCGACTCCTTCTCTGACAGAGATCTGTTCACTGAGCTTGGACAGTCAACACATTTCTGATTAGAGATCCATCGTCTCACCCTCTATAAATTCATTAGTTTTATGAAGCAAAGCACTAGTAATTGTTAAACATATGCTTCTGTGTTTATTCAGGTCTCCTGTAAACTTGAACTCCTTAATGTACTCATTTGCAATCTCATTCTTGTAAGCTTTAACTTGTGGGTGGTGGGGCTGCTCATGTGGAAGTGAATAAAAGCATGGGAGCTTTGAGCTCAGCCACATCTTCTGAGCTTCAGTAAATGGCTCTTGTTTTCCATTCCTCTTGTCAAGCTCGGGATCAAATGGCTTGACCGAAGCAGTATCATCAGTGTTTGTTAGGTCCTGCAGGCCATTTGCCTGCTTGATGGGAAGCTTAGTCTACTTAAGCTTCAGTTTTGTGGACATTGGGATATCATGGAGTATGGGCAATGCAGTTAATGGGTGAAGAGGTGGTTAGCCACTAAAAAGGTCTCAATATATATAGTATGATGGCCAGAGGCTTACCTTTAAATGCTTTGTTTGATAACCACATAGCTGGCCACATTTCTTTGGCCCCAGCATGACCCAAGTATATTGGTCAGGCATACTGGCCAATATGCTTAGGTCATGCCAGGGCCAAAGTGCTTTGGTTCAATCTACTATGTTATAGGCCTAAGCTAACAAACAAACAAGTGGCAGCATGACAACCCAACTTTTGCACATGAGCGGGTTTGCTTGAGCTTAGTTTGTATTGTAATCAAAGTGTATTCTGCAATAAGCAAAGTATAGGCAAGGGGTGACTGTGTGTTTTGGGTTCAGGGTATAGATGAAAAGAGTGGAGTAATACAGGTCTGTATGGTGCTCCAGGTGCCATACAGAAATTATATGTATATTCTACACACATTCTATTCCACAAGGTGTTCCTTCTTCACAGCCATCTTGTCTGTTTCTTTGTCCTTCATGACTGAATATTTGTGCTTCTTCGCCAGAGGGCTGGATGACAGCATGTCATCCTCTTCATCAGATGAACTCACATAAATGACCAGAATCTTCAATGGTCCCACTGCCATGTTGCTGTTTGACATCGAGGCAGAGGCTTTAAGCTGAGAGTTGGGCTTGATCACCACATTGAACTCACAAAGGAAAGTTTGAGGAGTTGGTGGGGAAGACCTACCAAGGTCTGAAAATGTTGTGGTTGTGCATTTGGCAGGATGGGGTGTAGCCTTTGGGCACATTGCTGCTGTCTTCCCTTTTGTATTCTTTGGAGTTTCCACATCTGCTGTCCATTTATGGAGTGGAGAAGACTAGGGGCAGGCATGCGGAACAATCATGCCCTTCAACACCTTATAAGCTGGAGATGACTTTGTGAAATGACCACTGTAGAGTACCAATGAGTGGCCAACCACTGCAGATCCCTCTAGAGGCCATCCATTGCATGTTCTGACAGGTATTGATGTGTACCGGACTCAGAAGGATTTGCCCGACACATACCGGACTCAGAATGGTTTGCCCAACGTGTACCGGACACATGATAATATGCCCGGCATCACATCAGCGGATCACTAGGAAGATCCCCCTGGCAATTCGGGATGTACCGGAAAGCTTATGTCATTGGAGTCAGTTGGGACATGTACCGGAGATCAGCCTGATGATGGATGATAACTCACCGATTGGAGGATCTCAGTTCTGGTGGAGCTGCGATATGACTGGATGATGGACCAAGGCAAATGGGGAAGTTGTTGCATGGACAGGTTTTCTTTTGATTTTCTATGTTTCTCTTATGTTCCGAGTATTTTCTCTCTGACACTCTATGTTTCACCCAGTATGCACATTATACTCACTTTGGAATAATTTTCCTGTAGATAGATCTCTTGCACCTTGTATTTAGGGACTTCCCTGTCATAGGTAGCAAGGGAGGAAATACTACTGCAGAGTTCCCCTCAGATAGGACAGCTTCCGTGCATGCAGTTAGTCTCTGCAACAGTTAGTTTCATGGCAACCTCGTCTTCGGTCTCATCTCTTGTCTTGTTCTTGTTCTCATCTCTGCTATTGCTATTGTCTTGTACTGGAGTTGATATCTCGCTCATTCTGGCTCTGTACCAATGCTCACATTGGGTCCGGAGCACCTTACAGTATTGATGCATACTGACATGTACTGACATACCGATGTGTACTGATATTTTTCTCGTGCTCATACTGAGCATATCTTTACTTCAAAACTCAATGGAAACACATCCCCAAATGAACTACCAATCCTAAACAACCCATACACAGGATCTACACCACTTTGAGGAGTACTGATTTTGAAGTCAGAGTTGGAGTTAGAATCAGAATGAAGAGGGGATTGATACACCTCTGATGATCTTTTTACCAATGTTTCATCCATCTTGTGATGGAAAGCAGTGGGAATTAGGTCTTTCAAAAGCTTTGCATTCACTTCACACTCCTTCTTGCCAATAATCACAGGAGGGTCTAATGCTAGGAATTCTTTGACGCATGTGACTTTTGTAATGTCATTCATCTGTACACTGAAATGCTCCAGATGAAGCTGGCCTTGGGCTTTGCACTGTGGAGAGTAAACCATGGTACTTAATCATGAAATAGAGACCATATACATGCATGTAGAGTACACCTATATTCAGCCTGTTCATTTCTCCTTTGCAGAGATGGACCTCATGTGCATTCATGCAACCACACTTGCAGTGGGCTTGGACCTTAGTTGCAAATGCAAGTCCAATTTCCTGCCTGGGAGGCAGATGAGCTCATAGAATTCACGAGACATGTCATGGACGCTTTTTAAATTATCTTATCTTATCATATCTTATCCATCCATCACTAATCACGCTTATTCCTGCTTACTCATTATTCATTACGCTCCTTCTCGCACTATCCTTACTCGCTGACCGATCCTATGATTTCATTATTCTATGAAGTTCCACGACGTTCTATCATCTATCCTTATGTAGTAGTTAATTCCCTGGTCCGTGCGCAGCCGCTGAAGGGTATATAAGTAGGTAGTCCTCCTGTACTTATCCCCTAGTTTCGACCTGGTCAATTCTACCTGGCTACGTCCAGAAGCTGCTCCTTATCTCCGTGCTGTGTCAGTTCCCCTGCCCCACCGCTCTCTCTTGTCTCCCTCCTCCTCTGACTGAGTTCCGCGTGACCCGGCTACCATTTGTGTACCCGTAGTCCGTCGCTGACACAAGGTCGAAACTTACCCCTACCGCCTCGCGCATTCTCAGTCACCAACGCCAAGCTGGCTCTGAACGTTCGCATCTCCTACCGACAGCAATCTCTTTACCGCGCTACCATCTATACCTTCACCTGTACCCCGCAAATCACTCTCACCATCGAACTCTTCCTACTATCTATCATCATCACTCTCAACCCTCATCTCGTCCAACAAACTCAAAACCGACCACTACCTGTCCGTAACCCCGAACTCTAGACCAACATTCTCATCCGACGCGTCCGACGACTTGGACTGCGACCCCGACTACGATCGCTTCGACCCACACCTATTCTTAGATCGATCTCACGTGCATCGATCAGGCTGATACGTCGTTAATTCCTTACCTTCATTATTAAACTCACTCGTTTTACAACCCGCCGTCCTCTTTCTATTCGATCAACTAGCGCTCGTTTGAGAGGGGGTAACGTTGAGTCCGACCCACTCGAGAGTAGCTACCAGGCCTTGGGGGTGATCTTCGGAAAGGTCCCTTGGCGCCCGTTGGAGTCTTCACAGAGGAAGATCCGGGTTTGATCAGCAAGTGAAAGTCGACCACCACATCCGGAATTTTGTTACAGCGCTCAATCAGACCCGCAGGCGTCCGCACCACCTGTCGGCTGGCAGTGTTGTCTCTGATTTGAGCTGGCTCCACACCCATACAGTCGACCGTCTGGATCAGCGGCACAGCGTTGGAATACACCACCAGAAGACACTGCCGACGCTGTCCTCGCACAACTACCACCACTGACCGACGACGACCTAGTACGCCTAGACGACGAGCTAGGAGCCCACCAACCACCCCACCCATCACCAACACCACCGCCTATCATGGCAGAACCCCAAGCCCCAGCTGCACCAGCAGCCACAACTCCGACGATCTCAAACGACATGATGCAGGAGATCATCAACGCGCTACACGGCCTGGGATTACTCGCAACCCCCACGCCAGCAGCTGCAGCCGCACCTGTCCCTCCACCAACAAACCGCAGTGGAGGAAGACATATCGCCAAACCCGAGACGTTCAACGGGCGAGACTACAAGAAGTTCGAACGTGCCATCACCCTTTACGTTGAAGCTAACGCAGAGGACTTCATGAACGACAAGGACTACTTCCTTTTCGTGTTGTCGTTCATGACGGAAGGCTCAGCCGCACTCTGGGCACAGAACTTCCTGGAAAGCATCAAGATGGACGGCTATCTGATCTTTTCGCTCGTCAGTCGCCAGAAGTTTAACGAACAGCTGGAAAAAGTGTTCGGAGATCCGAACGAACGCATGAACGCCATGCAAAAATTGGATAGCTGGAAGCACACCCGAGACATCACAGCCGACCAATTCTTCCAGCAGTTCGACATCTATCGCCGTGCGGCAGGATACAACGATGACACAAAGAATGACGACACCCTCATCCACAAACTGACGAAAGCCTTGGATAGAGAGATCGTATACCGAATCGAAATGAGTGACACGGTCCCAACCACGTACAAAGGCTGGCAAGAAAAAGCCATTCGATTCGACAACGCTAGACGTCAGATGAAGGCCATCGAACAAATGCGCGCTGCCCCGTCCAGACCTCAGGTGCTCCCACCAAAACCTACCCAGACGTTCACACCGAGAATCCCCGAAAGGCGTGACGCCACTGGAGTCACATACGGAGGCATGGGGAAGCCGATGGACGTCTCACTCGAAGAGCTGAGGAAAGCAGGACTCTGCTACTACTGTAAAGAATCAGGGCATCTGCAGAGGAATTGCCCAAATCGGAGGAAAACGATAAGGGCTGTGTTGATGGGGATGGAACCCCGAGAGAGAAAAGTCTGGGCAGACGAGACCGCGACGCTCAAGGAGTCAGACTTTGCGGAGGAAGAAGAGGAGGCGCTCTTTGAGCGGGAGTTGGATTTTGCGGAACCCCAGCAGTGAACACGGCACTGACTGGGATAGGTTCAGTTTCGGTTTTTCAAACGGCCATTTTTGATAATTCTATGGACTCTGTAGATAATTTAGATAAAATACAAAAAAATGTAAAAAGCAATGTCACTCGCAAAAATATTCCTTCTGTCCCTGTACCAGTAGCTAGTAGTATAGATATGCCTATATGTAACAACACATCTGCCGCATCACCTCGTCCTACTCCTGTGTCAAAAAATCATGTAACACACTGTTCCGAATCTTTTAATTCTATTTCTTCCTTGGCCGGAACTGAACCGAAATCCGTGAAAAATGAAAACTCGTCGAAACAAGTTGAGAGGAAGTCCTGGAGAGATCGCCCTGTCCCCTTTACGGCCCCATGGGTAGTACGGCGTCTCAAAGAGGATAAACTTGAAAGTGCTTTAACGACTCTCCGAGTGTGGATGAAACAGCAGAGGCATGCTGAAGCGAATGAAGAGACGGTGCGTCAAATCATTGCGCTAGAAGAACCAGATGCCGTGGCAGCTGTTAGGGACCTGAGGGGTCCGAAATGGTTCGTAAGAGGGTCTCGGGGGCAACAGCTCATGGTACCGATTCTCCTTCAAACGACCGACACCGGTAACCAGTTCAAGGTAGACGCCCTACTGGACAGTGGCTGCACTGGCTCATGTATCAACCGATCCTTCGTCGAAAAGCATCAGATCCGGACAAAAAAGACACCCATCCCAATCCGAGTCTATAATGCTGACGGCACGCTCAACAAGGATGGCTCGATCACAGAGTTTGTGGAAATGCGCATGACGATTAAAGATCATTCGGAGCGCATCCACTTCGCGGTCACAGATCTAGGGAAAACAGATGTGTTCATCGGACATGAATGGTTAAAGCTGCACAATCCCAACATTGACTGGCAAAAATCAACGATCGAATTTGATCGATGCCCCAATGTATGCGGCTATATCCGTAGTCTAGAGGACATTGATGCAGACCCCGACGAAAACCTTGATTTGGTGGAACTTGAAGACGGCGATCAGCTCTTCCTCTTCGATTGGGACAGGTACATTAAGTCCGATCCGAGAAAAGCGCTGAAGGTCAGACAACAGGTGCTCGAGGAAGTCCCAAACTATGTCAAAGAGTTCGCAGACGTCTTCAGTGAACAGGAATTCGATCAGTTACCAGAGAGACGCCCTTGGGATCATGCTATTGAACTCAAGCCGGGATCAAAACTCTCTGACTGTAAAATCTACCCGCTCAGCCCATCTGAACAGGTGGCACTGGACGAATTCCTCACCGAAAACTTGAGAACTGGCCGTATTCGTAACTCTCAATCTGAGATGGCATCCCCCTTCTTCTTCATAAAAAAGAAGGATGGCAAGCTTCGCCCCGTACAGGACTATCGCCGGCTCAACGAGATGACGGTTAAGAACAAATACCCGTTACCTCTAATCCAAGAGCTCATTGACAAAACGAAACAGGCGAAATTCTTCACGAAGCTTGACATACGTTGGGGTTACAATAACATTCGGATTCGAGAGGGCGACGAGCATAAAGCCGCCTTCAGGACAAACCGCGGTCTATTCGAACCAACGGTCATGTTTTTCGGTCTCACAAACTCACCAGCAACCTTCCAAGGATTCATGAACGAGATCTTCCGAGAACTCGTCAATGATGGACACGTCATAGTCTACATGGACGACATCCTGATCTTCGCACGAACTCGCGAACATCATGACAAACTCGTCCGACAAGTCCTGGAAGTGTTGCGAGCAAACAAGTTGTTCTTAAAGCCAGAAAAGTGCAGCTTCGCTCAAGAGACCGTGAACTATCTTGGGCATATCCTCGGCAACGGACAGATTCGCATGGATCCAGCCAAAGTGGCGGGTGTAAAAGATTGGCCAGTGCCTAAGAACAAGAAAGAACTACAGTCTTTCCTTGGGTTCTGCAACTATTACCGCCGCTTCATCCTAGCATTCAGTCACTATGCGAAGCCCTTGACAGTGTTGACCGGAGATGTAGAGTGGAAGTGGGAGGTGGAGCAACAGGAGGCCTTTGAACGTCTGAAACAGAAGCTCTGTGAAGAACCTGTACTCACAGTGCCTACTGATGACGGTCAATTTCGGGTGGAGGCTGATTCGTCGCATTTCGCTAACGGCGCCATTCTGTCCCAATTCGTTGACGGAAAGTGGCATCCAATCGCATACCGATCGCAAGCGCTTAGCCAAGCAGAGCGCAATTACGAAATCTATGACAAAGAGATGTTCGCGATCATGTGCGCACTGGATGACTGGCGACAATATCTTCTAGGGGCAACGCAAACCTTCGAAATCTGGTCGGATCACCTCAACCTCCAGTATTTCCGAAAACCCCAGAAGATTAACCACCGACAAGCGAGATGGCTACAGGAGTTAGCGGACTACGACTTCAAACTGTTCCATAAACCAGGTGCCCTGATGACTAAGGCTGACCTCCTCTCGAGACGAGCGGATCATGAGAGGGGGGAGAACGACAATATCGACATTGTTTTGCTCAAGCCGGACTTATTTGTAAACGAAACACTGCTAGAAGCGCTGGATGCAGACTTCGTTAAACGAATTAAAAGGGTACGAAACAACAGGGACAGAGCAGTTGTGAAGGCGTTAGAGCGGAAGGAACGAGAGTGGGAGGAAGAAGAAGGGTTGTTGATGTGGAAGGGCAGGATCTACGTGCCGAAAGACCATAAACTCCGAGAAGACATCATTCGAAACCATCATGACAGCACGCTCGCAGGACACCCAGGACGCTACAAGACCCATGAGTTGATCACACGCAACTACTGGTGGCCGGGAATCCAACGAGATGTTCGAATGTATGTCGAGGGATGTGATGCGTGCCAACGTACGAAGGCACACAGAGCGAAACCGCACAATCCTCTGAACCCAAACGAGATCCCGAAAGGTCCTTGGGAAATCGTCACAGCAGACCTGATCGGCGAACTACCCGAGTCCAATGGACATAACGCAATCTGTGTCTTCGTTGACAGGTTCAGTAAACAGGTGCATGCGATCCCTACCTCAGTGAGCATAACGTCGGAAGGAATGGCGAGGCTCTACCGGGATCATGTCTTCAGGCTACACGGCATACCGCGCAAGTTTATTCATGACAGAGGATCACAGTTCGAGTCCAAATTCATGAACGAACTATACCGGTTACTGGGCATCGAGGGAAACCCGTCAACGGCATATCACCCACAGACAGATGGTCAGACAGAACGGATAAACCAAGAGATTGAACAGTACCTTCGTCTCTTTGTTAACCACCATCAGTCGGACTGGGCGGAATGGCTTGCGCTAGCGGAATTCGCGTATAACGACAAAGAACAAACGTCGACAGGAGCGTCACCCTTTTTCATCAACCATGGGAGACACCCATATAAGGGCACGAATCCTAGACGCGAATCGACCAATGAGTCCGCTAAGCAGTTTGCCGACCGGATGGCCAAGATCAGGGAGGAAACCGAATCGGCATTAAAGCATGCGGCCGAAACCATGAAGCGCTTCTATGACAGGACGAAGGGAGAATCCATCGAGTATAAACCTGGGGAAAAGGTCATGCTCGAAGGAACTCACTTAAAGACAGATCGTCCTATGAAGAAGCTGGGAGATAAACGTTATGGGCCTTTCATTGTCGAAAAGAAAATCGGCACGTCAGCATATAGACTTAAACTTCCATGTACATGGAAAAAAGTCTATCCGGTTTTCAATGAAGTGCTCCTCTCCCCATACCACGAGCCGCAGTATACGTCGCAAAAGCAGGATCTTCCACCCCCGCCCGAAATCATTGACGATGTGCCGGAATATGAGGTCGAAAAGGTTGTCGACTCCAAACTTGTGCGAGGGAAGCTCAAATACCTCGTACATTGGAAAGGGTATCCAAATGAAGAACGCACCTGGGAGCCAATTGAGAATTTGACGAACTCTCAAGAGGCCATTGACGAATTTCATAAATCAACTCCCAGTGCTCCTCGCGCCCTCAACACCCTAGAGATGTCGCAGCTGAAGTTCCGACCCGTGTTTGAAATGACGGAGCCTGAGAGACAGAAAGGAGTGGCACAGTGGTGGGCCGGTAAGTTCCAGGGTAGGGAACAAGGGCGATCGGGACGCTCGCCTTGAAGGGGAGGGTCATGTCATGGATGCTTTTTTAAATTATCTTATCTTATCATATCTTATCCATCCATCACTAATCACGCTTATTCCTGCTTACTCATTATTCATTACGCTCCTTCTCGCACTATCCTTACTCGCTGACCGATCCTATGATTTCATTATTCTATGAAGTTCCACGACGTTCTATCATCTATCCTTATGTAGTAGTTAATTCCCTGGTCCGTGCGCAGCCGCTGAAGGGTATATAAGTAGGTAGTCCTCCTGTACTTATCCCCTAGTTTCGACCTGGTCAATTCTACCTGGCTACGTCCAGAAGCTGCTCCTTATCTCCGTGCTGTGTCAGTTCCCCTGCCCCACCGCTCTCTCTTGTCTCCCTCCTCCTCTGACTGAGTTCCGCGTGACCCGGCTACCATTTGCGTACCCGTAGTCCGTCGCTGACAAGACATGAATGTTAGCATTGGGCAACAGGAGCGATGTTGTAGGATAGATGAGCATGTTTGTAATGGAGAAGAGCGACTTGTCATCAGCAATATGCTCAGATTTAAAAAGAGTACATACTATGCACCTACAAGACTGCTTGGACATCATTGATCTAAGGAATGGCTGCTATATGACCACATTGAGGCCTGAGAAACACAACCATTACATTCTTCTGGATGGGCCACTAGCTGGAAAACTGAAGTGGAAGAGTTAATTCTCTTGAGCAAAAGCAACAGAATGTACTCCAAAATGCAGACACAAACCAGCCAAATTCAGGTCAGGACCATACATGACCCTTCAATGAAACTCTTCAGCAAATAGAACAGTCACTGCAGGACTTGAGTGCATTGTAGGCAATCCCTTCAATGAATCTACTTGGAATACATCATCTACTTCGGTATGAGTATGCATTCTCAAGGACGTTTTGTCTTCACTTCATAAATATAAGGTACAATTTAATTAATTATTTGTTCTACATGGCAAAGTTGAAGCTCTGGTCAGTGTGTGGCCACTGGGCCAAGGTGATAGTGGTGATGGAGAGTCAGAAAGCATGCTCCGGAGTCGGCTGAGTGCTTTTGTTTGCATGGATTGTGGGAACTACTTTCCCTTAACTGTATATTAGTAAAGCTTAACAATGCATCACATGCTTATAGGCTAATTTAAAATGCTTCCGCTAGGAAGGTCATTCCTACAATCTGCACAAACAAAAGCACTTGGCTGACTCCAGAGCATGCTTTCTGACTCTCTATCATCACCATCACCTTGGCCGCATGGTGAACAGTTTGTCAATCTTGTCCCCACAGTCCGTGGCCATCTATTGTCTTCATCCCTCAGTCTCTCTGCATTCTTTGTCCTTGCCACAGCTTTCAGCACAAGACAGCATGGCACAACTAGATCAGGTGAGTGAGCTAACCATGTGTGCTGCTCCAATATCTAAGTTTTCTTTCTAGTAGATCAACGTACTTAATGGACTACGATGCAGACAAGATTTGGCTTGAAAGGCAAGCAGTATTTCTTTATCCTTTGCTTGTCTTCCAGTGAGCACATTCTGTAATCCACAGGTCACAACATATTCGAGCTCAGGATCCACAAGAGGCATCTATCTACACTGTTGCCAGAGCACACTCAAGTGAGATCATCAAGCAGATCATACATCCTTTCAAAGTTCTGTATTCTCAGCAGTCTATTTCTTTAGCTTGGCATGTCATCATTGTGTAGATTAGTGTCAGTAGGCAGATTCTTGCATAGTGTTAGGTGGAGTCTAAGAGACAGCTCAGACTGGGCAGGCCTCAGCTGACTGTTGTCTGGGACATGCTATACTCGAGCGGGGACTCGGGACACGCTGTATTCAGGCTAGGTTGTCACAGAGGTAAGAGGATTAATACAATGTACACTGATACAGGAGGGATGAGTCTCACCTAGGTTGTCATGGAGGTAAGAGGAAAAGCAGAACAAGGAGTTCATGCGATTCCTGGTCCCTTTTATAGTGATGACTGTGAGACTATATTATCTAAGATTACCTAAATGATCAGAATGGAACAAATGAAGGTCAGGTGAAAGGAGTGTGGGAAATGATTGAAAAGACGATTAAATATGATGAAAAGGGGGGGTTAAATTAAAAGAAATGGTAAAAAGGAAGTAAAGGAAAAGGAAAAGTTCGAGTTCGACACATAGTAGACTTTAGACTAGACAAAAGAAATTGTGAGAACTCAGTGCAGAAAGTGATTGTAATACAGAAGGTAAATTCATTATTTCAACGAATGAAGTAGTAGTCAGAAAATTGAAAGAAAAACAATCTCAGATGGCCAAAAGTAAAATGCATATGCTCATGGAATCGTTTCTGGATAAGGAGGCAATAGTCTTTGATGATGACGAGGACAGTCTGCTCAACAATGATGAAGGTGTGAAGGCACTCATTTCTGTGGCATGATAACTCACAAAGCATTTCAACAGATAAGTCTTTTATTGATAATGATGTCCCCTCAAGTGCTAGTTTGGCCTCATTGTCTCAAATCACACTGGATATGGGACCTATGGAAGATCTTGAGGGTATTGTGGAGAGGTTCAGGAAGCATGCACATGCTGATCCTACCTCTTACAATTGTTCCAAGGAGAGCTACCTAGCTCTTTGATCTATTCAGAAGACCAGCCGGTTTCCTCCTGAAATGGAAGTTGATGACTCCAAGTATGAATTACTGATGGTTTGCATTGCTGTGCATATTGTATTCTTTATTACCTCTTTATTTGACTTTTATATTGTTTGAAAGCCCAGGAAGGAAATGAGATTAGCTGCTTTTGCTCAGGTTTGGCTTCCAGATGACTGCTTGGCTTTGGCTGTGATGGGTCTTCCTGGTCAAATATATGTATGGGCTCCAAGTGCAAAATCTGTCCATGATTCATATGTCGCTCATGGCATCACATTGCCACACTGCAGTCTTTTGTTTGTTCTATCCAGTGACATCAATTTGGTGTTCAAGTGTTGGGATGGACAGCATATCAGAAAATTTGAAGTTGGGAACTGGGTCACAATCTATTGAGGGACTTATTGTAATGACTTTGCCATCGTGCGTGAAGTGTTGGAAGGTGATGCACTGAAATTAGCCATTGCACTGCACATACCGACAAAGAATGGTACTAAGTTGAAATGCACAGAACATGCTCTTGTAACACCTGGTCAATTAGCTGCTCAATTTCTGGAGGAAAAAGCAAAGATTCGCATCATTTTGGACAGTCACTTTAAATTTTGCAAGGCGGACTATGTGGATAACTTGCAAATTCTTACCATGCCTGGCTTGCATTCTGTTCGATGAGCTTCGCCTTCTTTACATGATGTCTTTTTATTTTCTCATACAGATCTTGGCAACCTTGAGGATGTAGAATTCTACATTCAGCGTGGGGACAGCATTGTAGTCATTTCTGGTCCATTTCAGACAATGGCTGGCATAGTCACAACCCTTACTGCCCTTTTCAGAAGTATTGTCACATGTCAAATTCATGTGGTTTTGATGCGTCTTGTGGCATAACTGCAGAAATTCGAGTAAATGATGATTTACTGTGTCAATTCCTCACAATACATGTTCATTAAGCACTCAAAAAAATGTACTTGCTCATCCGATTCCAAATCTGTAAAAATATCTGAGGTTAGATGAATTTGTTTGTCAAAATAAGTCAAACAATGTCGACCAGCCCTGTTTCAACACCTCACCCTCACTATATGCAAAAATCATACCCCTTTCCTCTCATCCCGTAATTTTTTTTTCTCCACCTGTAAATTAGGTTTACATGTATGGCAATCCCATGCATAAGTTTGGTGTCATTCTGTGCACTATTCGTGGTGTAATGGGGATGTTTCTGTTCTTCGGACACCTGCTCTCACCCAGGTTTGGACAGTCCATTTCATACAGCTCTGCCAATTTGACAGGTAAAAATACAAAACTTCTTGCATTACATAGACAATCTTATCTACTACAGCCTGGGTTATTTGGGGGCCCCTCCACCTTGATTTGACACTGTAGTGGTGATTTATTTTTGACCTGCATGCCATAGCACCATGCGCCATCTGCACATCTGAAGTATAGAAGCTGGGAACAACATGTTGCTTCATAAGTACTACTCCATCTCAAGAAGAGATGGCCACAGATATCTCACTGGCATACCAGGTGAGCATATCAGCTGTGTCGACACTGTGCAGTGTGATGGCAGAGACAGCAGCATGCTGTTCCTGCAGTACAGGTAAGCCAGCCTTGCTGGCATCTGGAATCCCGGCACAGGAACCACCATCACTGCAGCTGCCACAGACAATGGCTGAGGTGCATATGGCGACTGTGGGACGTCTGCACGATGTGCTGTAGATCCTGTGTATGGGTTGTTTAGGATCAGTAGTTTGTTTGGGGACGTGTTTCCATTGAGTTTTGCAGTAAATATATGCTCAGTATGAGTGCGGGAAAAACTCGGTACACATCAGTACGTGTCGGTACGCGTCAGTACTGTAAGGCACTCTGGACCTGATGTGAGTGTCAGTATGGAGCCAGAACAAGCGAGATATCAACTCTGGTACGAGACAATAGCGATAGCAGAGACGAGAATGAGAACAAGACAAGAGATGAGACTGAAGACAAGGTTGCCACAAAACTAACTGTTGCGGAGACTAACTGCATGCATGGAAGCTGCCCTATCTGAGGGGAACTCTGTGGTAGTATTTTCCTCCCTTGCTACCTATGACAGGGAAGCCTCTAAATACAAGGTGCAAGAGATCTATCTACAGGAAAATTATTCCAAAGTGAGTATAATGTGCATACTGGGTGAAACATAGAGTGTCGGAGAGAAAACATTTGGAATGTAAGAGAAACATAGAAAATCAAAAGAAAACCTGTCCATGCGACTACTTCCCCATTTGCATCGGTCCATCATCTGGTCATATTGCAGCTCCACCAGAACTGAGATCCTCCAATCGGTGAGTCATCACCCATCATCAGGCAGATCTCTGGTATGCATCCCAACTGACTCCAATGATATAAGCTTTCCGGTACGTCCTGAATTGCCAGGGGGATCTTCCTAGTGATCCACTGATGTGATGTCAGGCAAATTGTCCTGTGTCTGGTATGTGTCAGGCAAACCATTCTGAGTCCGGTACGCATCAATACTTGTTGGAACATGTGACGGATGGCCTCTAGAGGGATCTGCAGTGGTTGGCCGCTCGTTGGAACTCTACAGTGCATATTCCTGGTGTGTCAGCATGATAGGCGGCGTGCCATACCTATACATTCCCGCTGCTGCTGACGCCGACGATTGTCCAGTCGTTAGGTGCCCATTTGGCGACTTTGTCCGCTCCCATTCACACTCAGTGTGCACCTGTTCATACAAAGGCTGCACAGACGGGGTGCGGCTCAACTGGCGCAAGCTGCGGGGTGAGGGCAAATGTGCCTGCGCCTGCACCTGCGTCGCTGTTGCCGTCCCCATACCCACACCAGCACTGTCATTGATGTGAAGCGTGTCACTCTGCTTGAGCAGGTGGCGCACCTGCACTGGGTGTGGCATCTGAATCTGTCTTTGCTCCCTGTCTTGCAAACTCCGATGTCTGTCGAGCGGCCTGTCGAACTTGTCAGCACTTGCACTTGAGCTACTCGATGACTCTGATGAGGACAAGTCATCTGGTGGTGGCTGCTCCCGTTCTTGGTATGAACTTTGATGCTGGTGTTGGCACCATTGTTGGGATTGCTGCTGGGATTGATAATACTGACACATGTCCTCTGGCTCCTCCGTGATCCCAGATATCCCAAACCCTGCAAAACTTGCACTCTGGTACTAGCTTGTTGCCATAGCCATCACTGGCAGGCCATGCATTGGTCAGGCACTGACGCATGTCTTAAAGCCTCGTCTTGTTCTTTCCCCCACTCACGCACAAAATGCACTGCAGACTCCTGGTGGATGCCACACTCCTGCTGCTCACCATAGTTGTCCGCAGGCGCAGAGCAATGGGACTGTGATCATGACTTTGCACTCACTTTCCCCTTTGCCTCACGGTCCCACATTGTTGTTGTTGTGGTCTGCAGGATATTGATAATCATACCATTCACTCATTCTTCTCGGGATTGGTTGCACTGTCTGTGCCATCCCCGTCGCAAGTGCGTCTGCAGGGAGCATCCTCACACACTGCATCCCCTGAGCCTGTGCATGCCCCAGGCCCGATGTCACCACACTTGCATGCTGGAAATGTGCAGCCCCAGGGAGTGTCTGTGTGTGGCTCGCTGTCACCATCATCTGCATGGCCGAGGCCGAGGCAGAAGAGTAGCAATCAGCGGATTCGACAGGTACGCTCACCCGCCCGCTGTATGCACGAGATGGTGGGCAATGATGCATTGCAGCATGGCTGCTGCTGCTGTTGGATTTCTGGCCTGGCATCTGTGCCTCTGGATACGCAGTATACTGTGCACCACCCACAGCATCTCATTTGCGGTGCCGAGGCCGGGCGGGGCTCAGTGCGCAGGTGCGATTTGGATGGGGTGAGTGTCGCTTTTGTGCTCGATTTCAGTGGGTACGAGTTTTGCTGGGTGACATCCAATGCATGTGAATACGAGGATGACGAGGGCACGTGGGACATGCCAGCATTTGCACTAATGCTCTCCTTTATTCCCGACTCAGCTCTACATTCCGTGAATTTTAAAAGAAGAAAAAAAAGGAAATTCATGAATAAGTCTTTATTCACACCACACTATATATCAGGCTGTAGTAGATAGGATTGTCTATGTAATGCAAGAAGTTTTGTATTTTTACCTGTCAAATTGGCAGAGCTGTATGAAATGGACTGTCCAAACCTGGGTGAGAGCAGGTGTCCGAAGAACAGAAACATCCCCATTACACCACGAATAGTGCACAGAATGACACCAAACTTATGCATGGGATTGCCATACATGTAAACCTAATTTACAGGTGGAGAAAAAAAAATTACGGGATGAGAGGAAAGGGGTATGATTTTTGCATATAGTGAGGGTGAGGTGTTGAAACAGGGCTGGTCGACATTGTTTGACTTATTTTGACAAACAAATTCATCTAACCTCAGATATTTTTACAGATTTGGAATCGGATGAGCAAGTACATTTTTTTGAGTGCTTAATGAACATGTATTGTGAGGAATTGACACAGTAAATCATCATTTACTCGAATTTCTGCAGTTATGCCACAAGACGCATCAAAACCACATGAATTTGACATGTGACAATACTTCTGAAAAGGGCAGTAATGATGAGTCAGTTGTACTCAAACATGTCTGCCACATAGACAGTCTTTTGGTTGGCTTGTCAAACAAGGAGATCAAGAACACTGGGCTTGAGTTTCTGACTTCTTGTGGAAAAGTTCAGGATCTTCAGGATTCAGAACCTGTATTGCAGGACATTACTGTTTCTCAGAAATCTATTCATTGACTATTCAATACTGGTGACAATGTCACCATGAAAGCAGGCCCATGTTCAGGATTGTCAGGCTTCATTGTGATGATCAAAAAAAAAGGATATTGTTATTTTTTAAATGAATACGAGGATCTGGTATGCATTATCTATATTAATTACAATTTTGGAATGATATGAATATTTCTTAAACACTGAATATTTGATTGACTTGGGTTCAAACTACTGATGCGATCAACAGTACAATTTTGTGCAAAGCCAGGATTCACCCTTTGGCTTATGGCACTAGCATCATTGTAAAGGATGGACAATTCAAAGGTCATAGGGGGTTTGTCTTACAGGTCAATTCTGAAGTCGTGTGAGTGTGTGTGTTTGATCACATAAAACAAACAGTACGACTTGTAATTGTGTCACAATTGTGAAACTGACTATTTTCTCTGCTAAGCTTGAACTTCCCTTGCACTCCATTGAGGAATGCTTGCATGATGACACAGTGAAGAATAAGATAAGGGACCTCCTTGCATATGAACGAGAGGTGTGCAACCCTTATATTGGTGTGTATGTGCTGATCTGGGGGCTTGATGGAAAGGCAAAGTACGTGAAAGGGTTTTGTGGCTATGTCTTGAGTGTCGATGAGACCATGAAGACTGCACAAGTCTCATATGGTAACAATAACAAAGTTGAGATGCTCTCACTAAAGAATCTGGTCTCCATGTACATCTTTGCTGCTTACACTGAATTTTCTCACTGATTCACCACACATTGGACCAGGGATCATATTGCATGCTTGGATCTGCAGTATCCATTAACCATTACAGAGCAAAAAGAGTATATGGAGCACTTTAAGGAGAAACAAATCAGCATGCAATTTCCACGATCACCGACTCCACCACCTCTGTTGACCTCTTTGAGCTCTGATGCCTGGGCTGTACAGCCTGATGAAATGGACAACTCAGAAGCATTACTACCTGTTTTGGGTAAGAAGTAAATGGAATTATTGAAAGCTTGTACTGATGAACCTGAAGATTTTTTGGGACCAGGAATATGTATATTCTCACCTGCCATCCAGGCGAGATTTTCTACACACAAGCTTCACATCAAAGAATGGTCAAAGGATAGATGCGGGACAGTTGTTGTCAGTGCCTCAATTGGCAATCATGCAGACTGCACATCATTGTACAATCAATGTTGTGTCAATGTTGATGTGGACACTGGTCATGGCATTTTGTCTTTGCTTTTGCATGTGTCTGACTTGACTACTCATCCGCCCACAAGGAAAGGCGAGTTTGTTATACAGATCAGAGCCCTCCTTGAAGTAGACATTGGTAGAATTCTCTAAGTCATTGCACTGCCCCGAGCAAGAGATGGACCAAAGAAAGTTACTGTCTGCATTCTGGGGACAAAAAAAGGCTTTAGGATGAGCTTAGCTCAAATGTCACAATGGTTGAACTGCTTTAAGAATGAAGGATAAGTAATTCAATAATTTTTACACTGAACATCTTGCTAAGCAACACAATTCAGCATTCCATTCTCAATACACGCCCCTTAGAAAAGCATTGTAACTTATTGTTAATATATTTGATGTCATGGCCCTGGCATGATCGCAGCAGAGAAAAACAATAGCTACAAGGTATTTCATCTGACCATCAGTGTTCATTCTTTACTATTGTACTCTCGCTATGCCTCCAATTTGCCTGCCACAAATTGACCTGCTTACCATCCATGAGCATGATACTGACAGCAGTGACAGCAGCTATACTAGCAACAGCAAAGATGATGAGTCTATCAGTAGCCCATCAGCAAGTTCATGCATCTCTGTCCCCACAGGATGCAAATGCATAAATCAGGCAAGTCAAGCAGTTATTTTATTGATCAGAAGACTGATCAGCTTCGAGACAGAACAAGCCTGAGATATGGAACACAGTTAAACAAGAGCAACAGGTGGCATCTGCCAAAGAGACAATAGCAGTGAGTAGCCTTCATTCATACAATTTAGTAACATTCAGCTGATTCTAGTTGAGGTGGAGAAATCAGAATGGGATGATAATGAAATTCAAAAAGATGGAGAAGATGAGGACTCAGAGTTCATGGTGAGCAAAGAGCCTATCTTTATGGGATGCCTACTGATAAATGACCAGCCGCAATCTGCAGAAAATCTGCTCATGGGCTTTGCGGACTATAAATGCAAGATTCAAGACATTATTATAAATATGGAGTATGATCCTAAGGTAGGAACTGCCTGTGGGTGTAACAGGCCATCCAAGATGTGTTTATACTGCTGTATTGATTGTGCGTGTGCTGATGTCATCTGCAATGCATGTTTATTAAACTGTCATGTCTATTGTCCTTTCTATTGGGCAGAGGTATCGACTGGCACATACTTCAAGTGCTTAGATCTCTCTGTACTAGGTCTCAAGGTTTTCTTGGGTCACTGTAGCCACGAATGCCTGTCAATGATGTCTGGTGGCTATGATCTTTCAGTAGGAGATGTAAATGGCATTCACAAATGCTGAGTTGTATACTGCACATGTGTGGAAAGAGATGAGGGTGTGCTACAGTTAATAAGTTATGGTCTATTTCCTGTGTCTGTAAAGCATCCTAAAGTAGCATTCACATTTAATGCCCTTCGAGACTTTCATACCCATACAACTGTGTCAAAGAAATCTGCATATGACTATATGATCAGCCTCCAAAAGAAAACCAACAACTTTCTGCCTTCAGAAGTAAAGGTATATACATTACTTGTGTGCTTTGATCTTAGAATAACATTTAACATTAGGTACCTAGCCAACAATTCATTTGTATTGCACATTATTGGCAATTTCTACTTGCCGAGCAAAGGAGCAGTCAGCTTCACAAAGTTGACAATACTTTGCTCTCTCACCTGCATGGATCATTTGTAGTTGTCTGTCTTGCATGTCCCCTTCCAGGCTTCAATAATGATCATGAACTTAGCTCACAGTAAGTGGCACAAATTTATTTGGATGATGCTTGTTCTTATTGTTATGAGAAGCTACAAAAATCAGAAGAATATATCAGTGGATGCAAACTTTCATCTTATTGGATTGAGCAAGAGAAATAATCTACATGAGAGGGCAATGTGGGATGGCCATGAATATGTCAGGAAACAAGAAGAACTTGAGGTACATATAAAAAGGCATAATGCAGTAACAGAAGAGGTATGCATAGATTAATTAATTGAAGATTCTATTTTTATAGAATAATAAAAATCTATATGCTCAAGGTTCCAAGCTATTGAAAATGCAAACATGCTGAAGCATTGTGGGAAAAATGTGAGTAGCCTTGTCATGATTCTATGTAGGCATGGGCTTGGTGAGCCTGAAGGAGTGGTGAATCTGCAACATGGCAAAAGGTGAGTTGATATGACTACCGCATTCCTGCAGAAAATGTATTAAACTTGCCTTAGACATATCAACATAGACTATGCACTTGCAGGCACACTAAAAGGCAAGGATTATATCAGACAATTCATTCTCTCATACAATATTGGTTGTCAATACTCTGTTAAGCTGGTGAAGCACTTTGAAGAATGCTTCCCTGAGGCTGTTGATATGATTCGTGAGATGAAAATTCTTGTCGACAAGTTACATCTTTTTGGACACATTGAGTCATGCCAGTATGGCTTCTCATTCAACTACACTAATGGAGTCAGACATACTGATGGCGAGGAAGTCGAGCATTAGTGGTCAGAAGCGAATCAAGTTGCTGGGAGTACAAAGCAAATGGGACCGGGCCATCATTGTGATACGCTAGATGATATTATTGGTGCATGGAATTGGACCAAGATAGAGTTTATGGGTACATCTTGTGCAGTTTTTATATTATAGAAGAATATATCTATATTCAATATACTCAATATAGCACGGATGCTCACTAAGCACTACTCAAAAGCACTAGAAACATATGAAAGACTTAAGCTTGACTTTGATTCTTCAGATGCAAGTATGCAGTGCATCTATGGTGAAAACCTTGTTAAGAAGTGGGAGGGCATGGATATGGCACCTTACAAAGATGAGAAAGGTGAATGGGATAGTGTCTATCAACCTAAGCTCTCTTGTAAGTCTACTTACCCATTCATTGCAAGGACAGGTGGATATCAAGCTTAGCCTCTCATCAATAGCAGAACTCATGCTTGTGCTTCTGAAATACTTTGCTAATTCTACATGTGATCATTACTTCTAGATCCTTTGCAAACTAAAGTACTTGAGAGGAAAGCCCTTCAGCCTAGTAATGGACATCACTCAAAGGCAAGAGGGAAGCTTGCTATGTTTATAAGTTTTGGTATGACTCTCCAGTTTCACAGGTAAGAGCTTAATGACAATTTCATTTTTATAACTAACTTTTATCATACTATCAGTGATGGACTACAGATATGCAAGAGGTAACCAGGTTGCACAGAACTCAGTCAGAGGAAGGGAGAAGAGAGAGAGTGGTGAGCCAGAGGAGCTGACACAGTGCAAGGATAAGGGACAGCTTCTAGACGTAGCCAGGTAGAATTGATCAGGTCAAAACTAAGGGATAAGTACAGGAGAACTAATTACTTATATACCCTTCAGAGGCTGTGCACAGACCAGGGAATTAGCTACTACATAAGGATAGATGAAAGAACATCATAGAACTTCATAGAACAATAGTATCATAGGATCAGTCAGTGAGTGATGAGAGTGTAGGAAAAGGACATAATGGATATGAGTAAACTGAAATAAGTATGATTAGTAATGAATGGATAAGATATGATAAGATAAGATAACAGGGAATGATAATAAAAATGAAAATAATTAGATCGTCTATGACATGACCCTCTCCTTCAAGGCGAGTGTCCCAATTGCCCATGTTCCCTACACTGGAACTTACTGGCCTACCACTGTGCCACTCCTTCCTGTCTCTCAGGCTCTGTCATCTCAAATATGGGTCAGAACTTTAGCTGCAACATTTCTAAGGTGTTGAGGATACAAGGAGCACTGGGAGTCGACTTATGAAATTTGTCAATGGCCTTTTGAGAGTTCATTAAATTCTCAAGTGGCTCCCAGGTGCATTCTTCGTTTGGGTATCCTTTCCAGTATATGAGGTATTTGAGCTTCCCTTGCACTAGCTTGGAGTTGACAACCTTTTCTACCTTGTACTCTGACACATCATCAATGATCTCAGGTGGAGGTAGAGGATCTCACTTTTGTGATGTATACTGCAGCTTGTTGTATAGGGAGAGGAGCACTTCATTGAAAACCAGATAGACTTTCTTCCATATATGTAAAAGGTTAAGCTTGTATGCTGACATGCCGATTTTCTTTTCAATGACAAAAGGCCTATAGCATTTGTCTCCCAGCTTCTTCATAGGATGATCTGTCTTTAAGTGAGTCCCTTCAAGCATGACCTTATCCCCCAGTTTATACTCAATGGATTCTCCCTTTGTCCTGTTGTAGAAGTACTTCATGGTTTCAGCCACATGCTTCAATGCCAATTCAGCCTCCTCTCTGATCTTGGCCATTCAGTCGGCAAACTGCTTGGCAGACTCATTGGTCAATTTGCATCTAGGATTCATGCCCTTGTACAGATATCTCCCATGGTTGAAAAAGAAGGGGGATGCTCTTGTCGACATCTGTTCCTTGTCATTGTACATAAATTCCGCTAGTGCAAGCCATCCTGTCCAGTCCAACTGATGGTGGTTAACAAAAAGATGAAGGTACTGTTCAATCTCTTGGTTTATCCATTCTGTCTAACTATCCATCTGTGGGTGATATGCTGTTGATGGGTTTCCCTCAATGCCCAATAACTGGTATAGCTCATTCATGAATTTGGACTCAAACTGTGATCCTCTGTCATGAATAAACTTACATGGTATGCCATGTAGCCTGAAGACATGATCCAAGTAGAGCCTTGCCATTCCTTCTGACGTTACGCTCACAGAGGTAGGGATTACATGCACCTGTTTACTGAACCTGTTGACAAAGATACAAATCACGTTATGCCCATTGGACTTGGGGAGTTCACCAATCAGGTCTGCCGTGATGATTTCCCAAGGACCTTTTAGGATCTCATTCAGATTCAGGGGATTATGTGGTTTTGCTTGGTGTGCCTTAGTACATTGGCATGCATCACATCCTTCGACATACATTCAAACATCTCACTGGATTCCTGGCCACCAGTAGTTATGTGTGATCAACTCGTGGATCTTATAGCATTCTGGGTATCCTGTGAGTGTGCTGTCATGATGGTTTTAGATGATGTCTTCACAGAGTTTATGGTCTTTCAGCACATAGATCCTGCCTTTCCACATCAACAACCCCTCTTCTTCCTCATCCCACTCTCATTCCTTTCTTTCTAATGCCTTCACAACTGCTCTATCCCTGTTGTTTTGTACCCTCTTAATTCATTTAATGAAGTCTGCATCTAGTGCTTCTAGCAGTGTTTCATTTACGAATAGGTCCAGTTTGAGCAAAATAATGTCAATATTGTTGTTCTCCCCCCTCTCATGGTCTGCTCATCTCGAGAGGAGGTCAGCCTTGGTCATCAGGGCACCCAGTTTATGGAACAGTTGGAAGTCGTAGTTTGCTAACTCCTGTAGCCATCTCACTTGTCAGTGGTTAATCTTCTGGGGTTTTTGGAAATACTAGAGGTTGAGGTGATCCAACCAGATTTTGAAAGTTTGCATTGCTCCCAGAAGATATTATTACTAGTCATCCAGTGCACACATGATCGTGAACATCTCTTTGTCATAGATTTCATAATTATGCTCTGCTTGGCTAAGCACTTGTGATCAGTATGCAATTGGATGTCATTTTCCATCAATGAGTTGGGACAGAATGGCACCATTGGCAAAATGTGATGAATCGGCCTCCACCCAAAATTGACCATCATCAGTAGGTACTGCAAGTATGGGTTCCTCACAGAGCTTCTGCTTCAGACATTCAAAGGCCTCTTGTTGCACCATCTCCCACTTCTACTCTACATCTTTGGTCAACACTGTCAGGGGCTTTGCATAGTGACTGAATGCTAGGATGAAGCAGCAGTAGTAGTTACAGAACCTGAGGAAAGACTGTAGTTCTTTTTTGTTCTTAGGGACTGGCCAATCTTTTATGCCTGCCACTTTGGCTGGATCTATGCAAATCATTCCATTGCTGAGGATATGCCCAAGATAGTTCACAGTCTCTTGAGCAAAACTGCACTTTTCTGGCTTTAAGAACAGCCTATTTGCTCACAACACTTCCAGGACTTGTCGGACGAGTTTGTCATGATGTTCGCGAGTTCGTGTGAAGATCAGGATGTCATCTATATAGACTATGATGTGTCCATCATTGACGAGTTCTCAGAAGATCTCGTTCACAAATCCTTGGAAGGTTGCCAGTGAGTTTGTGAGACCAAAGAACATGACCATTGGTTTGAATAGACCGCGGTTTGTCCTGAAGGCAGCTTTATGCTCATCACCCTCTCAAATCCAAATGTTATTGTAACCCCAGTGTATGTCAAGCTTCATAAAGAATTTCACCTACTTTGTCTTGTCGATGAGCTCTTGGATCAAGGGTAATGGGTATTTGTTCTTAATCATCATCTCATTGAGCCTGTGATAATCCTGTATAGGGTGAAGCTTGCCATCCTTCTTTTTGATGAAGAAGAAAGGGGATGCCATCTCAGATTGAGAGTTACAAATATGGCCAGTTCTCAGGTTTTCGGTGAGAAATTCGTCAAGTGCCACCTGTTCTGATGGACTGAGTGGGTAGATCTTATAGTCAGAGAGCTTTGAACCTGGTTTGAGTTCAATAGTGTGATCCCAAGGGCATCTCTCTGGTAACTGGTCAAATTCCTGTTCACTGAAGATGTCTGCAAACTCATTTACATAGTCTGGGACCTCCTCTAGTGCCTGTTGCCTGACCTTCAGCACTTTCCTCAGATCGGACTTAATATACCTGTCCCAATTGAAGAGAAAGAGCTGATCATCATCTTCAAGTTCCACCAGATCAAGGTTTTCATTGAGGTCTGCATCAATTTCCTCTAGACTACAGATATAGCTGCATACATTGGGGCATTGATCAAATTCAATTGTAGACTTTTGCCAGTCGATGTTGGGATTGTGCAGCTTCAACCATTCATGTCCAATGAATACATCTGTTTTCCCTAGATCCGTGACTGCAAAGTGAATGTGCTCTGAATGATCCTTAATCATCATGCACATTTCCATAAATTCTGTGATTGAACTGTCCTTATTGAGCATGCCATCAGCATTATAGACTCAGATCAGGATAGGTGTCTTTTTTGTCCTGATCTGATGCTTTTCAATAAAGGATCAGTTGATACATGAGCCAGTGCAGCCACTGTCCAGTAGTGCATCCATCTTGAACTGATTACCGGTGTTGGTTGTTTGGAGGAGAATTGGTACCATGAGCTGTTGCCTCCAAGACTCTCTTATAAACCATTTTGGACCCCTCAGGTCCCTAACAGCTGCCACAGCATCTGATTCTTCTAGCACAATGATTTGATGCACCATCTCTTCATTTGCTTCAGTATGTCTCTGCTGTTTCATCTACACTCAGAGAGTCGTTAAAGCACTTTTGAGTTTATCCTCTTTGAGATGCTGTACAACCCATGGTGCAGTAAAGGGGACAGGATGATCTCTCTGGGACTTCCTCTCAGCTTGTTTTGATGAGTTTTCATTTTTCACGGATTTCGGTTCAGTTCCGGCCAAGGAAGAAATAGAATTAAAAGATTCAGAAGGAGATTTTACATGATTTTCAGATGCAGGAATAGAATAAGATGATGAGACAGAAATGTTGTTACATGTAGGCATATCTATACTACTAACTACTGGTACAGGAACAGAAGGAATATTTTTGCAAGTGACATTTTTTTAAATATTTTTTTGTGTTTTATCTAAATTATCTACAGAGTCCATAGAATTATCAAAAATGGCCATTTGAAAAACCAAAACTGAACTTATCCCAGTCAGTGCCATGTTTACTGCTGGGGCTTCACAAAATCCAACTCCTGCTCAAAGAGCACCTCCTCTTCTTCCTCCACAAAGTTTGACTCCTTGAGCATCATGGTCTTGTCTGCCCAGACTTTTCTCTCTTGTGGTTCTATCCTCATCAACACAGCCCTTATCACCTTCTTCTGCTTCAGGCAATCCCTCTTTAGGTGTCCCTGCTCTCCACAGTAGTAGCAGGCACCTGATTGCTTTAGCTCTTTGAGCGATATATCCATCGGCTTCCCCATGCCTCTATATGTGACCCCAGTGGCATCACACCTTTCAGAGATTCTAGGTGCAAATTTTTGAGTGGGTTTAGGTGGGGGTGCCTGAGGTCAGGGTGGGGCAGCACGCATTTGTTTGATTGCCCTCATCTAGCATCTTACATTGTCAAACCAAATGGCTTTTTCTTGCCAGCCTTTGTATATGGTCAGGACTGTATTGCTCATTTAGATTTGGTATATAATTCTTTGTCCAACGCATTCTTTAGCTTGTGGATGAGGGTGTTGTTGTTCATGGGATTCTTGCTATATCCTGCTGCTCAATGGTAAATGTCAAATTGCTGGAAGAATTGGTCGGCAATGATGTCTTGGGTGTGCTTCCAGCTATCCAGTTTCTGCATGGCATTTTGGTGTTCATTCAGATCTCTGAATGCCTTTTCCAGTTGTTCGTTGAACTTCTGGCAGCTGACGAGCAAGAAGATCAAGTATCTATCCATTTTGATGCTTTCCAAGAAGTTCTGGGCCTAGAGTGCCACTGTGCCTTCTGTCATGAATGATAACACAAAAAGGAAGTAGTCTATGTTGTTCATGAAGTCCCCTGTGTTAGCTTCAACGTAGAGGGTAATGGCATGTTCAAACTTCTTGTAGTCTCATCTGTTGAACATCTTGGGTTTGGCGATGTGTCTTCCTCCACTGCTGTTTGTCATTTGGGGAGGAGGGACAGGTGGTGCCATGGCTGCTGGTGTGGGGTTTGCCAACAATCCTAGGCCATGTAGTGTGTTGATGATTTCCTGCATCATCGCATTTGAGATTGCCGGTGCTCCTGCAGCTGGTGCAATGAGAGTTTAAGGGTCTGACATGATAGGCGATGGTGCTGGTGGTGAATGGGGAAGTTGGATGGCTCTTAGCTCATCATCTAGGCATGCAAGGTCATCATCAGTCAGCAGTGGTAGGTTTTCAAGGACAGCATTAGCAGTATCTTCTCATGGTGTACGCCAATGAGGGGCCGCTGATCCAGATGGTTGATTGTATGGATGTGGAGCCAGCTCAGATCAGAAACAACACTGCCAGCTAACAGGTGGTGTGGATGCCTGCAGATCTGATTGAGCACTGTAACAAAAACTCCAGGTGTGGTGGTCGACTTTCACTTGCTGATCAAACCCAGATCTTCCTCTGTGAAGACTCTAATGGGTGCCAAGAGACCTCTCTGAAGATCACCCCCAAGGCCTGGTAGCTACTCTTGAGTGGGTCAGACTCAACATTACCCCTTCTCAAACAAGCACTGGTTGATTGAATAGAAAGAAGATGGCAGTTTATAAAGTGAGTGAGTTTAATAATGAAAGTAAAGGTTTAACAATGTATTGGCCTGATCAATGCACGTGAGATCAATCTGAGAACAGGTGTGGGTCAAAGCAATCATAGTCAGGGTCACAGTCCAAGTCATTGGATGCGTCAGATAAGAATGTTGGTTTATAGTTTAGGGTTGCAGACAGGTAGTGGTCAGTTTTGAGGTGTTTGGACAAGGTAAGGGTTGAGAGTGATGATGATGGATAATAGGAAGAGGTTGAGAGTAAGAGTGATTTGCAGGGTACAGGTAAGAGGATAGAATGTAGTGTGGTAGATAGACTAGTGTCAGTATGATACACAAACATTCAGAGCCAGTTTGGTAGTGGTGACTGAGAAGCACACAAGGCGGTAAGGAGTTTTAAGTTTCAACCTTGTGTCAGCGATGGACTATAGATATGCAAGAGGTAACTGGGTCGCACAAAACTCAGTCAGAGGAAGAGAGAAGAGAGAGAGCAGTGAGCCAGAGGAGCTGACACAGCGCAAGGATAAGGGACAGCTTCTGGACATAGCCAGGTAGAATTGATCAGGTTGAAACTAAGAGATAAGTACAGGAGAACTAACTACTTATATACCCTTCAGAGGCTGTGCACAGACTAGGGAATTAGCTACTACATAAGAATAGATGAAAGAACATCATAGAACTTCATAGAACAATAGTATCATAGGATCAGTCAGCGAGTGATGAGAGTGTGGGAAAAGGACATAGTGAGTATAAGTAAGCCAAAATAAGTGTAATTAGTAATGAATAGATATGATATGATAAGATAAGATAACAGAGAGTGATAATAAAAATGAAAATAATTAGATCGTCCATGACACACTCTCTCTCCGATACCCGGTCCCTCTCAAGGACCACCCAGAAACCCATCACTGCCAATGACTCCAATATTAGTGAGATTCTCTCAACAGCAGCTTCAGGAGATTGCCACAGTAGTTGCAGCGGTGTTCACTCATCAGGCAGTGAACACCCCAGTTAGCCAAGGTACCACCTCTGCCCCAGCTATTGATGTTGCCTGGCCACATGACTTCACTGGCAGCAATGAATACCTTGACTTCAAATGTGAAGTCACTCTCTTTGTCTTGGTGAACCTGACCAAGTACCCTTCATCGTCAAGCAAGATATACCTCACCCTCTTGTACTTGAAGGGCGGCAATGTGTCAACATGGGCATAAAACTACGTTGAGGAGTTTATGACTGCAGGCATTGTACACTTTATAGAGACATGGGACAAGTTCCAAGAGTGTCTGGATGCATCATTTGACAACTCAAACTGTAAGGTGAAGATGTTAGCAAAGATGCATACAATGGTCCAAAAGGCCAAAAGGACAAGATGGCCTACAAGTTCTTCCAGGACTTCGATGTTCTGCACACAAAAGCCAGTATGACAGATGCCACGCATGACTTTGACATCTGCAATTGACTACAGAGGGCCCTCAATATCAAAGTAGTCCAAGGAGTCTTGTGGTTGTCACCAGTCCCTATGACATATGAAGAGTAGAAGAAGAAAGTGATTGAGATTGACTGTGTCGAGCAGCAAGTGCATCAGGAAAATGGCAAAAACTCATAGTTAGCCATAGTGGTATACAGTTGATTATCTCATAAGGAATATGCAAAATCCGGAATTTCATATTCCCTGTGAGATAATATTCCTGAGTAGAATGTCACTTTTGTGTGACATATGTGTGACTTGCAAAAACAAATTGATATTTTGCTACTTTTTCTTTTTTTGAAGTGCATTTTTAGGCCAAACCTGTTGCACAGAGCAAGTCTTGAGCTAACAAGGCAAATTTACATTTGATAGAGGTGCTGGCTCACTTGGTTTGGCTTGACACATCCTAATTTCCCACATGTTTTTGGTGCAAAACCTTATCTGGTAAGGAATATTTACAAAAAACATCATTCCCTATTAGGTATGAGATTTTTGTGGAATATTCCACTGAAATGTGGTTGATTCTGGGAAATTTTATTTCTTATGAGAAATATTCCCTATGAGCTAATTCGCTATGAGATAATCAACTGTATAGTCACATAGCAGTTTATAGCATGTTATAGTCATGTATAGTTGCATAGTTGTCATGGATGCTATTTAATTATTTTTATTCTCTTATCATTTTTCCCTTATCTTATCTTATCATATCTTATCCACCCATCACTAATCACGCTTATTCCTGCTTACTCATTATTCATTACGCTCTTTCTCATACTATTCTTACTCGCTGACCGATCCTATGATGTCATTGTTCTATGAAGTTCCATGATGTTCTATCATCTATCTTTATGTAGTAGCTAATTCCCTGGTCCGTGCGCAGCCTCTGAAGGGTATATAAGTAGATAGTCTTCCTGTACTTATCCCTTAGTTTTGACCTGGTCAATTCTACCTGGCTATGTCCAGAAGCTGCCCCCCACCTCTGTGCTGTGTCAGCCCCCCTGGCTCACCGCTCTTTCCCTCTCTCCTCGTCCTCTAACTGAGTTCCGCGTGACCCGGTTACCTTTTTGCGTACCTGTAGTCCGTTGCTGACACAAGGTCGAAACTACCCGCTTTACCGCCTTGCGCACTTCTCAGTCACCACTGCTAAGCTAGCTCTGAACGTTCGCATTTCTTACCGACACCAATCTCTTTATCGTGCGACGTTCTACCATCTTACCTGCACACCTACTATCACCTTCACACTCGACCTCTTCCTCTTATCCATCATCATTACACTCAACCCCTACATCGTTCAAGTACCTCAAAACCGGCCACTACCTGTCTGCAACCCTAAACTATAAACCAACATTCTTATCTGACGCATCCAATGACTTGGACTGTGACCCTGACTATGATTGCTTTGACCCACACCTGTTCTCAGATTGATCTCACGTGCATTGATCAGGCCAATACATTGTTAAACCTTTACTTTCATTATTAAACTCACTCACTTTATAAACTGCCATCTTCTTTCTATTCAATCAACCAGTGCTTGTTTGAGAAGGGGTAATGTTGAGTCTGACCCACTCAAGAGTAGCTACCAGGCCTTGGGGGTGATCTTCAGAGAGGTCTCTTGGCACCCATTAGAGTCTTCACAGAGGAAGATCTGGGTTTGATCAGCAAGTGAAAGTCGACCACCACATCTGGAGTTTTGTTACAGCGCTCAATCAGATCCACAGGCGTCCGCACCACCTGTCAGCTGGCAGTGTTGTTTCTGATTTGAGCTGGCTCCACACCCATACGCCCGACCATCTGGATCAGCAGCACAGCGTTGGAATACACCACCCGAAGACACTGCCAATGCTGTCCTCGCACAACTACCACCGCTAACTGACGACGACCTAGTACACCTAGACGACGAGCTAGGAGCCCACCAACCACCCCACCCATCGCCAGCACCATCGCCCGTGATGTCGGAACCCCAAACTCCTGTTGCACCAGCTACAGGAGCACTGGCAATCTCAAATGCGATGATGCAGGAAATCATCAACATGCTGCATGGTCTAGGACTATTGGCAACCCCCACGCCAGGAGCCTCAGCAGCACCCGTCCCCTCTCCCCAAACGATGAACAGCAATGGAGGAAGACACATCACCAAACCCAAGGTATTTAACGGGCGAGGCTATAAGAAGTTCGAGCGTGCCATCACCCTCTACATAGAAGCAAATGCAGGGGACTTCGTGAATGATAAGGACTACTTTCTTTTCATGTTATCGTTCATGATGGAAGGATCAGCTGCACTCTGGGCCCAGAACTTCTTAGAAAGCATCAAGATGGATGGCTACCTAATTTTCTTGCTCATTAGTCGCCAGAAGTTCAATGAACAACTGGAGAAAGCATTTGGGGACCCAAACGAACGCATGAACGCCATGCAAAAATTGGACAGCTGGAAGCACACTCAGGATATCACAGCCGACCAATTCTTCCAGCAGTTCGATATCTATCGCCGCACAGCAGGATACAACGATGACGCTAAAAACAACGACACCCTCATCCACAAGCTGACGAAAGCCTTGGACAGGGAGATCGTATATTGGATCGAAATGAGTGACACAGTCCCAACCACGTACAAAGGTTGGCAAGAGAAAGCCATTTGATTTGACAATGCCAGATGTCAAATGAAAGCCATCGAACAAATGCGTGCGGCCCCGCCCAGACCCCAGGCATCCCTACCTAAAACCGCTCAAACGTTTGCACCCAGAATTCCTGAAAGGCGCGACGCCACCGGAGTCACATATGGAGGCATGGGGAAGCCAATGGATGTGTCGCTCGAAGAGCTGAGGAGGGCAGGAGTCTGCTACTACTGCAAGGAATGCGGTCATCTGCAGAAGGATTGCCCACAGAGGAAGCAGGTGATAAGGGCTGTGTTGATGGGAATAGAACCACAAGAAAGAAAAGTCTGGGCAGATGAGACCGTGATGCTCAAGGAGTCAGACTTTGGAAAGGAAGAAGAGGAGACGCTCTTTGAGCAGGAGTTGGATTTTGCAGAACCCCAGCAGTGAACATGGCACTGACTGGGATAGGTTCAGTTTTGGTTTTCCAAACGGCCATTTTTGATAATTCTATGGACTCTGTAGATAATTTAGATAAAACACAAAACAATGTAAAAAGCAATGTCACTCGCAAAAATATTCCTTCTGCTCCTGTACCAGTAGTTAGTAGTATAGATATGCCTACTTATAACAACATTTCTGTCTCATCATTTTGCTCTACTCCTGTGTCTGAAAATCATGTAAAACCCTATTCCGAATCTTTTAATTCTATTTCTTCCTTGGCCGGAACTGAACCGAAATCCGTGAAAAATGAAAACTCGTCGAAACAAGCTGAGAGAAAATCCCAGAGAGATCGCCCTGTCCCCTTTATGGCACCATGGGTTGTACGGCATCTCAAAGAGGATAAACTCGAAAGTGCTTTGACGACTCTCCGAGTGTGGATGAAACAGCAGAGGCATGCTAAAGCGAATGAAAAGATGGTGCATCAAATCATTGTGCTAGAAGAATCAGATGCTGTGGCAGCTGTTAGGGACCTGAGGGGTCCAAAATGGTTTGTAAGAGGGTCTCGGGGGCAACAGCTCATGGTACCGATTCTCCTCCAAATGACCGACACCGGTAACCAGTTCAAGGTAGACGCACTACTGGACAGTGGCTGCACTGGCTCGTGTATCAACCGATCCTTTGTCGAAGAGCATCAGATCAGGACAAGAAAGACACCCATCCCAATCTGAGTCTATAATGCAGATGGCACACTCAACAAGGACGGCTCGATCACAGAGTTCATGGAAATGCGCATGACAATAAAGGATCATTCAGAGCGCATCCACTTCGCAGTCACAGATCTAGGAAAAATGGATGTGTTCATCAGACATGAATGGTTAAAGCTGCACAATCCCAACATTGACTGGCAAAAATCCATGATCAAATTTGATCGATGCCCTGATGTATGCAGCTATATCCATAGTCTAGAGGACATTGATGCAGACCCCAATGAAAACCTTGATCTGGTGGAACTTGAAGACGGCGATCAGCTCTTTCTCTTCGATTGGGATGGATACATTAAGTCCGATCCGAGGAAGGCGCTGAAGGTCAGGCAACAGGCACTTGAGGAGGTCCCAGACTATGTCAAAGAGTTTGCAGATGTCTTCAGCGAACAGGAATTTGATCAGTTACCAGAGAGACGCCCTTGGGATCATGCTATCGAACTTAAACCGGGCTCAAAACTCTCTGACTGTAAGATCTACCCACTCAGTCCATCAGAACAGGTGGCGCTGGATGAATTCCTCACCGAAAACCTGAGAACTGGCCGTATTCATAACTCTCAATCCGAGATGGCATCTCCCTTTTTCTTCATCAAAAAGAAGGATGGCAAGCTTCGCCCCATACAGGATTATCACAAACTCAATGACATGACGGTTAAGAACAAATACCCGTTACCTCTAATCCAAGAGCTCATTGACAAGACGAAGCATGCAAAATTCTTCACAAAGCTTGACATACGCTGGGGTTACAATAACATTCAGATTCGAGAGGGTGACGAACACAAAGCTGCCTTCAGGACAAACTGCGGTCTATTCGAACCAATGGTCATGTTTTTTGGTCTCACAAATTCACCGGCGACCTTCCAAGGATTTATGAACGAAATCTTCTGAGAACTCATCAATGATGGACACATCATAGTCTACATGGACGACATTCTGATCTTCGCAAGAACTTGTGAACATCATGACAAACTTGTCTGACAAGTCCTGGAAGTGTTACGAGCAAACAAGTTGTTCTTAAAGCCAGAAAAGTGCAGCTTCGCCCAAGAAACCGTGAACTATCTTGGGCATATCCTTGGCAATGGACAGATTCGCATGGATCCTGCAAAAGTGGCAGGCGTAAAAGAGTGGCCAGTTCCTCAGAACAAGAAAGAACTACAGTCTTTCCTTGGGTTCTGCAACTACTACTGCCGCTTTATCCTAGCGTTCAGTCACTATGCGAAGCCCCTAACAGTGTTGACTGGAGATGTAGAGTGGAGGTGGGAGGTGGAGCAACAAGAGGCCTTTGAACGTCTGAAGCAGAAGCTCTGTGAGGAACCTGTACTTGCAGTACCAGCTGATGACGGTCAATTCCGGGTGGAGGCCAATTCGTTGCATTTCGCTAACGGCGCCATTCTGTCCCAATTTGTTGATGGAAAGTGGCATCCAATTGCATACCAATCGCAAGCACTTAGCCAAGCAGAGTGCAATTATGAAATCTACGACAAAGAAATGTTTGCGATCATGTGTGTACTGGATGACTGGCGACAATATCTTCTGGGAGCAACACAAACCTTCGAAATCTGGTCGGATCACCTCAACCTCCAATATTTCCGAAAACCCCAGAAGATTAACCACCAACAAGCGAGATGGCTACAGGAGTTAGCAGACTACGACTTCAAACTGTTTCATAAACTAGGTGCCCTGATGACAAAGGCTGACCTCCTCTCGAGACAAGCAGACCATGAGAGGGGGGAGAACGACAATATTGACATCATTTTGCTCAAGCCAGACTTATTTGTAAACACAACACTGCTAGAAGCACTAGATGCAGACTTTGTCAAATGAATCAAAAGGGTACGAAACAACAGAGACAGGGCAGTTGTGAAGGCGTTAGGAAGGAAGGAGCGAGAGTGGGATGAAGAGAAAGAAGGGTTGTTGACATGGAAGGGCAGGATCTACGTGCCAAAGGACCATAAACTCTGGGAAGACATCATTCAAAACCATCACAACAGCACACTTGCAGGACACCCAGGGCACTATAAGACCCATGAGTTGATCACATGCAACTACTGGTGACCAGGAATCCAATGAGATGTTCAAATGTATGTCGAGGGATGCGATGCGTGCCAACGTACCAAGGCGCACAGAGCGAAACCGCATAACCCTCTGAACCTGAACAAGATCCCAAAAAGTCCTTGGGAAATTGTTATGGCAGACCTGATCGGCGAACTCCCTGAGTCCAATGGGCATAATGCGATCTGTGTCTTCGTTGACAGGTTCAGTAAACAGGTGCATGCCATTCCTACCTCCGTGAGTGTAACATTGGAAGGAATGGCAAGGCTCTACCGGGATCATGTCTTCAGACTACACGGCATACCACGAAAGTTTATTCATGACAGAGGATCACAGTTTGAGTCCAAGTTCATGAACGAACTATACCGATTACTGGGCATCGAGGGAAACCCGTCAACGGCATATCACCCACAGACAGATGGTCAAACAGAACGGATAAACCAAGAGATAGAACAGTACCTCCATCTCTTCATTAACCACCATCAGTCGGACTGGGCAGAATGGCTTGCGTTAGCAGAATTTGCGTATAATGACAAGGAACAGATGTCAACAGGAGTGTCCCCCTTTTTTGTCAACCATGGGAGACACCCGTACAAGGGCACAAATCCTAGATGCAAATTGACCAACAAGTCCGCTAAACAGTTTGCCGACTGGATGGCCAAGATCAGGGAGGAAACCAAATCAGCGTTAAGGCATGCAGCCGAAACCATGAAACGCTTCTATGACAGGACAAAGGGAGAATCAATCGAGTATAAACCTGGGGAAAAGGTCATGCTCGAAGGAACTCACTTAAAGACAGACCATCCTATGAAGAAGCTGGGAGATAAACGCTATGGGCCTTTCATCATTGAAAAGAAAATCGGCACGTCAGCATATAGGCTTAAACTTCCACGTACATGGAAGAAAGTCTATCCGGTTTTCAATGAAGTGCTCCTCTCCCCATACCACAAGCCACAGTATATGTCACAAAAGCGAGATCCTCCACCCCCACCCGAGATCATTGATGATGTGCTGGAATATGAGGTCGAAAAGGTTGTCGACTCCAAACTGGTGCGAGGGAAGCTCAAATACCTCGTACATTGGAAAGGGTATCTGAACGAAGAATGCACCTGGGAGCCAATTGAGAATTTGACGAACTCTCAAAAGGCCATCGATGAATTTCATAAATCGACTCCCAGTGCTCCTCATGCCCTCAACACCTTAGAGATGTTGCAGCTGAAGTTCTGACCTGTATTTGAGATGATGGAGCCTGAGATACAGAAAGGAGTGGCACAGTGGTGGGTCGGTAAGTTCCAGGGTAGGGAACAAGACATGTCATGGATGCTATTTAATTATTTTTATTCTCTTATCATTTTTCCCTTATCTTATCTTATCATATCTTATCCACCCATCACTAATCACGCTTATTCCTGCTTACTCATTATTCATTACGCTCTTTCTCATACTATTCTTACTCGCTGACCGATCCTATGATGTCATTGTTCTATGAAGTTCCATGATGTTCTATCATCTATCTTTATGTAGTAGCTAATTCCCTGGTCCATGCGCAGCCTCTGAAGGGTATATAAGTAGATAGTCTTCCTGTACTTATCCCTTAGTTTTGACCTGGTCAATTCTACCTGGCTATGTCCAGAAGCTGCCCCCCACCTCTGTGCTGTGTCAGCCCCCCTGGCTCACCGCTCTTTCCCTCTCTCCTCGTCCTCTAACTGAGTTCCGTGTGACCCGGTTACCTTTTTGCGTACCCATAGTCCGTCGCCGACAATAGTACATAGTGATAGAGTGCTATATAGTGCTTATAGTTTTATATAGTTCATAGGCTCTCATAGTTACATAAAGTTATATAGCATATAGTTTATAGTATCCATAGTCAGATATAGCTGTAATAGTATTATATAGTATATATCTACAATGATGCTGAGTAGAGAATCTCAGTAGCACAATGGATGAAAACCAACCTGAGGTCACAACTGAATAATGACTAGCATTGAGAATCCGTATTCATCAATCAGAAAAATATCTGTATAAAATAATAACTATGGTTGGGAGACTATTTTTGGCTGCTCCCAAGTCTGCATTGCATCATTTATTTGTATAAAATTAAATTGTCTCTACTCTTTTGCCCACCAATCTTGACACACTGGTTGTTGAAGAAATACTTTGGGATGAAGGGTTCATTAAGCAGGTAAAAGCAAAAGGTGGTGAGTAAGGGATCTGAGAGTCAGTGAGATGCATCAAAATTCACAAGTCCAATTTCCCATGCTCTTGCTTGTGGATGGGCACCCATCCACAAGCAAGAGCATGGGAACTCAATCACATGTGTGTTGGTTTTGATGCGTGCCACTGCCAACTTCACACCACCCATCAACAACAGCACCCTGGTGTATTCAAAGGAGAATACTTTATGATCATTCCACTTCAACCAGAAGGGGAAGTATGTCCAGATCGCAAACCAATACCATCAAGATGCTCAGCTGGAAACTCTCAAGCAGTGTATCGCTGAAGGCACTCAGAAGACGAGTCTGAATGGAGAGTTTGAGACCATGGAAAAGATCATCAGGGTGAGTCATTGTATATGGCCGATTAATGTGTTCTGACTCTAAATGTAGCGTGAAGCTCTGAATGCAGAGTGTTAGGCGGGAGCCTGGGAGACGACTCGGACTGGGCAGGCCTCGGCTGACTGTCGTCTGGGACGTGCTATACTCGAGCGTAGACTCGGGACACGCTTACTCAGGCTAGGTCGTCGCGGAGGTAAGAGGATTAATACAAGTCTAAACTAATACAAGGGGGACGAGTCTCACCTAGGTCGTCGCGGAGGTAAGAGGAAAAGCAGAACAAGGAGTTCATGCGATTCCTGAGACCTTATATAGCGACGACCGTGAGACTATATTACCTAACATTACATAACAAGTGGGAATGGAACGAATGAAGGTAGTGTGGGAATGATTGTGTAAGATGGGTAAATATAATGAAAAGGACGAATATAATAAAGGAAATGGTAAAAGGGAAAATAAAAGGAAAAGGTGAAAGTTCAGGTTCTAACATTACCCCCCCTTCAAGGTTGGGCGTCCCGACCAACCATGATCGCGGTCGTTAGGCTCGGTGTCGACGAAGAGCGGACGGAGTCGTTGACGAGGGATGTCGAGTTTCCGAGGTGCACCGGGATGTTTGAGGTAGAACTCAGCGATCGCCTCCTTCGCGTTCTCGCCGAAGTCCGTCTCAGGCTGCCAAGTAGGTTCATTGTAGCCGACCCACTTGACAAGGTACTGTAGTTTCCCTCGGTGCAGACGTGAGTCTAAGACTTCCTTGAGTTCGTATTCCTCCTCGTTGTCAACGATGTCTGGCGGCGGCGGCGGCAGTTGCTTCTGGCTTTCAAAGGACGGTTCGACGGCGGGTTTCAACAGGGCTTCGTTGAAGACAGGATGGACCTTTTTCCATCGCTTCGGGAGTTTGAGCTTGTACGCGCTCGCTCCTACCTTGTCGACGATGTCAAAGGGGCCGTACCATTTGTCTGCGAGTTTCTTCGTCGGCGAGTCCGTACTGATGTTTCGCCCGTCAAGGAAGACTTTGTCTCCAGCCTTGTACTCCACCGAAGCTCCTGCTGTCCGGTCATGGTAGCGCTTCATGTCCTCTGCTGCCTTGACTAGATTGTCCTTAGCAACGCGATGAGTCTCCTTGATGTGCTTGGCGAATTCTTCCGCCGACATGTTGGCAGAGGAAGTTCGTACGGTGTCGAAGCTCATAGGGTGACGTCCGGTGTTTGCGTAGAAGGGTGACATCCTTGTCGCTGAATGTTCGCGGTTGTTGTAGGCGAACTCTGCGAGGGGGAGCCAGTCCTTCCAGTCCGATTGCCGATGATCGACGAAGAGCCGGAGGTACTGTTCGAGCTCTTGATTGACGCGTTCTGTCTGACCATCCGTTTGTGGGTGGTATGCCGTTGACGGGTTGCCTTCGATGTGTAGGAGTTTGTATAGCTCCTTCATCATCGACGCATCGAACTGTGTGCCTCGGTCGTGGATGATCTTCTTCGGTAGGCCATGGAGGCGGAAGACGTGGTCTCGGTATAACTGAGCCATGCCTTCCGCTGACAGTTTCGTCGTTGTCGGGATGGCATGCATCTGTTTCGAGAATCTGTCCACGAAGACGCAGATTGCATTGTGTCCCTTAGAGTCCGGGAGTTCTCCGATTAGGTCGACCGTGACGATCTCCCAGGGACCTTCAGGGATCGCGTTAGGATGAAGCGGTCTCGACCTCGACGTTCTTAAGGCTTTCGTCCGTTGGCAACGGTTGCATCCTCGGACGTATGTTCGGACATCGGAGAACATTGATGCCCACCAGAAGTCTCGACGTACCAGTTCGACCGTCTTCGACGATCCAGGATGTCCTGCCAGGGTCGAGTCGTGGTACTCCCGCAATACCGCTTCCTTCATCGTCGACGGCACATACACCTTGCCTTTCATCCGCCACAACCCGTCGACCTTCACCATATTTGTCGGCCTCTCCGACTCGTCTTGCGCTCTCTGCGCCTCACCCACTCGTTCCAACATTTCATCACGTGACGTCCTTACCACCCCACGGTTCAGCCATTTCTCCTTGATGAACACGACGCCGTCATTGTCATCCTTGCCCTGATCATAGCCCGCCTTGCGTGACAGCAAGTCGGCCTTGCCCATTGTCTTCCCCGACTTGTGTTCGAGGTGGAAGTCGAATTCCTCGAGTTCGGTTCGCCAGCGAGCTTGACGATAGCTCAGCTTCTGCGCTGACCTGAAGTAGGTGAGGTTGGCGTGGTCGGACCAGATTTCAATTTTGTGGCGAGCGCCAAGGAGGTATTGCCGCCACTCCTTGAGCGCCGAAACGATCGCGAGCATCTCCTTGTCGTAGATCTCGTAGTTTCGTTCCGCCGGTTCAAGTGCCTCTGACCTGTAGGCGATCACCCTCCACTTCCCTTCCTGCTTCTGCAACAACACACCACCGAGCGCAAAATTCGACGAGTCCGCTTCTACGCGGAAAGGGCCCTCGTCATTGGCGATGGCTAGGACTGGAGGTGAGCAGAGACGTCGTCTCAGCTCCTCGAACGCTTCCTGCTGTTCGGTCTCCCATACCCAGTCCTTCTTGCCCGTTAACGACGTCAACGGTCGGACCACCTTGCTGTAGTCCTTAATAAACCGTCTCAGCCAGTTTCCCATGCCGAGGAACTGTTGCAGCTCCTTGAGGTTCCGTGGGACTGGCCAGTTCGCAATCGCCTCCGTCTTTGCCGGGTCAGCCCTGATCTCTCCATTGCCGATGATGTGGCCGAGGTATTTGACGACCTTGGCGTCAAACTCGCACTTCTCCGGCTTCAGGTACAGGCCATTCTCTCGGAGGATCTGGAGTATGCGCCTCGACGTGTCGATATGCTCCTCAATGGTTTCCGAGAGGATCAGGATGTCGTCGAGGTATACGATGATCAAGTTCGCATAGATTAGGTCCTTAAAGATGTGGTTGACAAAGGCCTGGAACGTGGCCGGCGCGTTGCAAAGGCCAAAAAACATGACTGTCGGTTCGAAGAGGCCCATGTTCGTGCGAAACGCTGCTTTCCATTCGTCACCCTCGCGGATCCGGATATTGTAGTACCCCCAGCGAAGGTCAAGCTTAGTGATGTATTTCGCTTTCTTGACCTTGTCGATGAGTTCGTCAATGAGAGGGAGGGGATACTTGTTCTTGATCGTACCGTCATTGAGCTTACGGTAATCCTGGATGGGGCGTAGCGATTTGTCAGGCTTCTTAATGAAGAAGAAGGGCGACGCCATGGGCGATATCGACCGTCGAATGCGACCCGACTTCAGGTTCTCATCAAGGAAGTCCTTGAGTGACTGCTGCTCAGTCGGCGTGAGCGGGTAGATCTTACAGTCGCTCGGTTTGAAGTCGGGCTTCAAGTCGATGACATGGTCCCAGGGTCGGTGTTCCGGCAGCTTCTCGAAACCTTTTTCGCTGAAAACGTCGGCGTAGTCGTTGAGGTATGCGGGCCAGGACGTCTTGTCCATTCGCATCTCACTCACCCTCCTCATCTGCTCCACCACCTTCTTCACCTCGCCTAGGTCCTCCACCGGCTCCCTCTCGATTGCACATTCTTCTGGACAGCGGGTGAATTCGATCGAGCCCGTTTTCCAGTCGACCTCCGGATTGTGACGTCGAAGCCAGTCGTACCCCAGGAAGATGTTCGATGACGCTAGGGACGTTACTGCGAGGACGATCTTCTCCCGATGACGGCCGATCATGAGTTCAACGTCAACGTACTCCTCGATCAATCCGGCCTCATTGTGCGTGCCATCGGCGTTCAGCACCGCGAGGGGTCGAATGTAGCGTTTCGTTTCCAACCCGTACCTCTCGACGAACCTGACGTCAATGCAGGATCCCGTGCATCCCGAATCCACAAGGGCATGCGCATCTACCTCTCTCGCCTCACCAGCTATTTCATGCTCGACGGTCAGGAGAAGGTCCAGCTGGCGTCCGCCAGTTCCTCTCATGAACAGTTGTTCGTACTCTTCATTCTCGTTCACACCGGTGGAGACTTCGTAATCGGGAAAACCATCGACGTTGTTCGCATCTACGTATTGTACAAACGGTTGGTTATATTTTAGCGGATCCGGATTCGAAGTCTCTTGTTCTTCTCGGTCAGTCGCCCCGATGGCTACGCCTGACCATTCGCAAAACCCTGCGAGTCGACAACCTCTTCGTTATCGCCTTCTTCCTCCACATAGTCCTCCACCGTCGACCTCCGAGTGTCTACGACTTCCTCGAAGGCCGACTCCTTCATCGCTCCGAGCTCGTCGGCGAGGACACGACGTTCGCCTGGCGCCATCAGTTCCAGCATGCGCTGGATGATCGGTTTCGCCTGTGGGCACTTGTCTTTAAAGTGGCCCAGCCCACCACAGATCCAGCACGCACGTCGTCATTGTGCCTCGTTCATCGAGACGTCCATCGGTTGACCAGCGCCTCCAAAGGTGACGCCGGTCGCATCGCGTCTGTCGACGTGAGGGGCCGCTACCTGACGGCGAGCTGGGGGCGCTTGTTGTGGTAGGCGAGGAGGGGGAAGAAAGGCGCGTCCTCGTTGGATAGCGCAAATCTGCTGTTCGCCGCGGTCTATTTCAATCGCCTTGTTCTTCCAATCCTCGTATTTCGTTGGGACTGGCGTCGACCTTAGCACTCCACGGACCACCTCGATGTTCATCGCCCGCTTGAGGCGATCGCAGATGACGCTGTCGTCTTTCAACTCGGCGCGCTTAATTATCACGTCGAACTTCTGGAAGAACTCGTCCGCGGTTAGGTCCTTCTGAACCTTGTCTCGGAAATCCTTCAGTGCTTTCTCCTTGCGATTCGGGTCGTCGAACGAGGCGTCGAGTCGTTCCTGGAATCTTTCCCAGCTGTCGGTGAAGGTGACGATCCCCGACGTTGTCGACTCCTCGACGTAGTTCTGCGCCCACGTTGCCGCATTACCACCCTTCAGGTAGGAGAGAGCTACATAAATCTTACTCTCTGACGTAGGGTATCGACTTGGATTTGCGGATACAAAAAGGAGGACTTCACGTCTGAAGTCGAGGTAATCGTCGCCACCAGTGAATTCTCGTGGCCGGGCGACATCTATGTTGGGGGTCGGGGGGTTAGCGGCCGCGACCGGTGCTGGGGCGTTGTTCGCCTGATGGGCGAAGGCATTCGCAACGATGGCCGCGATCTGCGCCATTTGCTGTTGGCTGAAACCTTCTGCTGACATCGCGAGTTCGGGTGCGGGTGTCGAAGGTTCTGGAGGAGTCGGCGGTGAGGGGTCTCTGTTGGTTTCGCGGTAAGGACCTGGGGTCGGTGGTAGGTTGACCGTAGACGTTGACGGTGCAGGTGACGACGGAGCGGCTGGGGGCCACCTTGCTCTCCTCCCTCGTTCGTCTGATGAATACCAGCTGCGCCGGATTTCACTCCACCAGATGTCGTGAGTGACGCCGCTATTATTGGTCGCGACATAGCCTGGTCGGTCTGGATCCCAACAGGCTGAAGCAGGAAGGGCCCGTTGCTGTTCGTCGGTGAGATCTATCTTGACGTTGGCAGAGGGACAGGGATCGGTTGCGCGTTCGATCCGGGATTACGCCAACGTTGAGCGGGTTCGTCAGCGAAGTTGATGACGAGGCGGTAGGATCCGAGTGAGATTACAAACGAGATTGTCGTCGAAGTTTGGACTCGTCTTGTTACCCACGTCCACGTTAGGTGCGTGCTCCACCAGAGGCTAATTCGTAGAGCCAGGGTCGGGAAATGTCGGTTGATATATTTACGTAATACACGAACGTCCGAAAACGTCCGGGCAGGGTTGAGGGTTGTCGTTTAGGGGGTTTACACGTCAAGTCCGTCGAGGGGAGCGCTCCTCTAGACCGAGTGAAGGCGAGTCGACAGCGACGACTTACGCTGGGGATGAGCCTGGGTGAGGTTCTGCTTTTATGTTAGGCGGGAGCCCGGGAGACGACTCGGACTGGGCAGGCCTCGGCTGACTGTCGTCTGGGACGTGCTATACTTGAGCGTAGACTCGGGACACGCTTACTCAGGCTAGGTCGTCGCGGAGGTAAGAGGATTAATACAAGTCTAAACTAATACAAGGGGGACGAGTCTCACCTAGGTCGTCGCGGAGGTAAGAGGAAAAGCAGAACAAGGAGTTCATGCGATTCCTGAGACCTTATATAGCGACGACCGTGAGACTATATTACCTAACATTACATAACAAGTGGGAATGGAACGAATGAAGGTAGTGTGGGAATGATTGTGTAAGATGGGTAAATATAATGAAAAGGACGAATATAATAAAGGAAATGGTAAAAGGGAAAATAAAAGGAAAAGGTGAAAGTTCAGGTTCTAACACAGAGTAGTGAAGCATGGCCTTTTTACCCAATGACTCCTACAATGATTTGAATGCAGGAATATCTGCACTCAATATCTGTGCTCAATATCCATACTCTCGACCCTCCCATAACATCTACGTGCAACACCCCATAAAGATCCCTGCTCCGGGTGACAAGGACAAGATGAAGATTAAGCCGCTCATGCTACGAAGAGGGAGCAAAAGATGTGCAAGCAGTGCTGGCAGGCAGAACTGTAGGACAAGCGCAACTGCATCCACATGGGTCTTTCTCCATCTGACGCATCTAAAGCCCACCTCGCAAATCTTGCAAAAGTGCTGACCAGCGATGCTGTGCAAGATCCCTCACATGTCGAGACATGCGTGTGGCGCAAGGTCATGACACGCAAGCATAACCATGGCAAGATGAAGATGGGGCACAAGTTTACAGACAAGCAATGCCACAAGAAGATGGAAAGCTAGAAGAGGAAAGGAAAGGGCTTGTTGGTGCTGTCTTCGAGTATGCCAATTTCTGCTTCCCTCCTACTTGATGCTTTCTATTTTCCAGAGTACGTGTAGGAAACGTGGCAGCTCAACACATGATGAGTCGAATCGTATCAGTGCTTCTGCCAGTCAGTTCAATGTGAATGCTGCTTCCTCCTTTGAACATGTTATGCTGCTCGAGCAGTCTGAAAACTGCTGGGTTGCAGGCAGCACGTCCATGCGTGGGGCATCGAATGACCCAGGTTCACCTGAGATTGTGAACAAGAAGGTCCGTTTGCTACTCAACAAGCTCACTATGGAGAAGTTTGAGTCCATCTCAAGCCAGATCATTGTGTGGGCAAACAAGAGTGAGAGTGAGAAGGATGGGCATACATTCATTCAGGTTGTTCGGCTTGTGTTCAAGAAGATGACAGATGAGGTGGCCTGGAGTGAGATATATGCTCACTTGTGCTGTAAGATGATGGAGTAGATCAGTCTGAATGTGCAGGATGATGGTATCTGCAATGCTGAGGGCAAGCCGATTACAGGTGGTCTGCTTTTCCATAAGTACCTTCTGAATCGCTGTCAGGAAGACTTCGAGTGCGGCTGGACACAGAAGGAGTTGATGGTGGCAGTGGCTCTCATGAAGGCGATAGAGGATCAGGCTGTTAAAGATGCCAATGAAAAGGAAGAAAACAAGGAGGCTGGTGAGAGTGCGCTGTACTCAGACGAATACTATGCTGCTCAGAAGGCCAAGCGTCAAGGTCTCAGACTCGTCAAGTTCATCGATGAGCTCTTCAAGCTTCAGATGCTCATGGAATGTATCATGTATCAAGAAGCTGCTCAGTAACGTCGACAATCCCGAGGAGGAAGAAATCGAAAGTTTATGTAAACTACTGACAAGTGTTTGTCGGGCGCTCGATACCTCTAAGGCTCATGGACACATGGATGTCTATTTCAATTGGATGAAGGAGCTTGCAAAGAGCAGCAATGTGTCATCTTGTATGCTGTTCATGTTACAAGTGCATACCCTCTGTTTCCTAGCCTTTCATTGAGCTGACTTTATTGGACAGGATGTGATTAAATTGCGGGAAAGGAAATGGACTACCCGCAACTTGGTCGCTGCTCCGTCGACAATTGCTCAGATTCATGAGATGGTAAGCGCTCTTGCTTTGTTACTCAATTTCACTTGTGCTTACCAATATATAGGCTGTGAAAGAGAAGGCACAACAGGAGCAACATAACTTAGCGCAGTCGGCCATGTCTCGTGGTGGTTCATGCCATGGCCATGATCGTGGCGGATATGTTCAAGTCGGTCCCAACGGATGGGCTGTCACCTCTGGTCCTTTGAGGCCTGCAAATAAGGCGGGCAATCTGATGAACTCTGGCAAGATTCAGAAGGGCAGCGGCACCATGAACTTCAGACTGACCAGCGTCTCACGAAGAAGGGAGACAGCAAGCACGACAGTGCAAGCCTTTCAAGGACAAGTTCAAACATGAACATGTTCCAGATGCTGCAGGCCGCTGAGGCCGCTAATGAGGCTCCTACTGCATCCTTGTCTCGTCCAAGTCACCTGTCAAGCTGTACAATGAGCATTGACTTGACCCACAATGCATCTGTGGAACCTGTCCAACCTGCTCAGCATCCCAGACTCAACCTGCTTCCACATTCGAAGCCCATGCAGGAGAAGTTGGAGAATAGTCCTACTGAGACTCATGACAGCAAGGAGGGTGAGGAGGGCGAGATTCTTGAGAAGGACTATGGGAAAATTGTTGATGTCGAAGGAGCAAGCGGAAAAGAAGACTGACCAGGACCGCAAGGAATTCTTCGCTATCCACAATCTCGATGATGCAGAAGAGTATTTCTCTGCACTTCCCTCAGAGCATCGATATCTTCTCATCGAGAAGCTTGTCATGTCTGCTATTGAGGTGAATGAGGCTGATGCCAAACTCGTTGCCAACCTGTTTGAGTGTGCACTGTATCAGCGCTGCTACCAACCCATTCACTGCAAATGTCGCTTCCTCGTTGGAACTGATGCCAACACGTTCCCGAAGGTTGTTACGGTCCTTGGTGCATCGCTCGCATCATCAACTTCCCCCTTTGCCATATGTGCGCTCGTCTCCAATTGTACTGTCTTCCTCTCTGGAACCAACATTTCTTCATACTTGCACATTCTCGGAACTGGGGAGATCAAGTTTCACGAAGTAGACTTTGCAACACTCAAGACTGATGCTGCAGCGCCTGCTGCATTCACATCTGCAATTGCCATCCAGGAAAAGGCAACAAAAGAGGAAGGGAGATTTGAGGGTGCCGTGAAGATAGCTATTGGTGTGAAGAAAGAGGTTGACTTTCTGGTTTGGTATGCAAATGTATGCTGATTGTTCTGTAATCACTCACTTAGTGCTGACAAGTATCATAGGTGCTGATCAAGGCTGGTATGTTAGACTACTACAGCATTTGTGGATGCTACATTCCTAATCCCTGGTCATACAGCATCTGGAAAGCAGTCCAAGGTATTTATTAAAAAAACAAGCATCTGCATCTCAGGTTCATACTCACCACAGAATGGTTCAGAATTCTGATTTCCCAACATTTGCATCTCAAGGTGCTCGAGCACAAAAAGGACCACATTGAGGGCTTTTGTCTGGAAGTGGCATGGATGACCAGGACATATGTGTTCAAATTTTTTGATTTCCAACTCGATGTTGACATGCACCTTCAGAGGGAGCTCTGAGCTTGAGGAGCTCAACAATCCATCCGGCCACAGAAACAGCCATGTATCTCTACTACACCGAATAGATCAAGAGCTATCGTGATCTACCCCCTCAAGCTCAACCAGTGAGACAGTGTTGTGCGCTGGGAATCCACGAGCCCCCAGCCATTCCTCCGTACATGCTAATTCCTATGGCAGGAAGGCCACACTGCACATCTCACAAAGAAAGAGGCCAACACTGAAGTACAGGAAATTCTTGGCTTAAATCATTGCATGTATGAGGAGCTGCTTGCCATACCCATCATCCCCAGCATCAAGTCCGAGAAGGAGAAGTTCACCGGTGGTCTGTACACGATGACTGTGGAAGGCTTCATTCTGATGACTGGTTGTGGCATCCAGGCTGTGACGTCGCATTGTCTTGGCCAAAACTTTTCACAGCCAGAGATGTCTAACATTATGGTCAAAGACCCAGATGATCCGCAAGGTACGGGTTTGAACGGTGGCAAATCATTTGCGTGGCAGAACTTATGGGGTCTAAGCACATGCACAATCGGAGTTATGGTCATGATCCACGACGACAACCAGGTCTTGTTCTCCCACCACACATCACGAGCATCCAAGTAATCATTGTCCCCTGCAGTATCACCATGTGTACTAATAAGAAGGAATTATACGACCGCTGTGAGGAGCTTGCAAAGATGCTCAGGAGAGCTGGTATCCATGTGAAGGTGGATGTACGGGACGGCTACACTCCTGGCTACAAGTTCAATGACTGGGAACAGAAAGTGTAAACATATAATTATTTCTTGCTCCTCAGTTTGCCTGTAATCTTACAAATGACTCTTTGTCCAGAATGTGCTACTTTGCCTCTTCCTCGGTCCGTTCGATATCCAGAAGAAGCAAACACTTTCTGTGCAATGTGATCCAGGCATTCAAGCACTAATAGCAGTCGCAGAACTGGAGATTGCCATACCTGCACTTCTCGAGACTATCCAACCGGAGATGTTTGAGTGCACGAAAGCACTGTACATGTCTCACCTGCGTGTCATGACCAAATGGGATGGCATCATGCTGACACTTCACAGCAAATGCGTCACAGTCCTTTCACAGTGCGAAGAGGAAATGGGTGAAGTCGGACATCAAGGAACATAGCAGACACATGTGTGTATCTAATGTGCATCATCATGGAGCAAGTCTGATGAGGAAGTCAGGGAGATAAGCCAGCAGTCAGAAGTGCATGGCTACACCAGTAGAATAGTAGATCCAATGTATTTGCATATTATAATATATGATTTTTGCAATCTGCCCACTATCTGAATAAAAGTGTGAGGTCCTGAGATGCCCTAGTAAGTATGACACTGCCTAGTCACATGGCTATAGACTCCTTTATATCACTATATGTCTCTAAGAAATTATGACCTATTTGACTCTATGTGCTATTCATGTTAGGTGGGAGTCTGGGAGATGACTTGGACTGAGCAGGCCTCGGCTGACTGTCGTCTGGGACGTGCTATACTCGAGCGGGGACTCGGGACACACTTTACTCAGGCTAGGTCATCGCGGAGGTAAGAGGATTAATACAATGTACTCTACTACAGGAGGGGGACGCGGCCTCACCTAGGTCATCGCGGAGGTAAGAGGAAAAGCAGAACAAGTGTTCATGCAAGTTCCTCAATCCTTTTATTCATGCCGATTGTGAGACCGGATTATCTAAGTACTGTATAGTTTATGTAACTTGGAATGGAATGAATGAAGGTCGTGTGCAAGGAGTGTGGGAAATGATTGAAAAGATGATTAATTATAATGAAAAGGAGTGATTAAAGAAAAGAAATGATAAAAAGGAAAATAAGAGAAAGGAAAAGTTCGAGTCCTGACATTACCGCCCCCTCAAGGTTGGGTGTCCCGACCAACCAAGATCAAGGTCATTTGGTTTGGTGTTGACGAAGCATGGGTGAAGTCGTTGGTGAGGAATGTTGAGTTTTTGAGGGGCGCCGGGATGTTTTCAATAGAATTCAGTGATCGCCTCCTTTGCGTTCTTGCCAAAGTCCATCTCAGGCTGCCAAGTCGGTTCGTTGTAGCCAACCCACTTGACGAGGTACTGTAGCTTTCCTCGGTGCAGATGCAAGTCTAGAACTTCTTTGATCTCGTACTCCTCCTCGTTGTCAATGATGTCAGGTGGCGGCGGTGCTGGTTGTTTCTGGCTCTCGAAGGACGGTTCGACGGCGGGCTTTAGCAGGGCCTCATTGAAGACTGGGTGGACCTTCTTCCATCACTTGGGGAGCCTGAGTTTGTACGCGCTAGCTCCCACCTTGTCAACAATCTCGAAGGGGCCATACCATTTGTCAGTGAGTTTCTTCGTCGGCGAATCTGTGCTGATGTTTCGCCCGTCGAGGAAAACCTTGTCTCCAGCCTTGTACTCCACCGAAGTCCCTGCTGTCTGGTCATGGTAGCGCTTCATGTCATCTGCCACCTTGACCAAGTTGTCCTTTGCAACGCGATGAGTCTCCTTGATGTGCTTTGTGAATTCTTCTGCCGACATGTTGGCAGATGAGGTTCATGTTGTGTCAAAGCTCAAGGGGTGATGTCCTGTGTTTGCATAGAAGGGGGACATCTTTGTCACCGAGTGTTTGCAGTTGTTGTATGTGAACTCTGCGAGGGGGAGCCAGTCCTTCCAGTCCGATTGACGATGGTTAATGAAGAGTCGAAGGTACTGTTCGAGCTCCTGGTTAACGCGTTCTGTTTGACCATCTGTTTGTGGGTGGTACGCCGTCGATGGGTTGCCTTCGATGTGTAGGAGTTTGTACAGTTCCTTCATCATCGACGCATCAAACTGCGTGCCTCAGTCATGGATGATCTTTTTTGGCAAGCCGTGGAGGCAGAAGACGTGGTCGTGGTACAGCTGAGCCATGCCTTCCGCTGACAACTTTGTCATTGTTGGGATCGTGTGCATCTGTTTCGAGAACCTATCAACGAAGACGCAGATTGCATTGTGCCCCTTAGAGTCCGGAAGCTCTCTGATGAGGTTGACCGTGACGATTTCCCAGGGGGCTTCGGGGACCGTATTTGGATGGAGTGGTCTTGACCTCGACACTCTCAGAGCCTTTGTTTGCTGACAGCAATCACATCCTTGGATGTAAGCTCAGATGTCAGAGAACATTGACACCCACCAGAAGTCTCGACAGACAAGTTCCACCATCTTTGACGCTCCTGGATGCCCAGCCAGTACCGAGTCGTGACACTCCCGCAACACCAACTCCTTTATCGTTGACGGGACGTATACCTTGCCCTTCATCCACCACAAACTGTCAACTTCTGTCATTCCTGATGGCCTCTCCGACTCATTCTGCGTCCTCTGCGCTTCACCCACTCGTTCCAACACCTCGTCACGCGACATCCTCACCATTCCATGACTCAGCCACTTCTCCTTGATGAACACGATGCCATCATTATCATCCTTCCCCTCATCGTAACCAGTCTTTCGCGACAGTAAGTCCACCTTGCCCATCATTTTCCCTGACTTGTGCTCGAGGTGGAAGCCAAATTCCTTGAGTTCTGTCCACCAGCAAGCTTGTCGATAGCTCAGCTTTTGCGCTGACCTAAAGTAGGTGAGGTTGGCGTGATCAGACCAGATCTTGATAGGGTGACAGGAGCCTAGAAGGTACTGTCTCCATTCCTTGAGTGCCGAAACAATCGCGAGCATCTCCTTGTCATAGATCTCATAGTTTCATTCTGCCAGCAGGAGTGCTTCGGACCTGTAGGCGACTACCCTCCACTTGCCTTCCTGCTTCTGCAACAACACACCTCCAAGTGCGAAGTTTGATGAGTCTGCCTCAACGCAGAAAGGGCCCTCATCATTCGTGATGGCCAGGACTGGAGGTGAGCAGAGATGTCATCTCAGCTCCTCAAACGCTTCCTGCTGTTCGGTCTCCCATACCCAGTCCTTCTTGCCAGTCAGCGATGTCAATGGATGGACTACCTTGCTGTAATCCTTGATGAACCATCGTAACCAGTTGCCCATGCCGAGGAACTGTTGCAGCTGTTTGACGTTTCATGGGACGGGCCAGTCTGTGATCGCTTCCGTCTTCACCGGGTCCACTCTGATCTCGCCATTGCCGATGATGTGGCCAAGGTACTTTACGACTTTGGCATCAAACTTGCACTTTTCAGGCTTCAGGTACAGACCGTTTTCTCACAGGATTTGAAGGACGCACCTCGACGTCTCAATATGCTCCTTGAGAGTCTGCGAGAGAATCAGTATATCGTCGAGGTAGACAATGATCAAGTTGTCGTAGATCAATCCCTTGAAGATGTGGTTGACAAAAGCCTGGAACGTTGCCAGTGCATTACAAAGACCAAAGAACATGACTGTTGGTTCGAATAGACCCATGTTTGTGCAGAATGCTACCTTCCATTCATCACCTTCTCGGATCCAGACATTGTAATATCCCCAGTGAAGGTCAAGCTTGGTGATGAACTTCACCTTCTTGACCTTGTCGACCAGTTCGTCGATGAGGGGGAGGGGATATTTGTTCTTGATTGTGCCTTCGTTGAGTTTACGGTAGTCCTGGATCAGGCGTAGTGATTTGTCGGCCTTCTTGATGAAAAAGAAGGGCAACACCATTGGTGAGATCGACTTTTGTATGCGGCCTGACTTCAAGTTTTCCTCAAGGAAATCCTTCAGCGACTCCTGTTCCGTCGATGTCAATGGATAGATTTTACAGTTGCTAGGCTTGAAGTCGGGTTTCAAGTCAATGACGTAATCCCAGGGGCGATGTTCTGGTAGCTTCTCGAAGCCTTTCTCGCTAAAGATGTCGGCAAAGTCATTGAGATATGCAGGCCAGGATGCCTTGTCCATTCGCACCTCTCTCATCCTCCTTGTCTCCTCCTTCTCGATCACACACTCCTCTGGACAATGGGTGAATTCAATCAAACCTGTCTTCCAGTCGACCTCCAGGTTGTGGCATTGAAGCCAGTCGTAGCCCAGGAAGATGTTCGACGACGCCAGGGACGTCACCGCAAGGATGATCCTTTCCTTGTGATGTCCAATCAGTAGCTCGACGTCGACGTATCTCTCGATCAAACTGGCCTCATTGTGCATGCCATCTGCATTGAGCACCGCAAGGGGTCTGATGTATCGCTTGGTTTCCAACCCATAGCGTTCGACAAACCTCACATCAATGCATGATCTCATACACCCCGAATCCACGAGGGCATGTGCATCCACCTCTTTCACTTCACTTCCCACATTGTATCCGACGTTCAGGAGGAGGTCCAGCTGGCGTCCGCCAGTTCCCCTCACAAACAGCTGTTCATACTTGTTTTTCTCATTCACATTGGTAGGGACTTCGTAATCGGAAAAACCATTGATGTCGTTTGCATATACGTACTGTACAGACGGTTGGTTATATTTTATTGAGTCTGAATACGAGGCCCCTTGTTCTTCTCAGTCAGTCGCCCTGATGGCTACGCCTGACCACTCGCAAAACTCTGCGAGTCGATGACCTCTTCGTCATCTCCTTCTTCCTTCACATAGTCCTCCACCATTGTCTTTCGAGTGTCTATGACTTCCTCGAAGGCCGACTCCTTCATTGCACCGAGCTCGTTGGCAATGAGACGACGTTCGCCTGGCGCCATCATCCGTAACATGCACTGCACAATCGTCTTTCCTTGCGGGCACGTGTCCTTGAAGTGACCGAGCTTGCCACAGATCCAGCACGCCCGTCGCCGTTGCGCCTCGTTCATCAAGACGTCCATCAGCTGGCCAGCTCCTCCGAAGGTGATGCCAGTCACATCACATTTGTCGACGTGGGGGGTTGCGATCGGACGGCGAGCTGGGGGTGCCTGTTGCTGCTGCTGCTGGCGTGGTGGAAGTGGGAATGCGCAACCTCGCTGGATTGCGCGGATCTGCTGTTCACCCTGATTGATCTCGATGGCCTTCTTCTTCCAGGTGTCATATGTTGTTGGGACCAGCATTGACCTCAGTACTCTGTGGACCACCTCGATGTTCATTGCACGCTTCAGGCAGTCACAGATAATGCTGTCATCTGTCAGTCCTGCTCTTGTGATGATGACGTCCAGCTTCTGGAAGAACTTGTTGGCCGTGAGGTCCTTCTGAACCTTGGTTCGGAATTCCACCAACGCCTTTTCCTTCTGGTTTGGGTCATCGAATGAGGCGTCTAGGCGCTCTTGGAACCTTGTCCAGCTGTCGGTGAAGGTTACGATGCCCACTGTTGTCGACTCCTCCACGTAGTTTTGCACCCATGTCACTGCATTGCCACCTTTTAGGTAGGAGAGAGCCACGTAGATTTTACTTTCCAACGTGGGGTATCAATTCGGGTTTGCAGAGACGAAAAGGAGGACCTCACGTTTGAAGTCTAGATAGTCATTGCTGCCAGTGAATTCACGTGGCCAGGCGATGTTGATGTTAGGGGTCGGGGGGTTAGCTGCAGTGGCTGGTGCCGCAGTGTTGTTCACCTGATGGGCGAAGGCACCTGTGATGATCACAGCGATCTGTTCCATCTGCTGCTGGGTGAAGCTTCCTGTTGACATTCCTGGTTCGGGCGTTGGCATCGAGGGTTCAGGGGGGGTTGGGGGTGACAGGTCCCTATCGGTCTCACAGTAAGGCCCTGGAGTTGGTGGTAGGTTGACAGTAGACGTTGATGGTGCAGGTGATGATGGAGCAGCTGGGGGCCACCTGGCTCTCCTTCCTTGTTCGTCTGATGAATACCAGCTGCGCCGGACTTCACTCCACCAGATATCATGTACGACGTCGCTGTTGTTGGTCGTGACGTAGCCTGGTTGGTCTGGATTCCAACGTGCTGATGCAGGAAGGGCCCATCACTGTTCATCAGTGAGATCTATCTTGATGACGGTGGAGGAACAGGGATGGGTTGCGTGTTTGATCCGAGGTTACACCAACATTGGACGGGTTCATCGGCGAAGTTAATGATGAGATGGAAGGATGCGGCAGTGATAACAATCAACAACAACGTTGACAACTGTACACGTAATGTCACCCATGTCCAGGTTAGATGCAATCTCCACCAAAGGCTGATGCGGAGAGCCAGGGTGGGGAAAGTCAGTTGGAGAGTTTATGTAATACACAAATGTCCGAAAATGTCTGGGCAGGGTTGAGGGTTGTCGTTTAGGGGGTTTGCACGTCAAGTCCGTTGAGGGGAGCACTCCTCTAGACTGAGTGAAGGCGAGTCGACAGCAACAACATACGCTGGGGATGAGCCTGGGTGGGGTTCTGCTTTTATGTTAGGCAGGAGTCTGGGAGATGACTCGGACTAGGCAGGCCTTGGCTGACTGTCGTCTGGGACGTGCTATACTCGAGTGGGGACTCGGGACACACTTTACTCAGGCTAGGTCGTCGCGGAGGTAAGAGGATTAATACAATGTACTCTACTACAGGAGGGGGATGCGGCCTCACCTAAGTCGTCGCGGAGGTAAGAGGAAAAGCAGAACAAGTGTTCATGCAAGTTCCTCAATCCTTTTATTCACGCCGATTGTGAGACTGGATTATCTAAGTACTGTATAGTTTATGTAACTTGGAATGGAATGAATGAAGGTCATGTGCAAGGAGTGTGGGAAATGATTGAAAAGATGATTAATTATAATGAAAAGGAGTGATTAAAGAAAAGAAATGATAAAAAGGAAAATAAGAGAAAGGAAAAGTTCGAGTCCTGACAATTCAGTGCTATAATACTATACCACTATGGTCTATCCACACTATGTGATATCCCTCTATGGCCTATTCTGTGCTATGTAACATACAGCTATGGCACTATGGTACTATACAGTCCTATATAGAGGGGGGGTTACCATTAACTACTAAACAACTATGGACTACTATAAATGCTATATAGTAGCATATAACAGTGTATAGTGTTTGCCATTTTCCTGATGTGCACGACATCTAACAAGGACATCAATTTTGTCCCCTACCACCTCCTCCATGCCAACAAACTGTGCAGCAGCCTCCGACCCACCACCAGATCACCACCCTACACATTGATAAATGCGACACAACCAGTGTAACCTTTGGAGGTGCCAGCCAACCAATGGATATCTCCATGAACGAGATGAGACAATGAGGAGCATGCTGGCTCTGTGGTGGAGAAGGACATTTCTGAGCACAGTGCCTGCAAGGCAAACCAATTGTGTATTGTATACTATGGATGATGGATCCAGCAGAACTTTGTCTGGTCACTGACAAGTTAGGCACAATGAAGGAGTTGGCATTTGAGGAAGTCGTAGACACTTGGAAGTTGACAGTGGAGAACTATGTGGAGGAGGATGACAATGTCAATGAGGTCATCAACTTGCAGGGTTTTACGAAGCCCTGACCAGTGTAAATGAAGATGACAAGTATGAGAAGTTGTTCATGAGAGGAACTAGCAGATGCCAGTTAGACCTCCTCCTGACCATCAACCATGGAGTAGCAGGTGAAATGAGAGAGGTGGATGTGCATGCACTTGTGGATTCAGGGTGTACAGGATTGTGCATTGATGCAGGATTCATTAAATAATATGGGCTAGAGATAAAATGCTGACATCTATCTCCTCACAGTGCTCAATGCTGATGGCATGCACAACAAGGCTGGCCTGATCAGGAAGTACGTTGACGTCAAATTGGTCATTGGACATCATAAGGAAAGGATTGTTCTTGTAGTGACATCGCTTGCATTGTCAAACATCTTCCTGGGCCATGACTGGCTCTGATGTCATAACCTAGAGGTCAATTGGGTGATGGGTTTGATTAAATTCACCTGCTGTCCTGAAGAATGTGTGATGAAGAGAGAAGTGGTGGAAGAGATGAGGAGGGTGTGAGAGGTGCAAATAGACAAGGCATCCTGGCCCACATATCTCAATGACTACACCGATGTCTTCTCAGAAAAAGGATTTGAAAAGCTGCCAGAACATCAACCATGGGACCATGTCATCGATCTGAAACCTGACTTCAAGCCCAGTGACTATAAGATCTATCCACTCACGCCAACAGAGCAACAGTTGCTGAAAGACTTTATCGATGAAAACTTGAAGTCTGGCTGCATCTAAAAGTTGATATCCCTAATGGCATCACCCTTCTTCTTCATAAAGAAGGCCGACAAGTCCTTACATCTGATCCAGGACTACCGGAAGCTCAATGATGGCACAATCATGAACAAGTACCCCCTACCTCTCATCGACAAACTCGTCAACAAGGTCAAGAAGGCTAAGTACATCACCAAGCTTAACCTGCATTGGGGATACTACAACATCCAGATCTGTGAAGGTGACAAATGGAAGGCGGGATTTCAGACAAATCTGGGACAGTTTGAACCAACTGTCATGTTCTTCAGTCTCTGCAATGTACCAGTGATGTTTCAGGCTTTTGTCAATCACATTTTCAAGGATCTAATATATGTGAACCTAATCATTGTCTACCTCGATGACATCCTCATCCTCTCCGACACTCTCAAAGAGCACATTGAGACAACAAGGTGTGTATTGCAGATCCTTTGAGAAAATGGCCTCTACCTGAAACCAGAGAAATGCAAATTCAATGTCAAGGTCATTAAATATCTTGAACACATCATCAGTAATGGCAAAATTCAAGCTGACCCAGCAAAAACAGAAGTGATCGCTAGCTGGCCTATTTTACAAAATCTTAAGGAACTTCAAAAGTTCCTCGGCATGGGCAATTGGCTATGGTAGTTCATCAAGGACTACAGCAAGATGGTCCAAACATTGACATCACTAACAGGCAAGAAGGGCTGGGCATGAGAGACCAAACAGCAGGAAGCATTCAAGGAACTGAAGCACCATCTCAGTTCACCTCCAGTCCTTGCAATCACCAACAATGATGACTAATTCCACATTGAAGCCAATTCGTCAAACTTCACATTGGGTAGCATGTTGTTGCAGAAGCAGGAAGGCAAGTGGAGGGTGATCACCTATAGGTCAGAAGTGCTCCTACTGGCAGAATGAAACTATGAGATCTATGGCAAAGAGATGCTCACGATCATTTCGGTACTCAAGGAATGGTGATAATACCTCCTCAGTGCCTGGCAAAAATTTGAGATCTGGTCTGATCACACCAACCTCATATATTTTAGGTTAGTACAGAAGCTGAGCTATTGTCAAGCTCACTGGCAAACAGAACTTAAATAATTCAACTTCCATCTCAAACACAAGTCAGGGAAGATGATAGGCAAGGCAGACCTACTGCTGCACAAGGTGGGCTATGACCAGGGCAAGAATGACAATGATGGCATTGTGTTCATCAAGGAGAAGTGGCTGAATCATGGGGTGGTGAGGACGGCATGCAATGAGGTGTTGAATCAAGTGGGTGAAGTGCAGAGGGCACAAAATGAGTCGGAGAGGCCGATGAGAATGACAGAGGTCAACAGTTTGTGGCAAATGAAGGGCAAGGTATACATTCCATCAATGATGAAAGAAGCAGTGATGCAGGAGTACCACAACTCAGTATTGGCAGGACACCCAGGGATATCCAAAACTGTAGAACTTGTTCATTGCAACTTCTGGTAGACCTCAATGTTCTCAGATGTACGAGTGTATGTTCAAGGATGCGATCACTGTCAGTGAACAAAAGTGCTAAGGGTGTCAAGATTGAGACCCCTCCACCTGAATGCGATCCCTGAGGGTCCTTGGGAGATCATCATAGTTGACCTCATTGGAGAACTTCCAGACTTGAAAGGACACAATGCCATTTGCATCTTCGTGGACAGGTTTTTGAAACAAATGCACACAATCCCAACAACAACAAAACTGTTGGCAGAAAGTATGGCACAGCTGTATTGGGATCACGTCTTTCAGCTGCACGGTCTGCCAAAGAAGATCATCCATGACTGAGGCACACAGCTCAATGCATTGATGATGAAGGAACTGTACAAACTCCTACACATCAAGGGCAACCCATTGATGGCATACCATCCAAAAATAGACAGTCAAATGGAATGTGTCAACCAAGAGCTCAAACAGTACCTTCGACTCTTCGTTGACCATCAGCAATTGGACTGGAAGGACTGGCTCCCCCTCACAGAGTTCGCGAACAATAACTACAAACACTTGGTGACAAAGATGTCCCTCTTCTATGCAAATACAGGATGTCACCCCATGAGCTTTGACACAGTGTGAACCTCCTCTGCAAACATGTTAGCAGAAGAATTCACAAAGCACATAAAGGAGACTCATCATGTCATGAAGGACAACCTGGTCAAGGCAGCTGAGGACATGAAATGCTACCATGACCAGATAGCAGGAGTGTCGGTGGAGTACAAGAATGGTGACAAGGTTTTCCTCAACAGGCAAAATATCAGCACAGACTTGCCCATGAAGAAACTTGCAGACAAGTGGTATGGGCCCTTTGAAATCCTTGACAAGATGGGAGCGAGCACATACAAGCTCAAGCTTCCAAAGCATTGGAAAAAGGTCCACCCTATCTTCAATGAAGCCCTGTTGAAACCCACTGTTGAACCATCCTTTGAAGGCCAGAAACAGCTGCTGCTGCCACGGCCTAATATTGTCAACAATAAGGAAGAGTATGAGGTTGAAGAAGTCCTAGACTCATGTCTGCATCGAGGAAAATTACAATACCTCATCAAGTGGTTAAGATACAATGAACCAACCTGGCAGCCCAAGATGGACTTCAGCAAGAATGCAAAGGAGGTGATTATGGAGTTCTGTTAAAGTATGACCATGTACTCAACAATCACTCAACCATTATACCTACAAATGACGTAGGCAGAGGTTGAGCGATGTGGGAGATCGATAGCAGGTGCTGTTCAGGTGACCACTATGCCCACAGACACAAGGGTGAAGAGGGGAGGAGTCAAACACATGAGCGTCACAGATGATGATGTCAAGAGTAAGCAGTGTAGATTAAATGAATATCGAGGTGAGGGACAATACAGGCAAACCGAGCTACCTATATACTCAATACCTGTGTGACCTAACTACTAGAATGAGGGCAACATTCCTGGGAAATGGAACATGATGGAACATCACAGAATGTCCTTACTAACAAATGGATGATGTCACTTATGACCACGTGCAAGGGTCACGTGATCGATAAGTTGGGTGACATCAGCGAAAGGAGCAACAAGAGAAAGAGTCCAGTGGAGGAGAGGGAAGGGACATCAGTGAGGGTGAAGATGATGAAAGAAAGGGGGAAAGGGGTGCATACACTTAGGATCCTAACAAGTTCTATAAAAAATATCCAGGTGCACCTCGAAAACTCAATATCCCTCAACAATGCCTACGTCTGATCTACATTGATACCAAACCCAATGACCACAAACATGGTTGGTTGGGATGCCCAACCTTGAAGGGGGGGTAATGTTAGGACTTGAACTTTCACCCTTTCTTTTATTTCCCTTTTACCATTTTCCTTTTATTTTATTCACATCCTTTTCATTATATTTAATCATCTTTCTAACCATTTTCCACATTCTCTAAACACCTGACCTTCATTCGTTCCATTCTACTCATTTATGTAAGGTTAGATAATATTAGTCTCACGGTTGTCACTATAAGAGGGATCAGGAATTGCAGAAACCTCTTGTTCTACTTTTCCTCTTATCTCCACAATGACCTAGGTGAGACTTGTCCCTCCTGTATTAGTTTATACTGTATTAATCCTCTTATCTCTGCAATGACCTAGCCTGAGTATAGCATGTCCTGAGTCCCTGCTCGAGTATAGCACATCTCAGATGACAGTCAGCTGATGCCTGCCCAGTCTGAGTCATCTCTCAGACTCCCATCTAATAGTTGAGGGTTGTTGTTAGGGGTGTTTACACATTGAGTCCATCAAGGGGAGCACTCCTCTAGACTGAGTGAAGGCAAGTCAGTAGTGATGACATATGCTGAGGACGAGCCTGGGTGGGGTTCTGCTTTTATGTTAGGTGGGAGTTTGGGAGATGCTCAAACTCGGCAAGCCTCAGCTGACTATCATCTGGGACATGCTATACTCAAGCTGGGACTCAGGACATGCTATACTCAGGCTAGGTTGTTGAGGAGGTAAGAGGATTAATACAATATACACTATTACAGGAGGGGGGTGCAGTCTCACCTAGGTCATCACAGAGGTAAAAGGAAAAGCAGAACAAGTGTTTGTGTGATTCCTCCAAACCTTTTATTCACATCACTTGTGAGACTGGATTATCTAAGTACTGTATAGTTTATGTAACTAAAAATGGAATGAATGAAGGTCATGTCAGACCAAGTGAGTGTGGGAAGGAGTGTAGATGACATAAGTATGAGAAACGATTAGGAAAGATGATTAAATATAATGGAAATGGAGCGATTAAAAGAAAAGAAATGGTAAAGGGAAATAATAAAGGGAAAGGAAAAGTTCAAGTCCTAACAGAAGGAAGACAAGGTGTCTACCTTGTCAAAAGCAAATATCTCATTGGACTTGTCCAACCTCTGTGGTCTTCTGACAGAGCTGATGTCAATGGGCCCATTCAATGCATCAGGTGTGCCAATGTGGAGATCCCAATGCCGCTGGCCTCAAAATTGGTTCTATTAGGTTTGACTCAACTCAGGACAGCTCTACAAATATCCCCAACACATTTCAGGACACTTTCAGTGTTTGGCTGGATTAACTAGATACATACAGCTTGGTTCTACACTGGTGAGCTACCAAAGTCCATTTTGGGTTATATCTAGTATTGTTCTGAGCCTCCCAAAGCTTAATTGCTCATGTTCTTGAGTTCTGGCTCCAAGTCCTGGTTGTTTGGTATTGTTTGGCTAGAGCCTCTAGTCTATTTCTATTGTCTTTGTATCCTTTGTACACCACTCAGAGGCTCAACCCTCTGTTAGTTATTTAAATACTCATGTAAATGCCTCAAAAATACAAGTTTAGTTCCCCTGAGTCAGTCCCAGTCTTCAGTTCTCATCTCTGTCACCATTCAGTGTCGTTCCATCTGTTCTGTCCATTCCATCTTGAGTTCCATTTTCAGTCAAATCCTGCTTTTGCTATATCACCCTCAGTTCTAAGCCGTTTCTCAAGCTCTCTTCAGATTTGTATTCTCATTGTCAATATATTTTAATTACTGTCTTGTCTTGCATGATTCTGAGCCTGTGTCATAGAGCTACAAAAATAGCTTTTCCACTTCAGGAGTTCCATGGGTTCTGCCAGCTATGATGGTGCAACTGCTATATCTCTGTCAATTCTACACTGCTTCTCGAGATTGTTTCAGATTCAGAATCATCTCAATGAATCATTTTGATTACTGTCTACACTGGCAAGTTTCCAAGCCTGGGTTGTCAAGATTGTAGTTGCCCTTTGTACTCTGACTGCATTTAGGCACATTTTGCCAGTCACCCTTTGTACTCACAACCCCAAGTTGGCACTTATCCTTGAGTATTTCTTACACTTCCCTACACTTCCTGACACTATCTCCTCCATGAGACATGCTTGAGTAAACCCCCAGTGGCTGAACTCAACCAGGTCCAAGTCTGCCAGTAGACTATACAGTCACCTTTCACTGACAGTCCTCCACATGGACACTTTGCTCCCATTAACTCAGCAAATGCAGACTTAAACTCAGTCTAATGACAAGTATCAAAAGATCCTGGCAAAACTACTTGTGCTACTGTCACCTCTGCCCTCACTGCTTCTTTGCCTGCAATGCTTTTCTCGCCACACTCATTCTGGCATCAAAATTCTTACAGGATCGATGCTACTCAAATTGTGCATGGGCAAAGCTATCCAGTCTCCCACCATGGGAGCTTGGACACTGTGAATGTGCACTTGTCAATGCACTTGGGTGGCATCTCTGGGTCAGTGAGAGCACCATGCTGCCACAGGCAGAGAACTCACACAGCATGTAACACATGAAAAGCAAGAGTACAATTGCATTCGGCTTGTCTCTGGTCTCTACAATGTGTAACATGATGCACTTCCCAAGTCAACCCTTGTCAGATGCAGGTGCAAGCCTAGAGTTTGGCCATGTGGAGATGAAGGCAGGGATGGCAAATAGAGCACTTCAATGTGCTGTGATGCTACCACATGATGTGGCAATGCAGAGTGTGCCACCCTGCTATCAACTCCTGGGATTGTTGCCATTCTCATTTGCAGGTCCACCTCTTGCAGTCATTGCCAATCACCAGCATGCAGTGCTCAGTGCCCAGAAAACATTGTTTTCTTCTGCTTTCACATCACAAACACCATTGTCTTCTGATCCAATGCCTGTCCTGCTCAAAGAACCAACACCACACCTTTCATTTTGCTTGCTCTCACATGGTGAATCAATGCTTGAGATGAGTGTGGCACCGTGCAGCTACAATTACAATTACAATTATAACAACAGTACCAATAATGTGTAGAGCCTCATAGAATACTAGAAAGCACAGACTTGTCTGACTTGGGCTCTAGCATCAGGTCAGAGGCTGTCACGACACTGCCAGACATGCCTATGGCCATGTGGCTTGCAGGTGTGTTGGCTGGTGGTGCAAGGTGAGGCCATGGGCTCCAGCCTGGGTGTGGTGGATGGCCACCAATTTGGACCCACTGATGAGTCAGACCCAGTTGTGTGGTACACGTAGGTCTTGGGAACAGGACTGCAATTGGCAGCATGAGCAGAATTGGAAATGGAAATGGGATTGGTGGTCAGTGACAGGTGTCTGTATTGATGCCCATGCTGGACAGCCTCATGAGTGCTGGTCTTGAGCTTCTGTTTGGACTTGGCAGTCTTGAATAGGCTGGTTGCTGTTGAACCAATTTGAACACAACTGAACTGAGCTGAACTTCCAATACACTAGATATAACTGAAACATAAGTAGATGATCTTTTGGCCTCATCATCAGATAAAAACACTATGATTAATGCATTACAGTTTAGACATAAGACTTCTAAAGGACAAATAAGTGTCATATAATATGAGAAAAATAAATATAAATGTTCATTTCCTGTAAGCATCTATCTAAGCTGTATTTACCTTGTATCCTAATAAATATGTGATATGCCAACTGGAATGCTGACACTAATCATATAAACCTGTGAAGAGCCTTCTGGCCTGATTGTCAGAAATAATCAGTAGAATAAATGCATTACAGCTGAAATGTTAGACTTTCTGAGGACATATAATTAGAATACAAAATGATAAAAGTATAATTTTTCTTGTTATTATCTGTCTATCTTGTATAAGCCTTGTATTGTACAAAAACACTTGTACTGGACTTGTATTCAACTTGAAGACACAACAAGCTGACTAACAGACTTATATTACCTTACAAGGTATACAAGACAATACAGGCAAAGCGACTTTTTTGTGATGTGAGTCTTGTCAACATGTCATTTTCACCGCAAGTTTTGTTTCATGCATCTATTGACTTATAAATATTTGTATCCTACAAGCCTCTTCATATTGTTTATCCGCTCATGCCTGGAATACCACAGTCCTTACTTTCGGGTTCAATTACTAGAGGCCTACCCACTTGCGGTTTGTGTTTCTTGTACGTCCTATTCTGATCCAACTTCCATTCGGATTGGATAAATCAATGCCCACATAGTATCTCTGAACTGAAAAGGCAAAGCAAAGTCAGCTCTCTGGAGTTGCGCTGAAATATCCTGTTACTTACTCCACGCGAGACCAAGAATGAACATTCTTCCCGGAACCGCATCGTCGAGCTCTCGAATAGTGAAGTACAAATAATCCGGTCTCATTCTAGAGTCCAAGTTTGTGTTCAAATTCGGAGGCCAGACCTGCGCACTCGGAGGAAACACGAAAGGGGCACAACCTTCGAAGTTAAAGTTCAAGTTCCGAAGGTTTCCTTTCTTACTTATCGGGAGGCACCACACTTCCAGTGTGTTATCGAATGCAGCACCAACACGCTCCATATATGTTCTGAGGTAATCACGTTTAAAAGAAATGAAAAGGTGCTCCTGTGTCAATAATACCTGGGCTGCTGGACATGATGGTTGTGGGCCCGCCGCTTGCGCTGTCAAGCGTCAAAGTGAGGTTCACGCCGTAGAAGCTACTCGCCGGGGCTAGCTGAGTTGTCGGTACGTTTTCCAGAGGATACTCACTACTAGTCCCGCCGAAATGGATCGTTCCTTTGATAAGAGCTTTGGTCGCGGCATCAGGATGAGTGTCGTCTGGTGGATTGAGCGCAATTCCAATTATTTTCGCTGAAATGCCACGCTGTGTGATCATGTTGTCTATTACCGTTTTGATTGTCGCGTCTGGCCTGTCCACAATCGTTCTTCTGGAGAGTCTACGGGGTCCACATCCGAGGATTCCATGAATATCTTGACTTGTAAGTCTGTCTGGCACTTGGTCTATCACAGCAAACAGTTGATTATCAATCCTTAACGACCTGTCACTACCAATGCTGAGTGTGTCTTGGTATAACTCTCCCCTGAGTGTGCCAGATGAAGTGTACTGGAATTCGACTCGCTCTCTCTGGTCTGCCGGGGGTCTCAACGCTTGCCTAGCTGCTGAAGTACGGGCGTCAACATAGTCCGCTTTGCTCACCCAGGTGAGTGCAGATGCTGTGTCAAGCAAGACTTCGTGCTCTGTTGCTGTACTTGTGTCATCTCCGAGAAAAATATCTACCCAGACTCTGAAACTGTCTGAGACTCCGAATGCATCGACATGAAGAATGTTTAGAAAGTCCATCTCTATATCTTGCGAGCCTTCGGCCATCATATAGTTTCTGCGAAGACCAGACAGTGCCTTCCTAGCTGCTCTTTGCCGCTTATTGTCTTGCGTAATCATTGCCTTGACCTTAAGGCCAGCTGCTCCAATTTTGATCTTGAAGGGGCTCGGTGACGTGGAAGGCTTGGGTACAGAAGATGATTTGGCTTTATTGGACGGGTTACTAGTGGAGGGCCTTCCCGAGACGCTCCTTTGTTTGTCTGCTACAGCAGGGGATCTTGCTTTCGGAGCACCTGTGTTACTTTTTTCATCTTTCCTAGAGCGGTGTTCAAGTTGATGGTGCTTAGACATTCTATATGCGCAGTTGTTTGAACTGGAGATGCGAAGTCGGCTGTGATAAGGAAGACCTGTTCGATACCTTGACGCTGAAGAAATGTGAAAGTTTGAGGTCCTTTTATACAATTTCCGGTGCCGAAGCATGTACGTCGGAACTGATTGTGGTCCTCGCACTTTGCAGCCAGGGTGAAGCAGTCTGTACATAACAGGTCTGTTCTCCGCATCATTTTTGATACAGGAATGATTCTTCTGAGTTAAAAGTCCGACGGATTCAAGTAACTGAGATGTCAACGCAGCAAAGAGACATGTCTGCCGGCCAAATCAGTATGCTAGGCAGCATGATAATAGACGTGGACTGCTAGCCGAGTTCGGGCGCTCGGATTAATCTTTTTTTTAAATATAGAAGCAGCGTTAGACGTGTGCAACGAGCTCCTTATAAACATAGTGTTGATTCCTGACTCGAGTTTGGTTTAGCCTTGGAGTGAACAAGCATTTTAAGCAATCAGAACAGATTGGAGTAAACCAGATTGATGAACCTGATCTTGATTGGACCTGGCAAACAAGATATTGATTGTGACGTGAACTACGCTAGGCAAATGGAATTCCAAGGTGTGGTGTATTTGATTCCTAGGTATGCCTTGCCGTATACAGGCTAGTTCACAGATTGAGACAAAGTGGGCTTGCGGACAGGCTAGACGAGGTGAGGAACGGGGAGGCCGCATCAATTCTCATCGCACCACAATTTCATCCACTTCCTTCTCGTCGATCCACCTGCCTCACGCAGAAATAGTCAGTCGTCATCGAGTCAACTTATAATGTCTTCGGGATTCAGCATACATATACATTTATTCTTGGCCCCTCTACAATGAAAATTTATTTAAGCGTTTGGTACTAGAGAAATCCACACCCGGTCACGAACTGTGCGGCGTGTCACAGCGCGGTCAGATAGATACAATGCATCCAAGGTTGGGGAAGATGAGTAAAGCATCAGACGACGATCTCGTCGACTTTCGACTTGTGTATGCAGAACCCCTGTGCCTCACGTTAGCTCGAAAATTTAAAGGCATCTTTGATGGATTTAAACGCACCGGCGTGACCCATTCCTTGCAGCTACAGCATACACCCGCCCAGTCGTAGTTCCCGAGCTTTGCGCCGCACTTCTTATTCGGACAGATGATCTTTCCACCGAGGTCGCCTGCCTCGAGGAAGGGCTCCATCCAGCGCATCGGCTCCACGAAGTAGCCCGAGCACGCGCTGTTAGTGAGCAGCGGCGGTGCGACGACTGGAGTCTTCGGTGGTCCTGAAGAAGTTAACGGGGACAAGGGTGACATGGGTTGAAGGCCTCCTGAAGAGCGTAACGCGGCGAGCTTCGGGTTTGACTGCAGCTGCGCGGCAAGGTCTGAAGGGGTCATGTATCCCGACGGCTTGCGGAGAGTTGGCGCGCTCGTTTCTGCACTCTCAGGTTTCCCTCCGCTTCCAGCTTCGCCTTCCTCCTCGTCATCGTCAGCGATCGCACTCGAATCATCGTCAACGGAGAAGTGCTCTGGGATTGCCCTCGGTGCAAGCCCGCTCGGACGCCTTGGCCTGGTCGCGCCCGCGCCGCCGAAGGAGCCCGCTCGCGAGGCCCCAGCACTTCGCGGTGTCAGCGCGTGAAGATCGAATGGCTTAGCACCATTCGTGCCAGATAGACGGCGTGATACAGGCACAGGCTCGCCGTTGAGTGTTGCAAGCGTCGTCAGTACCATACGTTCCGCACTACCTGCACCCGCGGAGTTGCGACGCGAGACAGCTTGCAACGGAGTCATCGGAGTCATGCCAAGTCCCATAGGTCGCGGAGTATCATTTAGATGTGTTGACGGCCGACGAGATGCAGCAGGAGAGAGTACAGGGGCCGTGGCAGGTGTTGCAGGGCCAACTTGTCCGTGATCGAGCATGTGTTCCCGCGCAGCGAGCTCAGTGCGGCACATCTTGCAGCGTATTCGCCGGCGTGGTGCAGGAGCACCTGGAGTTGCGGGCATTGAATCTCCAGGAGATCGAGGGAAGGAGGCGAACATTGTGGTGGTGGGGAGCGTGCCATCGCCATCTGAAGGCAGTCAGTCAGGGAAATCCAGTAAAATTCAGAAGACGTACTCATGATCTCGTCAAGTGCCCGCTCGAGATAATACATGCGCATCACTTTGTTCTTTCGCGATACTTTATAACTGGCTTGATAGAATATATCAAGCTGCGCGAGAAAGCCGTCGTTTGGTCTATCTTCCTTCGTCAGCGCGGGCTCAAACCGCAGCAAGCAAGTATACACACTGAGTACACGGGCGTGCCTTCGTGACCTTCTCCAGTGCCGTCTGAGCGTCGAGCTGCTCCGCATACATGAGGTACGCACATGCGATCGTCGCGCTGCGGCTCATGCCTGCCTGACAATGCACGAGCACGCCTCGTCCCTGGTCAAGCTCGTTCTCGATGAACGAGATGCACTGCGGAAAGAATGCTAGTGCGTCGGCATCCTCTGTATCGTCCAGTTGGATCTGAAAGTGCGTGAAGGTCTCGGCAACGCGGACCTTGCCACACATGCATGACAGTACGGAATGGATGTTGTGCTCGCGGAGCGCGTCGGTGTCGGCGACGGCATGAATGCTACCTATCCAGAGGCCCGGAACGATTTCGTCCATGTTGTTCTGGGTGGTAAGTGCCATTCCTTCGTAGCATTCCTCGCGTGTGATCTTTATAGTCGACGTGTGTTCAAGTAAACTTCGAGGGCCTCCTCGACGTCGGTGGCACCTCCGTAACGTTCCGTTACATATAACGTGACACATTCGCTGCTTCGTGTCACGTATGTTTGTCACGCCTCCTATTATCTTGCATCAGTAAATCATTCAAATAGTTGGGTACGGCATGCTCGTAGAAGCAAATGCATCCTTTGATCAACCTTTTTTTAAATCCTATTTGCATAAATGTCGATATAAGTGGATGTGGACTGAGGGGGGAAAGGCGTGAAGGTTTGAACTTCACACTGGCAGGCGGATTCCGAAGGCTTCTACAAACACCGAGTCGGAGACATTATACTGTCTTCGCCTTGACCTCCGCGAAGCCCACATTGTACGCGCAGGAGGACCTGGTATATCGATAGCACATTGTGAGCAAAGTTATTCTTGCATTATGATGGGCTTTCTACTCTCTCGGCGATGTGCTCACTGTAGGTATCCTCGCAAGTACATTGTACGTACAATACGGCTCGGAGCAGCGTAAAATGCGTTGTATATCTCCGGTGAAAGCAAGGTGAGGGGATACTTCAATCTGAGTCATTCGTGAGTAGTCACTGGCATAGTCAATTACTTGTTTTCATCTTCATACGTTGAACCGTAGCCTCAATCCACTAAGCATAGTCAGACGGCACTACGGGGTAGCCATAGAGTTGCCGACATTCAGAGATCCAGAATGGGGGTAGCAGAGACCAGAGACACGATACAGAGCGGGCTGTCCTTCAGTACATGATAGGTAAGAAGAGTTATTAGATAGACTATGTTAGAAAATCTCGTACATGTATCTGTGAGTAGAGGGGATAAAAGCATGCGGCCCAGGTAACTAAGTTACAGAACAAGAAATGTGTAGGGACAGCAGCATCAGAACTTGAAATCTAGCATCAAGAGCAGGAAAATGGGCAGCGCGCTGGCCTAAGAGAAAATATAAATCCAAGCTCACCGAAAATGTGCTGGTTATGCGTTGCAAGGGAATTGCAAAAATCGTTGGACTAAAAATCCAGCCCGCGCCAGGAGAGAGGTCCTTAATTCGGCAGAGTGAGCCATTTGATAGATATTCTAGTTTATATCACATCAGGAAAAACCTCCTGCTCAGAAACCCTTAGAAAGTTATTAGAATATTAGTAAATTGTAGAATCTTTGGAATGCCATGAGAATGCAGTCCGAAATTTAAGAAACTTGTAGAATTTCATGGAAAATTGTCCAAGTTTTGGAATTGAACAGAATCAGCAGCTTGAAATTTAGTATATGGATAGAAAAATGACACACCTCATAGATTCTATGGAATTTTGTAGAATAAAAAACTGATTGTGGAATTCATTAGATTCTGACATGGCTTGACACAGGTGCAGGTACTAGATTGGCTTCTTGGACCTATACTGGGTCCCATGAACTATCTGCAGGTTACAGTGTTTTTCATAAGTCTTGAGACATGCATATGTGAAGATCACAAAATTTGAGCATTTCAGCACCTCAAAAACTTGTAAAATTCATATCTCTGTCAATTCTTCACAGAATCAGTTCAAAAAAAAATGTTTGTGAGCTTAGTAGACAGAAGGTGGAATATTGTGACTGCAGTAGTGAGAATGGGTGTTTTTCTAGAAAAACTCCTTCCCTGATTTTTCTTGAGCTCAATTTTGGAGCTAATGACATGAAAATTGCTGGAGAATGGTCTATATATTATACTGTTGATGTTATCAGGGATGAACTAGAGTGAATGTCTCCTCTTGCCCTGTTTGACTGTTGTGCTGAAACTCTCAAACTCATCCAAATTTGCTTGGCTCAGACAGTTTTCAAAAAATGCCTGCATTGTTATAAGCCATCTATAATTTAACATAAAATATATATACCATTCTCCAACAAGTTTCATGTCATTAGCTTCAAAATTGAGCTCAGGAAGAATCAGGGAAGGAGTTTTTCTAGAAAAACACCCATTCTCACTACTGCAGCCTCAATATTCCACCTTCTGTCCTCTAATCTCACATCAAGTTTAGAAACCATTCAAACATAAATTTAGCAACTTTTTTGAAGAGTTTTTGTGAAAAATTGAGTGAGATATGATGTATTTTGTATTTGGAGGCACTTTCAAAAACTGCTAGTCCAATTTCCCACACCTGGATGCGTCGTCCACAGAAGAGGTGTGGGAACTTGATCACATGTATGTTGGTTTTGACGCGACACGCCACATATCTGCTGCCACTCCAATATGTCTGGTGCCAACGTCCTTACAGAACGTCTGAAAAAACCCTCGATCACATCCACCACAACCATCACACACGAAGTGGTAGCTTCGCCGGCCACCTGGTGGGATGCACTCACTGCTGCAGGCAACATGCCGTCCGACTTCCGACTTTCAACTTGCTCATCTTCAAGCCGAAGACCGTAAAGTCTGAACTTCTCTGCACTGAACAAACTGTCAAGTGAAGAGCGCTTCATGCGCTCGACGTCAATGAGTGGTGGGCACGGTGGCCTTCCATTCGCAGGCGGGTGTCCATCGCCTATGGTTCGCTCTTCCAGTCAGGTGGCGCGGGCGCTGTGGGCAACAAGCGTACGCGTAGGAAATGTGGCGGCTCAACACGCAACGAGTCGGACCGTATCAGCGCTTCTGCCAATCAGTTCAAAGTGAACGCTACTTCCTCCTTCGAACACGTCGCGCCGCTCGAGCAGTCTGCGAACCGCTGGGCCGCGGGCAGCACGTCCAGGTGTGGGGCCTCAATTGACACAGACTCACCTGAGATTGTGGACAAGAAAGTCCATTTGCTGCTCAACAAGCCCACTATCGAGAAGTTGGAGTCCATCTCAAACCAGATCATTGCGTGGGCAAACAAGAGTGAGAGTGAGAAGGATGGGCGTACGCTCATTCAGCTCATTCTGCTTGTATTCGAGAAGGCAACGGATGAGGCGGCCTGGAGTGAGATGTATGCTCACTTGTGCCATAAGATGATGGAGCAGATCAGTCCGAACGTGCAGGATGATGGTATCCGCAATGCTGAGGGCAAGCCGATTACAGGTGATCAACTTTTCCGTAAGTACCTTCTGAATCGCTGTCAGGAAGACTTCGAGTGCGGCTGGACGCAGAAGGAGTCGATGGCGGCAGCGGCTCTCGTGAAGGCGACAGAGGATCAGGCTGTTAAGTACGCCAACGAAAAGGAAGAAAACAAGGAGGCTGGCGAGAGTGCGCTGTACTCGGATGAATACCACACTGCTCAGAAGGCCAAGCATCAAGGTCTCGGACTCGTCAAGTTCATCGGTGAGCTCTTCAATCTTCAGATGCTCATGGAATGTATCATGTATGACTGTATCAAGAAGCTGCTCAGTAACGTCGACAATCCCGAGGAGGAAGAGATCGAAAGTTTATGTAAACTACTGACAAGTGTTTGTCGGGCGCTCGATACCTCTAAGGCTCGCGGACACATGGATGTCTATTTCAGTCGGATGAAGGAGCTTGCGAAGAGCAGCAACGTGTCGTCTCGTATGCAGTTCATGTTACAAGTGCGTACCTTCTGTTTCATAGCCTTTCGTTGAGCTGACTTTCTTGGACAGGATGTGATTGAATTGCGGGAAAGGAAACGGACTACCCGCAACTTGGTCGCTGCTCCGTCGACAATCGCCCAGATTCATGAGGCTGTACGCGCTCTTGCTTTGTTACTCAATTTCACTTGTGCTTACCAATATACAGGCCGCGAAAGAGAAGGCACGACAGGAGCAACATAACTTGGCACGGCCGGCCATGTCTCGTGGTGGTTCACGCCGTGGTCATGATCGTGACGGAAATGCTCAAGTGGGTCCTGACGGATGGGCTGTCGCCTCTGGTCCTTCGAGGCCTGCAAATAAGGCGGGCGATCTGACGAACTTTGGCAGAATTCAGAATGGCAGTGGAACCATGAACTTCGGACCAGCTAGCGTCTTCACGAAGAAGGGAGACAGCAGGCGCAACAGTGCGAGCCTTTCAAGGACAAATTCGAACACGAACATGTTCCAGATGCTGCAGGCCGCTGAGGCCGCTAATGAGGCTCCTACTACATCCTCGTCTCGTCCAAGTCGCCTGTCAAGCCGTACAACGAGCGTCGACTTGACCCATAATGCACCTGTGGAACCTGCCCAGCCTGCTCAGCGTCCCAGACTTAACCTGCTTCCGCGTTCGACCCTTACAGGAGAAGTTGGAGAATAGTCCCGCTGAGACTCATGACGGCGAGGAGGGCGAGGAGGACGAGATTCTCGAAAAGGACTCTGGGAAAATTGTCGATGTCGAAGGAGCAAGCGGAAAAGAAGATTGACCAGGATCGCAAGGAGTTCTTCGCTATCCGCGATCTCGACGATGCGGAAGAGTATTTCTCTTGGAGCATCAACATCTTCTCGTCGAGAAGCTTGTCATGTCTGCTATTGAGGCGAAGGAAGCTGATGCCAAACTCGTTGCCGACCTATTTGAGCGTGCACCGTATCAGCGCTGCTACCAACCCGTTCAATGCGAATGTCGCTTCCTCGTCGAAACTGATGCCAACACGTCCCCGAAGGTTGTCACGGTCCTTGATGCATCGCTCGTATCATCGACTTCCCCCTTCGCCGTACGTGCACTCGCTTCCAATTGTACTGTCTTCCTCTCTGGAACCAACATTGCTTCATACTTGCGCATTCTCGGAACCGGGGAGATCAAGCTTCACGAAGTAGACTTCGCGACACTCAAGACCGATGCTGCGGCGCCTGCTCCGCCCACGTCTGCAATTGCCATTCAGGAAAAGGCGGCGAAAGAGGAAGGGAGAAACGACGGCGCCGTGAAGGCTGCGTTTGGCGTGAAGAAAGAGGTCGACTTTCCGATATCGTATACGAACGTGTGCTGATTGTTCTGTAATCCCTCACTTAGTGCTGACAAGTATCATAGGTGCTGATCAAGGCCGATATGTTAGACTACTACAGCGTTAGTGGATGCTGCAGTCTTAATCACTGGCCGCACATCATCTGGGAAGCAGTACAAGGTATTTTGAAAAAACAAGCATCGCCAACAGAACGGTTCAACGCAAGAATCAAGGAGATGGGTGAGTGTAGAGCACTCACATTATCGACTTCCCTCTTCGCCGTACATGCCCTCGCCTCTGATTTTACTGTCTTCCTCCCTGGAACCAACATTGCTTCATACTGGCGTGCTCTCGAAACGGGGAGACCAAGCTTCACGAGGTAGATTTCGTGGAACTCAAGGCCGAGGCTGTGGTGCCTGCTGTGTGCACGCCTGCAATTGCCGCCCGGAAAAAGGCAACGAAAGAGGAAGGGAGAATTGACGGCACGGTGAAGATTGCTATTGGCATGAAGAAAGAGGTCAACTTTCCGGGTTGGTATACGAACGTGCGTTGATTGTTCTGTAATCCCTCACTTTGTGCTGACAAATATTATAGGCGCTGATTAAGGTCGGTATGACATGCGTCTTCAGAGGGAGCTTGAGGAGCCCATAGCAATCTGTCCGACTACAGAAACGGTCATGTATCCCTACTGAAGTACGGGAAATTCTCAATTTACATCGTCGCGTGTACGAGGTGCTGCTTACCGTACTCGTCATCACAGGCATCAAGTCGGACAAGGAGAAGTTTGCCGGTGGTCTTTACATGACGACCGGCCGTGGCATCCAAGCTGCGACGTCGCATTGCCTTGGCCAAGACTTCTCACGGCCAGAGATGTTCAACGTCGTGGTCGAAGACCTGGACGATCCGCAGGGTACGGGTCCGAACGGTGGTAAATTATTCTGTGGCAGAACTCGTGAGGCCTTAGCACGCGCATAGTCGGAATCATGGTCATGATTCGCGGCGACAACCAGGATCTTGTTCTCCCATCACGCATCGCTCGCGTCCAAGCAATCGTTGTCCCCTGCGGTATCACCATGCACACTAATAAGCAGGAGTTATACAACCGCTGTGGGGAGCTCGCGAAGACGCTCAGGAAAGCGCGAAGGTGGATGTACGGAACGGCGACACTCCTGGCTACAAGTTCAACGACTGGGAACAGAAGGCGCGAAAATTCAATTATTCCTTATTTCTCGGTTTTCCTGTGGTCTTACAAATGGCTTTTTGTCCAGGTGTTCCACCTCGCCTTGAACTCGGTCCGGTTGATATCTAGAAGAAGCAACCACTTTCTGTGCGACGTGATACGGGCTTGAAGGAGACTGCCGTACCTGCACTTCTCAAGACTATCCAACAGGAGATGTTCGAGCACGCGAAGGCAAGGTACATGTCTTGCCTGCGCGTCGTGACAATGGGACGATGTCGTGCTGACATTGCTTCATACTTGCGTGCTCTCAAAACCGGCGAGACCAAGCTTCACAAGGTAGATTTTGTGGAACTCAAGACCGATGCTGCGGCGCGCCTTACATCGTCGCATGTACAAAAGGAGCTGCTTGCCGTACCCGTCATCCTGGGCATCAAGTCTGAGAAGAAGTTTGCCAGTGGTCTGTACATGATGACCGTGAAAGGCTTCATTCCGATGACCGGCCGTGGCATCCTTTTAGTTTAAAATTTGTTTAAATACACTCAATTGCCACAAGAATCTGTAAGAAAATGATGGAAAAGTTTGTAATGCCACCTAAAACCCGTAAGAAATGGTGTGAAATGCTATTAGAATTTATTGGAATACATAGAATCTGCTCATAAATCATACGATGCTTGGGATTCCGTTGGAATCGGAATCGGCCAGAATCTGTGGGAATTGCTTGAATATTCTACAGATTCTATATATTCTACGGTTTCTGACCGGGAGGTTTTTCCTGATGCATTTAATGTACAGGTCCTGATCATGACTTAGTGTTAAGTATCTATATCGAGGACTTCCGTGTCCCCGAAAGGTGCATCTGCCCCTCCTCCGCCCACCAGGAGTCGACGAGTGCATCAGGGTCGAACGAGAACCACTCCGCATACTTCGCCTTGGAGGGTGAAGATAAAACTGGTTCACTCGATTCTGTAAGCCCGCCGTTGACTGTCGGCGAAGCTTCACCGGCTACGAGCGCAGGAACGGAGCCAGCTCCGACCGCTCCCTCCTCACTGCTGCCCATCTCAGCGCACATCATCGCATGCATCCTGTCATCACGCGCCTGCTGCTCGGGCCCGTCGGGAAGGTGGTACATCTTCCGCATTGCGCGCGAGGTGAGCTGCAGCTCTGATGCCCGCGCGTGGCGCAGGTGCTCATACGCGTGCAGGAAGAACGGGAGCTGCGAGACGGAGGAAAGGTGGGAAAGGACGTTTCCCAGGACGGCAGCATCTTCCACGGCCATTGCAGCGCCTTGCGCAAGGTATGGCTGAAAAGAAGGGATGCTGAGCAGGAAGTCGGAGCACGCGGGGATATTGGGGAGAAAGAAGGAGGACATACAAGCATTGGGTGACAGGCGTCGCCGAGGAGGACTACGCGACCCTCTGGGTGCACCCAGGACTTGAGGGGCTTGTGGTCCATGAGCCTCCATTTCAATGGATTCTCGACAAGACATAATATTTTTTGTACTCTTTAGATGTTTGGTCAGGAATACTGCTTAGTCTCGGAAAGAGTAAGTGGGAGCATACCGAGGCTCATAATTCGCGAACTGCTCGCGCATTTTGTTCACGTCTCCCTTCGCGACCCAGGACTCTATCGCGTCGTCATCCGGGTGGAGGAATCCTACGTTGTACTGCTTCCCACCACTCTATTTTCACGAAATATAAATCAGTGGAGTATCCAGACAGAGTGACAAAAAAAAGAGGAGGAACGAAGACCTACAATAGGGTAGCCGATCATGTGCGTATCTTCACCCAGCCAAATAGTCAGGTCGCGCTTTTCGACTAGGCCTCGGAGATCTGGATCGTTGAGTAGGACCTCGCTAGGGAGGATGACTCTGTAAGTTGCATCACCGGTAGGCTCAGGCGGATCAACATGGCCCACGACTAGCTGACGCGTGATGCTCTTGATGCCGTCCGCGCCAACCACCAGATCGCCAAAAACAACCTCACCCGACGCAAGCGTTACAGAGACACGGGAGTGAAGGTCCGGAGTTGTGTTGATAGACACGACGGTCGAATGCATGCGTAGATTAACGCGCGGAGAAGACAGCGCGAGGTCACTTATAATCTTGTGGAAGTCCGCACGATGGAGGAACATGCTCGGCGCGCCAAATGCCTTCTTTACGCGCTCTCCAAGGGGCGTATAGTCTAGCGCCTCGCCAGTGGAGTATCTAAGGTGCGTATTGCCGGCGCATAGGACGCCAGCAGCAAGCAACGCGTCTCCGGCACCCCAGCGCGCAAGGAGACGCGTAATGCTTGGCGGAAGCACGATCCCTGCTCCAACCTCGCCGATCTCGCGAGCGGCCTCGAGGATAGTGACGTTATGGCCAGCTTGAGAAAGGCAGTGCGCCGCAGCGATTCCTCCGAGCCCGCAGCCAATGATGAGGGTGTCGAGTCCTTGAGCAGCCTCTCTACCTCCGTAGATGTGAGGGCGCTGCTCATGGGGAGGAACGGCGGAGTCAGTGTGTGCGAGCATGAGAGAGGATGTAAAGGTGGATTGGATAAAGATTGTTGAGGACACACGTTTGGATTTTATATTGTTCAAGTACGTATGCAATCTCACGTGTAACGGACCTAATAGCATGAAGTCGGATCCGATAGTATCAAATCTCGAATTTGTCAAATATGTCGGCACGAGAAGTGATGGTATGTCTTTGCACATGAAATTGCCGGTCAGGACAATGGAAGCAATTAATTCGAGGTCGAGAAAAGCTGTGCATGTGCGACTTTAGCATATTGCCGTGGCTGCATGAATACTATTAATAAGTTCCGAGGACCGTCCTTGGCAATTTATGCTAAAAAATCAATATAGTCTGTAATAGAGGCGAGCCAATAGCAAATACCATAGTCGCCATTGCTCACTCCGTGGACCATTGGACCCAATGTGGACTGGACCGTGGACCTGTCCACTTAAGGCCCAGAGGTGGTTTGGTCCAGGGTCTGGCTCCCCAGACCGGACCTGGACTGGGGAGATATTTTGAAAGACATGTTCTTCAAAGAGACTGATGCTGTTACTGGCCTCGGGTTGGTTGATGAAGAAGCAGAACAGCTCATGAACAGAGTGGTAAGATCAGAATGTGCACTTGAGCTTGGCATACCACTGTGACACAGCATGGCTGCTGCTGCTGTTGCTTACTGAATAAAAACCTTCAAAATGATTTGACAAGTACAAAGCTGAGCTCCAAGCTTGCACTCACTGCGTTTCAGAGGGTGTTAATACATCCTGGTGTAGTTGGTATTAAGCAAACTATTCAAATGTACACAAAGAAGTGGTATAGAATAGCAAAAAAAATGTGCTTAGGTTTGAATAGCTTAGCTAAACAGATATAATTTATTTTGGCTAGATGAGCTAGCCAAATTATCTTCTTAGTTGTGCGTAGCTACCTTACAATTTTGTGTAGCTTACATGTCCTGTATAGGCAAGGTAGTCAGATTGTCTAGGTCTGTATAGATGACATAAGCCAGTGTAGATAGAATTTGATGTAAATGGGTTAGACTAGTGTGGGATTTACCTTCGTGTAGATGCCATGGGCAAGACGTGACGCGCAGCTAAGAGTAAGACGCGCTTCACCTTGACTCACACCACAACATCACTTGTTGTTCCTCACTCAAGAGTGGCACGCAGCAAGACTCAACACCACCGCTGCTGGCTGCACAGTGCCATATCAGTGTGAAGAACTGCAGCAAGCATGTCGAGTCATATGTCTGGAAGCACAGACCCGATGGTACCCACATTATCAACATCAGCAAGACATGGGAGAGACTGTCTTTGCTGCATGCGTCATCACCACTGTGGAGAACATGCACAATGTGTGTGTTGTTTCCGCCCGTCCCTATGGTCAGTGCACTGTCCTCAAGTTCATGGCACACACTGGTGTGCAAGTGATTGCCAACTGATTCAGCGCCATGTCCTCAGTAGCCGCCGAGCGGCATTACAGGTGTCACCTCTGAATGGGACCTGTGATGGATGACGGCTTCTTCTACGAGATGGCTAACATGCAAAGGTTTCTAGCTCACCCAAGCCAGTTAGTTGGATGCTCACACGTCTATTCAGCAGGCCGGTCATTATCACTGAGTACCGCATTTTTGAGAAGTTGGCGGAGAGCGTCATGAAGGATCGCCAGAAATTCGAACGGCTGGTGGTCTCGAAGGAGGAGCTGCTGGATATGTTTGCGGTGCGCCTCTATTGGTTTTTTCCATCCGTTCTGCTCCTGACTTGATATCTGGACAGTATAATAAGTACAAGAAAATACTTCATAGAGACGAAAGTCCCTGATGGTACGTCAATGACGATTTTTTCAGAGAGACTTGTGCGTTGGCCCTCACATTCCACATACTGGAAGGATCAGCACGTGAAACTTGTTTCAGCTTGGAGCTTTGGAATAGAACTCGTCCTCTTTCTTCCTGGGAGACGCGAACAATAAGCCACTGCGACCTCTATGGTGTTTCGTTTCCTGACGAAAAGCAACTCTCAGAGTACAAGCTCTTCCTAGCTGAGGCCGCCAAGCGTGATCATTGAAAGATCGGCAAGGTAAGTATGTTGTCGAGGCGTGTCAGAATAGTACTGACTTCGCTGCAGCAGCAAGAATTATACTTCTTCAGCGAACCCGCTCCTGGATATGCATTCTGGCTTCCTCAAGGCACGCGAACTTATAATATTTTCGTAGGGCACATGCGGGTACGCTTTTCATGCCTTCCGTCGTTGTTCTCAGCTCATACACAGACTTCTAAGGGGACTACTGCAAGCGTGGCTACCAAGAGGTTATCTCGCTGAACATGTACAACGCGAAGCTCTGGAAACAGTCTGGGCACTGGCAGAACTACAAGGCCGACATGTTCTCGCTTGACGTCGAGAAGGAGAAGTGGGCGCTCAAGTCCATGAATTGTCCTTGCCATTGCATTATCTTTGACTCGCGAGATCGCAGCTATAAGGAACTGCCGATCAGGATGGCGGAATTTGGAGTTATCCATCGGAACGAGCCGAGTGGAGCGCTTCCAGGCTTGATCAGAGTGAGACAGTTATGCAAGATGATACGCATGTCTTCTGCACGCAATCTCAGGTGCGCAAGCTGTCTCACCGCCTTTACCAGATGTTTGTTATGTTGGAAATAGGTCGTCCAAGAGATCAATGCTTTATTCGATTTCATGCAACACATGTATGGTCTTTTCGGGTTTGATTTCAGCCTGGAGCTGTCTACGCATCCCGAAAACTACTTGGGTACGATCGAGACATGGGACAAGGCTGAAGCGGTGCGTGTATCATCTAGTCATGTCCAACCACCCCTTTCTCACCTATGTTCCTTGTCGTAGCAATTGCGCGAGGCCCTCGACGAGCAATATCCCGGGCGACGGTGCTTTCTACGGTCCCAAGATCGACGTCATGATTCGCGACGTGCTCAAACGCTCCTTCCAATGCGCCACCATTCAACTCGACTTCCAGCTTCCCGAACGCTTCAACCTCAAGTACCGTTCGGCCGAGGACAACGACAACGTGGAGAAGCCGCGTCCTGTTATGATTCATTGTACAATCCTCGGGAGCTTGGAGCGCTTCATTGCGATTATTACAGAGCACTTTGCGGGGAAGTGGTACGTGCTTTGGATTCGTCTTGCTTCGTGATCTATAGTCTGACTGTTTTCCACCAATGTCGGCAGACCATTCTGGTTATTCTCACGCCAGGTTATCGTCATCCCAGTTCCTGCGCCTTACATTAGTATGGCTGCAGCTCTGCGCACTAGTAGTGAGACTGTGTTGTATTAGTAATACTTCCTAATATAGCCCCAGAATTGTGCCCAAATCGGATCTCAAAAAGTTTAAGCTGTATCCTAGCACACATATATACAGGTAATTTAGGCCACCTATACAAGTCTATACAAAAATTTGTAGGTATACTATTTCAATCTAGACAGATACATGTATTAACTCAATTAAACAGCCTGTGCTAACCCTTCCGGGTCAGACTCCTAACTTCTAGACACCATCTGTCTAGATAAGCAAAAATTTCCTGTCTAGGCACGTGTACCTTATGTAGCACGTGCCTAGACAGGACTGTATTAACACCCTCTAAAACGCAGTGACTGTACATACATAGTGCTGTGACATATGTGACATTTTCAAAAGTTTATCACAAATGTCGTGTGACCGCCTGTAGCTTAGACTTGTAGATATCATTATCATTCCCGACCTCAGGCTGCTGTCCCACCTATGCAACGAGTCTGGTCTACGTATCTAGCGACGAACAGCAATAGCAGTCTCGGCCACGGCCAGGAAGCCGTCGGCGCCGTCCCGCAGTCGGTAAGAATATTCATTACGCTTGTTGCGATTAGGTAAATGCCTTACTGACTTCCCCGCTCTCTTGGCGACACACTCGACACCGACGCCCGTCGCTTGCAAAGATGAACGACTTTCCGTAAGTGCCTAGCCCCTTGTCTGCGCCGCGCTCGCCGGTGATGAAGCGAGAATGGTGGACAAGCGTGTGAAGAGAAACGTGTCTCTGTTGTCTACGTCCACGACCGCGAGCCCACGATGAGCAGAACGACACTGACCATTTGCTCGCCAAACAGTCACCGACGCGCATCATCCAACATGTCGCATACGAACTCGCTGGCGTCTTCGCAGCGGCATATACTCACCGACCACGATTTCAACATGGTCCTCGAGCCACCCGCAGCGCCCTTCGCTGGCCAGGCACCCCCCGCGTCTCCCATCGGGAGTCTGCGTACAGTCAATGTGCCTCTTACGAGCTCGGAGGGGACTATGACCAACTCACTCTCTATTAATTTCCTTCCATCCAAATTCTCTCGCCCGCTGTCTCCCGGTGGTCTATACAAGCGCAAGGGAAAAGGTGGCAAAGGCACGGCGCTGCCGAAACAAGGCGGGGGAAGAGAGGCATTCAGGAGTGGAGAGGCGCGTATGCCGGGCGAGAAGGACGAGGACTATGATGGCGTCGACATGAACCGCGGCACCTGGAAGACAAAACTGCGTTGGAACAGGTTCAAGTGGATACTGTTTTGTTCAAATTTTGTTGTGAGTATTGCATTCGTCCTCCGCGCTCCCTTTCTGATATCTCGCAGGTCTCTATATACTCGCTTGTCGCTCTCATCTTCTGCCTCCTCACATGGTTCAACGTCTGGACGCATGCGGACATCATCCGTGTCGGGAACCGTACAGAGCTCATCCTTTCGACTGTCGCCGCTTCAGTCGGGATTCTCACCTCGCTTCTCGGCTGGGCAGGTATTCTGCTCAACAACCGTGGCTTCCTCGCGACGTACACACTACTTTTGTGGATTACTTTCGGTTTGATCTGCGCTCCCGGTTATGTTGCGTACAAGACGCGCACGTTCAATCTCGAGGGCAAGGTCAATGCGCAGTGGAGCCGCGCGCTCGGTGCGACGGGTCGTTTGAGGATACAGGATCAACTTGGATGCTGTGGATATTATAGCCCGTTCGTTGAGGCGACCGTCAGTCAGCTCTGCTATTCGCGGAGCGTACTTCCCGGATGCAAGAACCCGTATCTGAAGTTCGAGCGTACTACGCTTGAGCGCTGGTATGCTGTTGCTTTTGGCCTTGTGCCGTTCCAGATTATTGCGATCATCGCCGCCCTCCTTTGTTCGAACCACGTCACGTTCCGCTTTGGGAAGGGCATGATGCCGAAGGCGTACCGCCTCAGCATGAACTCCATGGCCGTCATCATGGACAACTACGCCAAGTATGTTCTTACCGTATGTGCCTTGCTTTTGTAAAGACTTATTTCTTTATGTGTTCAGCCAACTTGTGGAACAGTATGGAGCGGATGTCGCGTCCGAGCTCATCGCGCGCTCGCGCTCCAATCTGCAGCTCGACGTCTTGCCATCGCTCAATTACGGTAGCGGCGGCAACACACCTCCCATCGTCCCTGGGTACCAACCTCCGGGAACTACTGGCGGCACCGGCGCCCTTCATGCGCAGTATGCTTCGCTCGACGGTACCAACTCCGACTATGACGCAAAGAAAATGTGAGATAAGATGGGCCACATCGGACTCCTGTGTATATGATTTTCCTCGATGGACGCTGGACTTTCTTCTTGGACGTTCTGGTTCTTCTCGTTCTCGATTCTCTTTATCGCTGAGTTTATTTCTCTCTTTCCTGCCTGCCGCCCTGTTGTCCTGCCGTCTGTCTTCCTTGGTGTTTGTTGTTTCGTCTTCTGCCCCTTTTTTGTCCGATGCGCCATTTTTCTGTCTCTCTGTTGAACGACTAGCACTCCTTTGAGATCCTCCCCTCCCTTTCTGCCGCTGTATCCCCGCATTATCCACGGCTTCCCATCGTGAGCATCCTTTTTGTCATCCTCCGCCTTCGCCTCCGCTCTATCCGCACTCACCAAGCCTCATTTCCGTATTCTCTACTCTATCCTTCCCGTCCTTACTGTTACACCTGACAAGCGCAATGAGCGGTGAGATAATACAAATACAAGTTTTATTCTTCTGCGCTTATCTCCGAGTCTCTGGACTAAGATGCCTCCCGGGTGGCCGAGACGATTCTTTTATTGGCTGAGGGTGGCGAACCGGAAGGAGTAGTTCCCAGTGGTTCAAGCTTAACTGGCGGTGTTGTTTTGACTCGAGGCCTTTCGCAAATCATTGCCCTTGAAAACGCAGAATCCAGTCGAACATTTTCCCCTGCTTTGCAAAGTACGACTCGATTCAAATGTCATACGTCTGTTCGGTCTTGATAATTTCTGGTGTAAGGCCGAGCGAAGGGGCAGAAGCTTACAGCACGTCGAAGGCATTCATTTCTACGAGGTGTATTGGAATGTTTGTTTTCGAAAGGTAAGCTGGGTCGAGCTAAGTATCACTTCTTAGCCATAGTTTTGTGCTCACAAAATAACATATACCTAGACATTCGTTACTAGCTACCGCCGTATAAATAGTGCCAGTACAAAAAAAGATTATTGGACCCTTTTATCTCAAGGCTGCCTAACCACTTTCGCAGATCCAGAACACTGCCTTCCTTTGCCTGTGTATTTTCCCATTTCCAGAGCCCGTGTGCTGATGTTCTAAGCTCTTACCGCTTCCTGGACGATTTTGCTGTATCTTCTGGCTTATTTGAATGCGTCTTCTTCGGTCGTAACGTCGCCGAGTCCGTCTTTTTCTTATGCGCCTCTGTTTTTTCACCTTTTGTTGATCCTGATGGCTTTGGGCGTGACTTCTCTTTGTCTTTTGCCTTTGCTGAGCCTTCCCCTGTTTGAGCTGACCCTGATGATTTCGCTTCTGCAAATCCCTCTTCGAAACTGAGGGGAGAGACGAAGTCTTCCTCCTTGAGAGAAACTTCTCCTGTCTCCCTCGCCTGCCTATTTCTTTCGTCTCCAGCTTTGACAATCGCTGCTGCCCAAATGAGATTGTCATATTGCTAGACACAACACGGTCAAAAGTCAGTGTACTAGTAATCTTGACTTGGGCTGATCTCTAACTTACACATGCTACTCTCTGCATCTTTTCTCTTCCAGACGTGCACAGTACCGTTTTTGCATTATCGTGCCTGTTAGACATGATAATGAGATCGCCAGGGTCGGTGACAATCCTTGTGAGATCTTTATTGTTGGGGTGTTGCAGAAACGTAAGCTCCAAATCACTCCGAAGGTCGATGAAATGAGAGATGCTTGAATCTGCATCTGGAACCGCTGGTAGGGCATAGTTGCGTGCCCATTTATGTTTTTCTGTGGAGCTTCTCGCGAATTGAGGTTTAGTTATTTTGCATGTATCTATCGTTGACAAACCAACTTCCTTGGAAATTCTGGCTGAGGGTCCATACTTTATTTTCTTTTCTTTGGCTTCTTCGGCAGTCAAATAGGTTAAGGCCCACACTTCTGGGTCAAACATCTGAAACATAAGGTTTTGTTGTCAGTGGAATAGATCCACACGAGATAGTTGAAACGAACTAACAACGGCAGCATACACAGATTTGTCTCTTGGAATAAAGGTTATAAACTTTTCTGCATTTCCACGTCGAATTAGAATTAGGATATATCCCTTGTCTCCATAGAAACCCATGTACGAAGGATTTTGAGATGTGGATGAGACTTGTAATAATTCAAGGGTTGAGTTGCTATCAACTGCTTTATTAGAGAATGAAAAGAGATCATATGAGTTGACGCGTGTTTGCTTTAACGGTGTCTTTTTACGAATAGATTCGATAATCTTAGATTTAACAGTTTTGACTATTGAGGCTTCATGAAGCGTAGGAAGGTCAGGGTTTTCTTTACTCGGCTGGCTTGCTGGTTGGCCATTTTGTTCTTTTTTGGCTGGAGGAGATCTGGAGTATTGTATATTTCCTTCCCAAGGAGTCTTTCTATCAAGACCAGCAAGTCTCCTAGCTTCTTCCATAGACATATAACCAGGATGCACAGTATATGGCTGAGATGAAGATCGATAGTATTGGTTCTGTGTGTCCTCAGAGCTTGGTCCACTGGTTCCTGTCCATCTTCTATTGAATCCCTCCGTGTAGCCTTGGTCATTACTACTACGCACATCCTGGTACTGATCACCAGATCCATTTCCAGAATGCCCAAAGCTCTGGGTAGAGCTTCGGCTGCTAGACGGTATATCATGAGATGAATCTGAGGCATTGGCCTTAGATCCGGTAGTATTCTTTACTTCATCTTTCATTTTTTGGTTAAGCTTGTGCTCGATAATTCGGGAAATTTCTGCCTTGATATCATCATCATACTTTTTCATAAGTCTCATCTTTTCTTCATCGCTGATTTTTCCTAAGCTTCTTTCGTATTGTTCCTTTTTTTTCTGTGCATCGCTCTCCGCAAGATCCCATGCCTTTTTTACTTCTCGGTCCCCATTGTTGTAGGCATTTACCAGGCGTTCGTGTGCAGTCTGTACCTACAATTGGTGTCAATTGACCCCGACCTTCTAGACTATTATTATGCAGTAGTTAGTACTGACTTCTATAAAGTTTTCAGTATGCCGTGGGTTCGGGTTATTGACATTTGTTAGAGTTTGTGGGTGGTACTTCTTACTCTGAGATGGAAACAAGTAGTTCAATATCTATCATAATCTCAAGGACTTTATCTCGAGCTTACCAGTTCTCTATAGGCTCTATCTACTGCAAGTCTGCTACGTTTGTCCTTAGGAAGGCAGAGTGTTTCGTAAGCGCTATTGATTTCTTCTTGGTCCATCTTATTAATGCTTTGAGGTCTTAGTCGATGTCATATCTTCTACAGGTGTCTGCCTCTTTAAAGTCTTCCTTGAAGTGCAAAGAAATCTTGAAGCCGAACTAACAGTTTAGATTTGCTTCCGACTTGGACATCACGCATCAGACAGCATATCAACTGATCTCACGTACCGTTCACCAGTAATTCAGTTTGCTACTAAAAATGTTTAAAATTAGAGTAGTATAGCTAGCTACTCAAAGGGAAGGCTCAAACAAAATATCCTTGATCCGCCAAGGAAAGTAAGGACTTTGCGAGTATTACTCCGCGGCCAAGGGACGTATGGCTTAGTTTGAAGTGCAGCATTTTTAGAACTGTTCGCATGAGCCATGAGGAAAGTTAGATCTAAGGCGGGATCAAAGAGTGCCGTCGGTAAAGTAGGAGTTTATAATTCACAAAAGTCGGCAAAGAAGCAAAAAGCAAATTTAAGGCTGCGGTAAGACCTCAATACGATCGTCAACTGGTTCCACTGAGGGACATATCTCATAGTGACTGGATGCTCATGATCGGTAAATTTGAACCATTTGTGTTCATACGCTTGTCGGTAAACCTCGAATCAACAATGGTCAAGCCCTGTACTTGTACGATTTCACAGCATCGTCCACAATCTCGGCCATACCAATGACAGCCTCTTCCTCCAATACGCCTCCCACTAGCAGCAATGAAATTGGAGCGTTTCTCCAAGTTCCGGATCATCTGTGAGATATCAGGTGTCATCAACCTAAGGATATACTAGATTTGAAGAGTTGGTAGAGATGCGTACAGAGTTTGTAGATGAACTCATCCACAGGATTGAAGAATTTATCACGTGGCTGCTTGACGTCGACTAAGGGCTCAACCGCTGAAACAGGGAGGACAACATTCACGTAGTCGAGCGCATTCCACGTCATCGTATAGTTCACATCTCTGCGATGCCAGTCCCCAGGTCAGCGCTTTACAGACGATCACTTATATCACTGATAAACGGCGCTGACGTACATATTTCTCCCATGTGGGACTGCCGCATATGCTGCAGCCGGCGAGATGATCGCATCCACAGGCCTCCCCGTGCCAGTGATGCTTGCAGTGGACTTCCACAAATCCAGATGTTCCTTGCGCAACTCGGTCTTCCGTGCCATTAGCTGCCACGATGCATACAGGGAGATGCTCTCGCAAGGAGGTCGCTTAAGCCATTCAAAGCCCACGGACTTGCCTTCGGGGGCAAGCGTGTCTAAGAGTGGCTCACCTGAACTCTCAGTATGGGCAGGAAAATCGACAGTCGCTCCTCCGGCCCACATATCGAGCTGTATAACATAACTGTTGGTAAATAATGACTTTGAATGGAGTTATTCTAAGAAGCAAACCAGCGTAGAACAGAGCTCGGTGTAGTTAAACGCAGGCCAGTCAACAACTAGAATCCCGAAGTCGCGTGAGTAAAAGGTCATAGGTGAACGTCGAATGAATTTAACCTTTGAACCCCTTCGCCTCCAGAGCAAGCCTCGTCTCTTCCAACGCACGACGAATCGGAGGATGTGGGAGTACACACCCATTATCCCACATGATCGCAAAACACAGGTTCTTCCCACCTGCATGTTCCTTCAACTTATACGCATCTTCATCCCACTCCTTGCGGATCATGAGCGGATCCTTCGTCCACGGTTTGGAATCGATTATCGCCTTAGAGAAAGCCTTGACTCCAGAAAGTGAGCGCGTCATCGGGCCGAGCACGCAAGGAATCGCATCTTGGCCGGCCATCGTGGTGGCAAGACCTTCATAAGGAAAGCGGTTGGAGGATGGACGGAGCGCATAGATGCCGCAGAATGCGCTCGGAACCCTGATTGAGCTGAAAATTCCAAGTTTCTCAGTCTCTGAGGCGTTAATAATCTGGTGAGGAACGAACCCAGCGATGTCTGTCCCTACGCCGAGAGGACTTCCCTTCATACTAACGAGTGCGCCCTCACCTCCAGATGACCCACCGCACGTAAGTGCCCTGTTGTGTGGATTCAGCGTACGACCGAAGACATTATTGTAGCACTCGGTCCACTAGTTGCATAGTCAATAAGCGGGCCTTTTCGCAGATGCGAGAACGTACCATGAGTGTCTGTGGAATGTTCGTCCGGACGAACGGAACCGCGCCCACCTCGTACAGGATGGTGACAAGAGTAGCATCTCGGTCAGAGTAGTCTCCAACTCGCGAGACAAATCCTGTGCACAGTAAACTGACTTATGATATCAAGGAGTGTAGAATCAGCATCTTACCTATGGTTGTCTCGAGACCCTTCATGGAGAACTGATCCTTGAGCGAAATCGGAAGACCGTGCAGCGATCCTATCGGTTTCCCATTATTCTTCAAGTACTCGTCACATTCTGCCGCTCGCGCGAGAGCTTGGTCAACGAATATCTCCGTCAGGCAGTTCGTCTGATTACACGTCAGCACCTTCATCAGCACATCCGTAAGACGTAAAGACTCACAACTTGATGCGCGATGATAGCGCGCTTATAGTACGCACGAGTGACATCGACTGAGGACCATTTTCCGGTAGCCAATTTCGCAAGAAGGAAGCCGACATCGTCTGTCTCGGTGACCTCGAGCTCAAACGGTGACAGGAGTCCGCACGAAGTCGGGATTCCAGTAACGTCAAGCTGAGAATCGGGCGGCGGGGTTATTAACCACTCCTTGGGGATTGCTGCCTGTTGGCGCTGCTTTTTATCAGAGGCGACGTCTTGCCAGGTTGTCATTGCGTCAGAAGAATGAAGATTGTGAAGGTCGGTGAGTAAGTCTCAAAAGACATTTTATATAGCATTGTAGAGATAAGGTGAGATAAAGTGGCCTCAATCGGCTTTCCATGATGAATAGCGAAGGCGGGGTGTCCTGGAGAACAGCTACAACGATGTTCTTCGTCGAGTCTCGTGGCCTGCCGAAGCGATAGATGACTTTAGTTCAACAATCGGACCGAGATAAGACAAAAACATAATTATCTTACTGGGCAATCACTCGTATGTATAAGGGTCTCTACTCACAGTGATAGTCAAAAAGACGGCACTGAGTATAGATAAGGTCGAGGAATCGACTCTTCGAGATCATCGCAGGAGGCACATAAGGAGGACCGCGGAGAACCATTCATTAGGCCAGACAGCGCTTCCGACGTGCTTATTTTACAGGAAAAAACTGAGTATGTTTCTGTCTGGGAGCTTTTAGGCTCATCACCGGTACTTACTGGTGAGCGTCAAGAGAAGACCCGCAAATTCATGAGGTACAGCGTGTGACCTTCGGTCCTTATGCGGCCCAGACTACAGAACAGTCTTTATTTTGCATTGCAGAGGATTGTATCGATGCCATGAGTATACAAGCGAATGTCTGCGTATCATCAACTACGTTGCGATGCAATCACAGATAAAACATCGTTCCTTTCAAATTCTCATGGATGCCGATGCCCCACATTTCCTTCGCCTTTCTCATTATCTGCTCCTCGTTCATCTTGCTTTCCACGCTATTTTTCGGCGGAGGAAGAATACCATATAGGTATTGCCGTCCGCGCTCGCAGGCGCGGTCCGCCCAGTATGCCGGCGGTATCAAACTGACGCTCTTCGTCGCCCGAGCCCATAGATAGCTCACGTCGTTCGCGCCCTGCTGAAGATCGTCCGCAGGGAACCTGTTCTCGTCGAAGATCACAGAGTAGTGCGTCGCGCGAACAGTGCCTTGTAGCCCTGCGTGTGCCTGTAGATAGAAATCGAAGTCATAGACAGCGGTGACGCCCTGGTCGACGATCGTTCCAGCTTTTGTGTTTGACATCCTGTCTGCGTTCTCGGGTTTGGTTGGGTAGAATCGAGTGTGATGGCGTTTGCCACAGATCGAGATGGTGAGCTTTGGTTTGTAGCTCTTGAAAGAATTGAAAGCGGCCTTCATCTCCGGCAATTCTTTGAGAAGCACTTGGTCGAATTGGCCCTCAGATACTCCGTCGCGGAACACGATGACACGCTCCGGATAGTTCTTCATTCGCTTGAAGTATTCACTCAGCCGCTCAATCATCATATCCTTGACATCAGTGATCATCTGCAAATTGCAACACCGTCAGCAGGGACTCGTCGAATTTCATGTGCGCTTGCCTCTTTTCTATGCTCTTGGAGGCGAAGACTGGCAGGGTAGTGCATAAAGTTCCCATCGCACGACGCAACGACAGCAGCAATAGATGGCGTTCCCTTCACACAGCCAAGTCCCGGGTGCGTAACGTCCATACCAACGAGCATGGTGTTCTTCAGCCAGCGCAGCGAGTCCGCGTGAAGCTGATGGTTGATGCCGCCGAGCTTCGTGTTCACCTTAAGAGCAATGTTTGAGAAATACTGGTCTTGCCCTCTCTCTTTTCGGACTTTCGGCATGAGCATGCAGACCGTCGGGATTCCGAGCTTAAGGTCGCACAGTTTCTTCAGCCCAGGGTAGATGTCGGCGTCTCGGCCGCTCATGAAGACGAGGATCATGCCGGGAGCGCCAGGGAGTGTCTTAATATTTTTCTCGATCTCGCCGAGTGCCTCATTACGAAAGCGGTCGCGCTGGCTCGGCCTCGGAAGCCGAAGATATAACAGCGGAGGAACTGCGTTGTCGACTTGCATACCGCTGTTGCGACACTTGGTGAGGAAGCCGGTGACGATACTGAGCAGCGCCGGATCAGAAGCATTGCGGAAGTCGTCATATCCTCCATCGCTTAAGACCAGTACTGCGACGCGTGTGAGCTGCGCGGGACGCGAAAAACGCACGCCGAGGATGTTCCAGGATCCGTTTGCGACGTTCGGCTGACCGGACTGATAGAGGACTCGAGGCGGGGTGAGCACTCGTGCGGGAACGACTGCGAATTCGGTAGAAACTTCGACGCCGAAGCCCTCCATTGGCGATGCGCGCTGGCGAAGTCCTAGTACGCCAAGACCCTGCCCGGTTATCGCCTGCGCATTGACAAATGGCGGATTACAGGCAGCCTTTATCATCTCCGCCGTCTGTTTATCTGACAAAACGCCCGTGTACGATTGTCCTGCTTCGATTTCACATACTTCGGCGGGAACATAGATGTCCTTCGTCTTGTTGCCGATATTCACCACAGGCATATCATCGGCATGATCCAGCTTGATTCTATATTCTGAGATTTTTTGTCACAAAATATCAGTGAGAGCCTTCGATGCTCGAGCGGAAAACGACTTACTGCGCTGGAAGTACTGCTCAACGCTGACTTTCCCGCCTAGTTCATCGCATTGGAACGTCGTCTTCCTTGCAGAGTTAGGACCAAATGCTTTGATTCTGCTCCTCTTGCGGTAGGCAAGGTGAGTCGTCGTGACTCTCACGCGTCCTTCCAGCTCCTGAGGAAAGCCTGCGCCCTTCGACGTACGCTGAAACTCAAGTATCGCATCGCTGAGGCGCGAGTAGGGAACGTAGAATGCGCTCATGCAAACGTTGACGTTGACCATAAGACTCTTGTAAACCGGCCGCACGCTCGAGAAAAAACCCTTCCAGGCTTCCAGGCCGCCTCCGAGGGCAAACGGAGACTCATTCAGTGATCTGGGCGGGAAGAAGTAACGGTTCTTTCCGCATAGTACGCCCGTGTGAGTGGCGTGCGAGGTTGTTATGAGATTGAACGCAGAGATTATAGGTAATGGATCATACTGCACGTCGTCGCCTTGCAGGTAGCTAGAGCAAAGTCGACATTGAAAAAAAATTGTAAACGACATAGGAAAATATGGCGCTTACCGGTCGAGATCGGCTGATTTGAGCTCCTTCGGCTCGAGAAGGCTGATGACGTACATCTTTCCGTCTGGACGCGGTCCTGGCTCGCCTTCCTCATAGAAAGCAATAGATGCGGAGAAGTTATCCGGCAGTGGCCGTTTCGCAATGAGGCGCTGCATTCTATCGTGCGCGATACCTCTAAGATATGGCGCAATCTCCGGAGATCCTTCAAACAGGTCAAACAGCCGCTTTCGCAGACGCTTCTCCTCTGCCTTCACGTTTGGTGTGATTTCGATCGCATAATCGTGAAGAACACAATTTTTCGGGTATTTTAGAGCAAAGTAATTCGCGCGAAGGGTGATCGCCACGCCTCGCTTCCCGAACCCGGGACGCACGACGCGATCGGGAACGGATGTGGACAAGCCTTTAAAACGTGAGACGAGCGCTGTGAGGTCGCGATCGTTTAATCGTGAGTCGGGCTGAGCGGGAGCACCAGGAGCGAAGACTTGGACTGAAGGGGCGCCGCCGCCTCGCCCCCGCCCGAATCCCGAAGACGAACCACGGTTTGGCCCGGATGGAGAGGCACCGCGGGGCGCTGGAGCGCCGCCGCGCTGGCCCCTGCCTCGAGGCCCACCACGATCACCACGACCCCTGCCTCTTCCTCGGGGATTGTCCATCTTAGAAATGCGTAGGGATCTCACGTAGGAGTAGCACAAGGGCCTGAGTGGAGGCAATGAGCTTAAGAGGAGCATTGCGATGGGTACTTATAGCATGGACTCATGCCGAGACGAGTATCACAGTAGACAACTATCCCTGGTCGTGGGCCTTGGCTTCGAAAAGCTACTGCAGCTAAGCGCCCGTTAGAGTTCAGGGGTCGTGAAAAGCGAAAGAGAGGAAAGCACAATCACCTAGGAAGATTCATAGTCTGCCGCATGGGACTTCATGTATGTAAATAGCCCTTCTCGTGGAAAAATGCTCCCGCACTTGATGCAGTTTAGGCGCCTGTGCGTCGTGCATGTGGACATGAAGAACCAAGTGATCTCGTCGCAGAACGTCTTCTTTCAATGGAACTCCCAGCTGGACCATACAAGGAAGATGCAACAATATGCACTGAGAGAAAGCGACAGACGGATTCACTAAGTTGGTTCACAGTTGTTGATAGTAGAGACGAGAGTTCGTTCAGCGTGCTTTGCTTGCTTGTCCTGTCCAACCCTCTGCACCTTCACAGAACCACGGTGTTCACTGTATAGTCAAAGACATAAAAAGATGAGTATCAGCTTGGCGTATGAAAGTGCTAGCAGATAAAAATGTTGAGGTCTTGAACTTGAACTTGAAGGTTGAAAAAAACTTCCGCGTCGGAACTATATGTCAGGAGTACACGTGACTCAGCACAGCATGACGGAGACTGAACCCGTAAGAGCCGGATCCGCCGTCGCGGGCTGGTCCACGTGCAGCGTTACATATTACTCTTTTTGCCCAAGGCTTGTTCGATGTTATGTACTCATCTGTATAAGAGAAGCTGTATAACTTCTCACATTTTCGAAGGGGAGGACATTATGTACCATCTGATCGATAGATTGACAGAATTGTGCTGATACTCTTTTATAAGTCCAATAGCTCCCATCCGAGTCGGACTTCCTCGAGCTCGGGGTCGCAGTGTCGTCGACAAGTTAAAAGGAGTCAAACGCCATCGTTTTCTTTCGGAGTCAACCTTCTTGAACATGTCAAACACGAATAAGCCAATTATTGCTGTCATCGGCGCAACAGGCTTACAAGGCGGGAGTGTAGTGCAGTACTTGCTCAACGATCCTGACCACTCCTTTCGTGTCCGTGCACTCACCCGGAATGTCGAGTCTCCCAAGGCAAAGGGTACGTTTGCGTATATTCCTGAGCTTTCTGTATGCTAATCTATACAAAAGATCTTGTTGCACGAGGCATTGAGGTCGTCAAGGCTGACATGAATGATGTCGAAAGCCTGCGAAAGGTGTTTGAGGGCGCGTATGGCGTATTTGGTGTTACAAACTGTACGTCTTCTGCGTTTTCCCCTTGTGTCGTCTGAGCTTAGGCACCTCGTAGTCTGGGAGGTATTCTCTGAAGAGAAAGAGATCCAACACGGAAAGGCTCTTGTCGATGCTGCTCTATCTGCTGGAGTGAAACATTTTGTGTGGTCGACTCTCGACCATACGGCCGATCCAGTCGTCAAGCACTGCAACTCGAAAGCGGCTGTCGATGATTATCTAAAGGAAAAGAAGGTTCCGCGAACTTCGTGCGTCCCGTCTTGTATAATTTCATACTCATCAATTGATACCTTCTCAGATTGTATACCTCATTTTACTACGAGAACCTCCTGTATCTCTTTCCGCTTAAGAAGGTTGACGGTAAGGTTGTCGCAGACTGGCCGATCATGATGACGGATGGCCCTCTCGGTGGATACAGCGTCGCTGAGACAGGTGCGTACGTGCTCGAGGCGTTGAAGAACCCCAAAGAATGGCTAGGTGAGCAGAGACGTTCTGAAATCGGCCTATCCATAATTCATTTCGTACCTATCCACATAGGCAAGGACTTGCGCGTTTTGTCGGATATCTTCACTCCAAGGCAGTTCGTCCAGGCGGTGCGCGAAGTGACCGGGAAAGACATCGAGCTTCGTGAGACAGACCGAGCGAAATTCGATGCCCAGAGGGCTACCGATTATGAACTTTGGAGCAAGTGAGTGGCCTCTATGACGTCCCTCCATGTGGCGGAATCTGAATGCTTATTTTCGCCTTGTCCCCATTCACTTCCGTGCCGCACAACAGCATGCGTAAGCCGAATGAACTATCCCTCTATCCCTTATCCGTATCCACTAACTCCGTACGTCAGAATTCTTTTACAAGCATAACGGGAACCCGGACCGCGATCCGGACCTCACGCTGCGCATTAACCCGTCTCGTAAGGGCCTGCGTGCGTTCGTCGAGGCAAACAAGGAGGCTTTCCTTTCCGTATTCAACTCTTAAGTAATCTATCCTTCATGGGCTATCTTACGTTCGCACTTCATTTGTAGGCCGATGATGCGAAAGCGTTATGAAAGCTACTACCCTTGTATGCAGTGTATTTCATTTGCTCAACAGTTTATGATCGGCAAGTCCTATACGAGCCAAGAATGCCTTTGCATTCTTCCAGGCGTGTGGTGACTCACAAGCACGGATTGATTGCACTGGCTGTCATCTACGAAAGCCATCAATATGGCAGAGCATAATTGACTTGAATAGTACTCACACTGCCCCCGCTTATGAACGGCGCAGAGTTCATAATAGTAAAGTACGAAAACACTGACTTCCACAGTAAGAGATAATCTTAAATTGGGGCAACGTTTTGAGGCATGTCGATGACGCTGTAGGGAGCTGTGGATGGCTTATAAGAAATTAGGAAACTGGTACAGTCGAACGTGTGATTAAGCATGACCCTTCGTGGACGCGGCGGCCCATGCTTAACCACAGGTTATGCTTGAGCATGTTGTTATGTAATATACAAATAAAGTTCTTACTATTTGGGACAATGACTCATGGTCAAGTTCCAACAGGCTAGCAAAAGACAGTTGACATCAAATGATGAGCATTGTTACTGTATTCTTCTATTTACAGAAGTAATAATGAATATCTGCTTGTGCTAGGCCTCCATTGATTTCCATCTGAAGTGCACATCTGACTTTGGAAAAAGTGTGCAGGCTTGAGTGAATTCATCACTGGACCAGCTCTGAAACAATGTGTCAAGCTGCAAAAGTGCCCAACAAGCTTCTGGAACTTGTGGAACTTGTGGAAGGGAGATAATTCAAAGTACCATCTGGATTTTGAGCACAGCCCAGCTCCTGAGACATGGGAGGTGGAAAGCAAGCAGGAATGCAGTTATCAGATGATTTTTTCTTACTTATCAGTTGTTCTTAAGCTATAAAAATTTCTGATACTGGGTTTGCCAAGCCACCAACCATCACAAACTCATCCTTACAGGGAATGTGAGATCACATGATTACCTCTCATTAAGCATTTTTGACTTAAATTTTGGTCAAAATCTTCATGCTTAATGCTTAATGGGAAATATGCTTAGTGGACCCTGAATTTCCTGCCTACCAAGTCGGTGGAACAAATTTCCCATGCTTAAGTACAGGTTATGCTTAATCACAGGTATGCTTAATCACAGTTTGACTGTATCACTGTGATGGACAATATGGAAGTTTACATACCAATGCCTCTGCTCCATGAGAGGGTCCCAGACTTGCACTGCATAGTATCAGCTCTTTACAGACACATTTCATGAGTGCTTGTCTGACAGCAGGTTCAGTGACAATGCTGACCTGCAGCTGCATTTGTGCATGTGTGGCAGTAATCAAAGTGAATGAGAGGAAGAGTGAGTGCTACAGGAACGATGGATGGTTTGAGTGCTGGAAATTAGCCATAGATCTAGAATAACAGATACCTCGATTTTAAAGGAGAGACATTGCTTAGCATCAAAATAGTAATGAAAGGAACAAGTCTAAGAGGAAAAATTGCAGATTTACTCTCCATCATTTCGAATATTCTTAATGCGGTGTTAGGACTCAAACTTTTACCTTTCCTTTTATTTCCTTTTATCATTTCTTTTCCTTTTAATCACTCCTTTTCATTATAATTAATCATCTTTTTTTCAATCATTTCCCACACTCCCTCCACATGACCTTCATTCGTTCCATTCTGTTTGTTTATGTAACTTTAGATAATATAGTCTCATGGTCGCCACTATATAAGGTCTCAGGAATTGCATGAACTCCTTGTTCTGCTTTTCCTCTTACCTCCACGACGACCTAGGTAAGACTCATTCCCTTTGTATTAGTCTAGACTTGTATTAATCCTCTTACCTCCGCAATGACCTAGCCTGAGTATAGCGTGCCCCGAGTCCCCGCTCGAGTATAGCACATCCCAGACGACAGTCAGCCGAGGCCTGCCCAGTCCGAGTCGTCTCCCGGACTCCCGCCTAACATAAAAGTAGAACCTCACCCAGGCTCATCCCCAGTGTACATCATCACTGTCGACTCGCCTTCACTCAGTCTAGAGGAGCGCTCCCCTCGACGGACTTGATGTGTAAACCCCCTAAACGATAACCCTCAACCCTGCCTGGACGTTTTCGGACGTCTGTGTATTACATCATACCACCAACCGACTTTTCCCAACCCCACCCAAAAGTCCTACCGAGTCTGCTTAGTGCTAACTTGAGGCAGATGCCGACGAATCCATCAGTGTCTAGAGCGTTGTGACCAAAGGTTGCCGCTCGTCGATCTTTCCGACCCTGGCCCTCCGTGTCTCCCTTTGGTGGAGGAGCCACTTAACTTGGACGTGGGTGACGTTACATGTCCAGTCATCAACGTCGTTGTCAATCGTTATCTCTGTCATGTCCTTCCGCCTCATCATCAATCTTGCCGATGAACCCGTTCAACATTGGCGTAACCCCGGATTGAACGCACAACTGATCCCTGTCCCTCCTCCATCATCAAGATAGATCTCACCGACAAACAGCAATGGGCCCTCCCTGCATCAGCCCATTGGGATCCAGACCGACCAGGCTACATTGCGACCAACAACAGCGGCATTGTACACGATATCTGGTGGAGTGAAGTCCAGCACAGCTGGTATTCATCAGACGAACGAGGAAGGAGAGCCAGGTGGCCGCCAGCCGCTCCATCGTCACCTGCACCATCGACATCTACGGTCAACCTACCACCAACTCCAGGGCCTTACCGTGAGACCAATAGGGACCTGTCACCCCCAACCCCCCCTGAACCCTCGATGCCAACGCCCGAACCAGGAATGTCGACAGGAGGCTTCACCCAGCAGCAGATGGAACAGACCGCTGTGATCATTGCAGGCGCCTTCGCCCATCAGGTGAACAATGCCCCGGCACCGGCCACTGCAGCTAACCCCCCCACCCCCAACATCGACATCGCCCGGCCACGTGATTTCACTGGTGGCGATGACTACCTGGACTTCAAACGCGAGGTCCTCCTCTTTGTCTCGGCAAACCCAAGCCGGTACCTGACGTCTGAAAGCAAGATCTACGTCGCTCTCTCCTACCTAAAAGGTGGCAACGCAGCGACGTGGGTGCAAAACTACGTGGAGGAGTTGACGACAGCAGGCATCGTAACCTTCACCGACAGTTGGACAAGGTTCCAAGAGTGCCTAGATGCCTCATTCGACAACCCAAACCGGAAAGAAAAGGTGTTAGCAGAATTCCGAACCAAGGTTCAGAAGGACCTCACTGCCGACGAGTTCTTCCAGAAGCTTGACGTCATCATCACAAGAGCAGGACTGACGGACGACAGCATTATCTGTGACCACCTGAAGCGTGCGATGAACATCGAGGTGGTCTGTGGAGTACTGAGGTCAACACCGGTCCCAACAACGTACGACGCCTGGAAGAAGAAGGCCATCAAGATCGATTGGGGTGAACAGCAGATCTGCGCAATCCAGTGAGGTTGCGCATTCCCACTTCCACCACACCAGCAGCAGCAGGCGCCCCCGGCTCGCCTTCCGATCATGACCCCCCACATTGACAAACATGACGTGACTGGCATCACCTTCGGAGGAGCTGGCCAGCTGATGGACGTCTCGATGAATGAGGCGCAACGGAGGAGGGCATGCTGGATCTGTGGTAAACTCAGCCACTTCAAGGACACGTGCCCGCAAGGGAAGACAATTGTGCAGTGCATGCTGCAGATGATGGCGCCAGGCGAGCGTCGTCTTCTTGCCAACGAGCTGGGTGCGATGAAGGAATCGGCCTTTGAGGAAGTCGTAGACACTCGGAGGTCAACTGTGGAGGACTATGTGGAGGAAGATGGCGATGACAGAGAGGTCGTCGACTCACAGAATTTTGTGAGTGGTCAGGTGTAGCCATCGGGGCGACTGACTGGGAAGAACAAGGGGTTTCGGATTTGGACTCAATAAAATATAGTCAACCGTCTGTACAATACTTAGATGCAAAAGATGTCAATGACTTTCCGGATTACGAAGCCCCCACCAATGTGAACGAAGAGGAAGAGTATGAACAGCTGTTCATGAGAGGAACTGGCGGATGCCAGCTGGACCTTCTCCTGAACGTCAGACACAGTGTAGCGGGTGAAATGAGAGAGGTGGATGCGCACGCCCTCGTGGATTCGGGGTGTACAGGATCATGTATCGACGTGAGGTTCATCGAACGATATGGGTTGGAGACCAGACGCTACATCAGACCCCTCACGGTACTCATGTTAGGCGGGAGTCCGGGAGACGACTCGAACTGGGCAGGCCTCGGCTGACTGTCGTCTGGGACGTGCTATACTCGAGCGTAGACTCGGGACACGCTTACTCAGGCTAGGTCGTCGCGGAGGTAAGAGGAAAAGCAGAACAAGGAGTTCATGCGATTCCTGAGACCTTATATAGCGACGACCGTGAGACTATATTACCTAACATTACATAACGAGTGGGAATGGAACGAATGAAGGTAGTGTGGGAATGATTGTGTAAGATGGGTAAATATAATGAAAAGGACGAATATAATAAAGGAAATGGTAAAAGGGAAAATAAAGGAAAAAGGTGAAAGTTCAGGTTCTAACATTACCCCCCCTTCAAGGTTGGGCGTCCCGACCAACCATGATCGCGGTCGTCCGGTTCGGTGTCGACGAAGAGCGGACGGAGTCGTTGACGAGGGATGTCGAGTTTCCGAGGTGCACCGGGATGTTTGAGGTAGAACTCAGCGATCGCTTCCTTTGCGTTTTCGCCGAAGTCCGTCTCAGGTTGCCAAGTAGGTTCATTGTAGCCGACCCACTTGACAAGGTACTGTAGTTTCCCTCGGTGCAGACGTGAGTCTAGGACTTCCTCGAGTTCGTATTCTTCCTCGTTGTCGATGATGTCTGGCGGCGGCGGCGGCGGTTGCTTCTGGCTTTCAAAGGACGGTTCGACGGCGGGTTTCAACAGGGTTTCGTTGAAGACAGGGTGGACCTTTTTCCATCGTTTCGGGAGTTTGAGCTTGTACGCGCTCGCTCCTACCTTGTCGACGATGTCAAAGGGACCGTACCATTTGTCGGCGAGTTTCTTCGTGGGTGAATCTGTGCTGATATTTCGTCCATCGAGGAAGACCTTATCGCCAGCCTTGTACTCCACCGAAGCTCCTGCCGTCCGGTCGTGGTAGCGTTTCATGTCGTCTGCCGCTTTGACCAGGTTGTCCTTCGCGACACGATGAGTCTCCTTTATGTGCTTCGCGAATTCTTCCGCCGACATGTTGGCAGACGAGGTTCGTGTCGTGTCAAAGCTCAAGGGGTGACGTCCTGTATTCGCGTAGAAAGGGGACATCTTCGTCGCCGAATGTTCGCGGTTATTGTACGCAAACTCTGCGAGGGGGAGCCAGTCTTTCCAGTCCGATTGGCGATGGTTCACGAAGAGTCTAAGATACTGTTCGAGTTCTTGGTTAACGCGTTCTGTCTGACCATCTGTCTGTGGGTGATACGCCGTCGACGGGTTGCCTTCGATGTGTAGGAGTTTGTACAGCTCCTTCATCATTGATGCGTCGAACTGCGTGCCTCGGTCATGGATGATCTTCCTCGGCAAGCCGTGGAGGCGGAAGACGTGGTCTCGGTACAGCTGGGCCATGCCTTCTGCTGACAGCCTCGTCGTCGTCGGAATCGCGTGCATCTGTTTCGAGAACCTATCGACGAAGACACAGATTGCGTTGTGCCCCTTGGAGTCTGGGAGTTCTCCGATGAGGTCGACCGTGACAATTTCCCATGGACCTTCCGGGATCGTGTTCGGGTGAAGTGGCCTAGATCTCGATGTTCTCAGAGCCTTCGTCCGCTGGCAACGGTCGCATCCTCGGACGTATGCTCGAACGTCGGAGAACATCGACGCCCACCAGAAGTCTCGACGTACCAGTTCGACCGTCTTTGACGATCCGGGATGTCCTGCCAGGGTCGAGTCATGGCATTCCCGTAAGACCGCTTCCTTCATCGTTGACGGCACGTACACCTTTCCCTTCATCCGCCACAACCCGTCGGCCTTCACCATTCCCGTCGGTCTCTCCGACTCGTCCTGCGCCCTCTGCGCGTCACCCACTCGTTCCAACACTTCCTCACGCGACGTCCTCACCACTCCACGATTCAGCCATTTGTCCTTGATGAACACGACGTCATCGTTGTCGTCCTTTCCCTCATCATAGCCTGCTTTGCGCGACAGTAAGTCCGCCTTGCCCATCGTCTTCCCCGACTTGTGCTCGAGGTGGAAGTCGAATTCTTCGAGTTCGGTCCGCCAGCGAGCTTGTCGATAGCTCAGCTTCTGTGCCGACCTGAAGTAGGTGAGGTTGGCATGGTCGGACCAGATCTCGATCTTGTGGCGAGCGCCCAGGAGGTATTGACGCCATTCCTTGAGTGCCGAGATGATTGCGAGCATCTCCTTGTCGTAGATCTCGTAGTTTCGTTCGGCCGGTAGGAGCGCTTCTGACCTATAGGCGACTACTCTCCACTTGCCTTCCTGTTTCTGCAATAGCACGCCTCCGAGTGCGAAGTTTGACGAGTCCGCCTCAACGCGGAAAGGGCCCTCGTCGTTAGCGATGACCAGGACTGGAGGTGAGCAGAGACGTCGTCTCAGCTCCTCGAACGCCTCCTGCTGTTCGGTCTCCCATACCCAGTCCTTCTTGCCCGTCAGCGATGTCAGCGGATGGACCACCTTGCTGTAGTCCTTGATGAACCGTCGTAGCCAATTACCCATGCCGAGGAACTGTTGTAGCTCCTTGAGGTTTCGTGGGACTGGCCAGTTCGCAATCGCCTCCGTCTTTGCCGGGTCCGCCTTGATCTCGCCGTTGCCGATGATGTGACCGAGATACTTAACGACCTTGGCATCGAACTCGCACTTTTCCGGCTTCAAGTACAAGCCGTTTTCTCGGAGGATCTGAAGTACGCGCCTCGACGTGTCGATGTGCTCCTCAATGGTTTCTGAGAGGATCAGTATGTCATCGAGGTATACGATGATCAAGTTCGCGTAGATCAGCTCCTTGAAGATGTGGTTAACGAACGCTTGAAACGTTGCCGGCGCATTGCAAAGACCGAAGAACATGACCGTTGGCTCGAATAGGCCCATGTTCGTGCGAAATGCCGCCTTCCACTCGTCGCCTTCGCGGATCCGGACGTTGTAGTACCCCCAGCGAAGGTCAAGCTTAGTGATGTACTTTGCCTTCTTGACCTTATCAACAAGTTCGTCGATGAGAGGGAGGGGGTACTTATTCTTGATCGTGCCGTCGTTGAGTTTGCGGTAATCCTGGATCGGGCGTAGCGATTTGTCGGCCTTCTTTATGAAGAAGAAAGGTGACGCCATGGGCGATATCGACCGTCGAATGCGACCTGACTTCAGATTTTCATCGAGGAAGTCCTTGAGCGACTGCTGCTCAGTTGGTGTGAGCGGGTAGATCTTACAGTCGCTCGGTTTGAAGTCGGGCTTCAAGTCGATGACGTGGTCCCACGGGCGATGTTCCGGTAGCTTCTCAAAACCTTTTTCGCTGAAGACGTCGGCGTAGTCGTTGAGGTATGCGGGCCAGGACGTCTTGTCCATTCGCACCTCTCTCACCCCCTTCGTCTCTTCCACTGCTCTCCACACCTTCCGCATGCCTTCTTCCACATTCCTCTCCACCACACATTCGCTCGGGCAACGCGTAAAGTCGAGTGTTCCCGTCTTCCAGTCGACTTCCGGGTTGTGTCGACGAAGCCAGTCGTACTCTAGAAAGATGTTTGACGATGCCAACGAGGTTACCGCCAGGACGATCCGTTCTTTATGATGACCAATCGTAAGTTCGATGTCGACGTATTTCTCGATCAATCCGGCTTCGTTGTGCGTGCCGTCGGCATTGAGTACCGCAAGGGGTCGGACATAACGCTTCGTCTCCAGTCCGTACCGTTCGACGAACCTTACATCAATGCACGATCCTGTGCATCCCGAATCCACGAGTGCGTGTGCGTCCACCTCCCTCACTTCACCTTCCACGCTGTGTCCGACGTTCAGGAGAAGGTCCAGCTGGCGTCCGCCAGTTCCTCTCATGAACAGCTGCTCACATTCTTCTCTCTCCTTCACACCGGTGGGGACTTCATACTCAGGAAAACCATCGACGTCGTTCGCATCTACGTGTTGTACAGACGGTTGGTTATATTTTAACGAGTACGGATTCGAAGTCCCTTGTTCTTCTCGGTCAGTCGCCCCGATGGCTACGCCTGACCACTCGCAAAACCCTGCGAGTCGACGACCTCTTCGTCATTCTCTCCTTCCTCCACATAGTCCTCCACCGTCGATCTCCGAGTGTCTACGACTTCCTCGAAGGCCGATTCCTTCATCGCGCCGAGCTCGTCCGCTAGGATACGGCGTTCGCCTGGTGCCATTAGTTCCAGCATGCGCTGGATGATCGGCTTCCCCTGCGGGCACTTGTCCTTGAAATGGCCTAGCCCGCCGCAGATCCAGCACGCGCGTCGTCGTTGCGCCTCGTTCATGGAGACGTCCATCGGTTGTCCCGCGCCTCCGAAAGTGACGCCGGTCGCGTCGCGTCTGTCGACGTGAGGGGCCGCTACCTGACGGCGAGCCGGGGGTCCTTGTTGTTGCGGGCGAGGCTGGGGTATAAATGGGCGGCCTCTTTGGATTGCGCGGATCTGTTGCTCGCCGCGATCGATCTCGATAGCCTTGTTTTTCCAGTCCTCGTATTTTGTCGGGACCGGCGTCGATCTCAGGACTCCTCGCACTACTTCGATGTTCATCGCACGTTTGAGACGATCACAGATAATACCGTCGTCCTTCAGTTCCGCACGCTTGATGATGACGTCGAGCTGCTGGAAAAACTTGTCGGCGGTGAGGTCCTTCTGAACCTTCTCCCGGAATTCCTTCAGCGCTGCCTCTTTGCGATTCGGGTCGTCGAACGAGGCGTCGAGTCGTTCCTGGAATCTCTCCCAGCTGTCGGTGAAGGTGACGATTCCCGACGTTGTCGACTCCTCGACGTAGTTCTGCGCCCACGTCGCCGCATTACCACCCTTCAGGTAGGAGAGAGCTACATAGATTTTACTCTCCGACGTAGGGTATCGGTTCGGGTTCGCGGATACAAAAAGAAGGACTTCACGTCTGAAGTCGAGGTAGTCGTCGCCACCAGTGAATTCACGTGGTCGGGCGACATCTATGTTGAGGGTCGGGGGGTTAGCGGCCGCGACCAGTGCTGGGGCGTTGTTCGCCTGATGGGCGAAGGCATTCGCAACGATGGCCGCGATCTGCGCCATTTGCTGTTGGCTGAAACCTTCTGTTGACATCGTAGGTTCGGGTGCGGGTGTCGAAGGTTCTGGAGGAGTTGGCGGCGAGGGGTCTCTGTTGGTTTCGCGGTAAGGACCTGGGGTCGGTGGTAGGTTGACCGTAGACGTTGACGGTGCAGGTGACGACGGAGCGGCTGGGGGCCACCTTGCTCTCCTTCCTCGTTCGTCTGATGAATACCAGCTGCGCCGGATTTCGCTCCACCAGATGTCGTGAGTGACGCCGCTATTATTAGTTGCGACGTAGCCTGGTCGGTCTGGATCCCAACGGGCTGAAGCAGGAAGGGCCCGTTGCTGTTCGTCGGTGAGATCTATCTTGACGTTGGCGGAGGGACAGGGATCGGTTGCGTGTTCGATCCGGGGTTACGCCAACGTTGAGCGGGTTCGTCAGCGAAGTTGATGACCAAACGGAAGGAGGCGGCCGAGATCACAATTGACAACGACGTCGACGACTGTACACGGTGTGTTACCCACGTCCAGGTCAGATGGTTCCTCCACCAGATGGAGAGGCGGAGAGCCAGGGTCGGAAAAGGTCGGGTGTAGGTTTATGTAATACACGAACGTTCGGAAACGTCCGGGCAGGGTTAAGGGTTGTCGTTTAGGGGGTTTACACGTCGAGTCCGTCGAGGGGAGCGCTCCTCTAGACTGAGTGAAGGCGAGTCGACAGCGACGACGTATGCTGGGGATGAGCCTGGGTGAGGTTCTGCTTTTATGTTAGGCGGGAGTCCGGGAGACGACTCGAACTGGGCAGGCCTCGGCTGACTGTCGTCTGGGACGTGCTATACTCGAGCGTAGACTCGGGACACGCTTACTCAGGCTAGGTCGTCGCGGAGGTAAGAGGAAAAGCAGAACAAGGAGTTCATGCGATTCCTGAGACCTTATATAGCGACGACCGTGAGACTATATTACCTAACATTACATAACGAGTGGGAATGGAACGAATGAAGGTAGTGTGGGAATGATTGTGTAAGATGGGTAAATATAATGAAAAGGACGAATATAATAAAGGAAATGGTAAAAGGGAAAATAAAGGAAAAAGGTGAAAGTTCAGGTTCTAACAACTCAATGCAGATGGCACGCACAACGAGGCCAGCTTGATCGAGAAGTTACATTGACGTTGAGCTAATGATCGGACATCACAAGGAAAGGATCGTCCTTGCGGTGACATCCCTGGCGTCGTCGAACATCTTTCTTGGCTATGACTGGCTTTGACGTCACAACCCGGAAGTTGATTGGAAAGCAGGTTTGATTGAATTCACCCACTGCCCAGAAGAGTGCACGATCCAAAAGGAAATGGTGGAAGAGATGAGGAGGGTGAGAGAAGTGTGAATGGACAAGGCATCCTGGCCCACATATCTCAACGACTACGCCTACGTCTTCTCAGAGAAGGGATTCGAGAAGCTACCGGAACACCACCCCTGGGACCACATCATTGACCTGAAACCTGACTTCAAGCCTAGCGACTGCAAGATCTATCTGCTGACACCGACAGAACAGCAGTTGCTAAAGGACTTCCTCGAAGAGAACCTGAAGTCAGGCCACATATGAAAGTTGATCTCACCAATGGCGTCGCCTTTCTTTTTCATCAAGAAGGCCGACAAGTCCCTACGCCTGATTCAGGACTACTGCAAACTCAATGATGGTACGATCAAGAGCAAGTATCCTCTCCCCCTCATTGATGAACTGGTCGACAAGGTCAAGAAGGCGAGGTTCATCACCAAACTTGACTTCCGATGGGGATACTACAATGTCTGGATCCGTGAGGGCGATGAGTGGAAGGCAGCCTTTCGCATGAATATGGGTCTCTTTGAACCGACGGTCATGTTCTTTGGCCTTTGCAACGCACTGGCGATGTTCCAAGCTTTCGTCAACCACATCTTCAAGGGACTGATCTATGACAACCTGATCATCGTCTACCTCGACGATATCCTCATTCTCTCACAAACTCTTGAGGAACATATCGAGACATCGAGGCACGTCCTTCAGATCTTGCGGGAGAACGGCCTGTATCTGAAGCCAGAAAAATGCGAGTTTGACGCCAAGACCATAAAATACCTTGGCCACATCGTCGGCAATGGCAAAATTAGGGCTGACCCGGCAAAGACAGAGGCGATCACAGACTGGCCAGTCCCACGAAACCTCAAACAGCTGCAGCAATTCCTCGGCATGGGCAACTGGCTGCAACAGTTCATCAAGGACTACAGCAAGGTAGTCCACCCACTGATGTCGCTGACAGGCAAGAAGGACTGGGTATGGGAGACCGAACAGCAGGAAGCATTTGAGGAGCTGAGATAATGTCTCTGCTCACCTCCAGTCCTGGCTATCACCAACGACAAGGGCCCTTTCCACGTCGAGGCAGACTCATCAAACTTCGCACTTGGGGTGTGTTGTTGCAGAAGCAGGAAGGCAAGTGGAGGGTAGTCACCTACAGGTCCAAAGCACTCCTACTGGCAGAACAAAACTACGAGATCTATGACAAGGAGATGCTCGCGATTGTTTCGGTGCTCAAAGAGTGGAGACAGTACCTTCTCAGTGCCCATCACCCTATTGAGATCTGGTCTGATCACGCCAACCTCACCTACTTCAGGTCGGCGCAAAAGCTGAGCTACCGACAAGCTCGCTGGCAGACAGAGCTCGAGGAATTTGACTTCCACCTTGAGCACAAGTCGGGGAAGACAATGGGCAAGGCGGACTTACTGTTGCGTAAGACCGGCTACGATGAGGGGAAGGATGATAACGATGGCGTCATGTTCATCAAAGAGAAGTGGCTGAATCGTGGAGTGGTGAGGATGTCACGTGATGAGTTGTTGGAATGAGTGGGTGACGTGCAGAGGGTGCAGGATGGGTCGGAGAGGCCGACAGGTATGACGGAAGTCGCTGGGTTGTGGCGGATGAAAGGCAAGGTGTATGTGCCATCATCAATGAAGGAGGCCGTATTGTGGGAATGTCACAACTCAGTACTGGCTGGACACCCAGGAGCATTGAAAACGGTGGAGCTTGTCCGTCGAGACTTCTGGTGGACGTCGATGTTCTCTGATGTAGATCCTGACTTAGGGGTGCCTGGGATCAACGGTCCTTTTGGGGACGTGATCGCGTTGCTCTGGGAGGTTAGGGGTAGACTGCGGTGAGATCACTCGACGTACCGGTACGCGTCGGTACGCTTCGGTACACGCCGGTACGTGTCAATATCGAGAACAAGGGTCGGGAACTCCTGTCGCGTCTGTGGTTTGACCGGTACGGAGTCGGTACGTGCGGGTTATCAACACCGGTACGATGTGATCACGACGAGTGGCGAGATTTGATTTACGAAGTATGAGACGAGAGACGGTTTCGAAGGACGAGCTGCTAAGACGAAGATGGAACGACTACAAGATTACGAGAACAAAGACGGATCGCACTCAAGTTGCCCTATCTGAGGGAGACTCTGCGGTAGAACTCACTTTCCTCTACCTACGACATGGGGTGCCTATTTATACTAAGTCCAAAGATCTATCTACAGTTAATAATTTCCATACGGGCATACTGTGCATATCAGTCGAAACATAGAGGAGTCGAAAGGAAAAGTCATAGGTCATAGAGGCGCACATAGAGTGCATAGAAATCAGAAGAACATAGGAAAAACATAAATCATAATGAGGAAAACGTCCGCTTCGCGTCCGATCACACCGGTGCTCCACCGGAACTCAGATCGTCCAATCGGTATGTGGCTCCCGTCGTCGGACAGCAGTCCGGTACGCGTCTTGGCTGTATGCTCCATGTGACCGCGTCCCTAATCGTCGAGATAAGATCTCTGGTACATTCCGGTATGCTTTCGGAGGTGTCGGAACGTGCTGATGACGCGATCGTGAGGTTCTGATTCAAGACCGGACCGATCGGGTTGAGTCCGGTACTGATCGGTATGTGTCGGAACCAGTTCTTGAATGCTTCTGGAGTGATCGGCGGTGATGGGGCGATCGGCACGGCTCTACATCTCCCAGGGTGTTTAAATCGTGACTGTCCCCAGTCACGCCTTCTCTTCTTTTGATACACGCGAGAAGCTTGATCACGCTGATCACGCGCGTCGGAACATGCTAGAGAGGGCGTTGGAAAAGTGGTCGTACCGACGGGTTTTTCTCCTGCTTCTTCCGACCATGTCGTCTCCGCACCGCGACAGCAGCAGCAACAGCAACAGCACAGCGCCGCCTCGGCTGGCGCGCAAGGCACCCCACATACCGGGGTACGTCGACAACGTCGGCGCCGTTGAGCGCGAGAGGATCACACGGGACACCCGCGAGATCGAGCAACGGCTGGTCGACATCGACCGGTACGTGCGACGCCACCTCGGGCGGTACGTGAAACGGCGGGAGACGTTACGATTCGAAATAGCGCACCCTGGAGAGCTACTACCAACTCTACTGGGACTCCGTGGTGCCGGCGAACCGCCACCCGATCACGTCTGATCTGCGGACGTACCTCCAGGTCGCGCGGGTCTGGAAGGAGATGCGGTGGGTGCTGGATGGGCTCGACAAGTCCACCGCCGACCGGCTCTACGGTCGGTATTTTGCCGACCACCAGATGGTCGACCTCACCAAGTACCGGGGTGATGGATTCGTCGTACCGGTCGCGGACTGGCCGGACGACGTACCGTACATCGGTGGAGAGCTTGAGCGCGTACTCGTACCCGACGGGTACGGGTATAAGTTCGTCTACCCCGTGGAGTGTGAGGCGCAACCGCACTTCGTCGGGGTCCCGTCGGCTGTACCGGCAGTCGAGGTGTTCGTCGAACGTCTCGAAACGCCTGGTCCGCCCGAGGTCGAGGAGGTCGTGAACGAGGAGGAGGAGCGCGCCGTCCCGCATACCAACGGTACCGCGTCTGCGCAACAGCAACAGCAGACGGGTCCGCGCAAAGTCGAGGTGAACGCGATGCGCGAGGAGAGGTCCGGCGTACCGCGTACCGGTGACGCCCCGTCAGCACAACAGCAACAGCAGACGGGTGCCGACAAGTGGCGATGGCGTATGACCGTCGAGATCGCGTCTGACGACGAGGAGGGAACGCGTACCGGACCACGCAAGGAGCCGCTGCGGCAACAGCAGCAGCAACAACCTGCGCCGAGTGTGGCGTCAAGTCTCCCGCCCCCAGCGAATGCGCCTGGGGGACTATTCTTCGAGATGGAGGCGGCCGCGGAGCACGAAGCCGAGCAGCGGGCGCGAGACGAAGCTGGTCTCGCTGCCATGTTAGCCGCTCAGGAAGAGGCTCGGAAGCAGGCGGAAGCAACGCGTCAGGCGCGTGCGCGCAGTCATCGGGAGAGTGGAGGAGGCGCGCGTCGAGCGCGTGAGCGAGGTCGTGGGGGCCCTCACATGAAGCAACGCCAGGAGCCGCCAGTCGAAGAGGTGGAGGGGCGTCTCGCTCCAGCTGAGCCAGCCCCCGTATCGATGGAGGCAGAGGGTGGTGGTTCGTCATACCACCACGCAGACGAAGGGCGTACCGACGGTACGTCGGGTCCCTCGGTCACCATGTTCGACGGGGTCGAACTGGTCAACCCGGCGACCGGTCGTCTACGGTGGGCAGGACCGCTGCCGGTCCCTCTCGAGGAGGCGTGCGCCAACTGCGCGCATCGGGGGAGAACGTGTCAGGGGCAGCCCGGTAGGGCTTGCTTCCTCTGCATGGTCGTCTGGCGGATGGGGTGCTCGCTGGCGACCCAGGGACGCGCGAAGGAGGTCCAGGGCAGAAAGTCGGGTGGAAAGCGGAAACGCGCCGCCCGCGACGAGGGCGTACCGCGCGCTGCGCCCAAAGCACCGCAGCTGCAGCTGCAGCAGCAGCAACAGCAGCAGCAACAGCAGCAGCCGTCTGCATCATCTGCGCTGCCCGCGCCGGCTTCTCCGATCGTGGTGGGCACGCCATCCCCACCGCCTCGCGTACCGAGGCCTGCTGCCGCACGCGTACCGCGGCAGCAGCAGCAGCAACAGAGGGGCCGTGCTGCCTCGCCGCCCGTTGCAGGTCCAAGCCGGTTCGCCGGCGCATACGAGGACCCGCGCGAGCTCATCTCAGAGCACGACTCCGAAGACGAGTTTGATCACGTCGTCGTGGAGCTCGTCCGCGAGCTCGAGTGTAGCTCGCGTCGACTCGCTGCGGAGGCGACTCGTCAGGCGGCCGAAGCGGCCTCGATCCGTGCGTGCCTTGCGGCGCTTGAGAAGGGGAAGTGGGGCGCAAGGGAGGAGGAGGAGGACTAGTCGGTACGTGTCGGTACGCGTCGGTACGACTTGGTCCTGCAGAAAGAAAAAGAAAAAAAAGAAAAATAATACAAAGTGTAGTAATTTATTTGTATATATTTTTGAATATGGATTTTTCTTTTGTTTTCTTTAAGTTTTCGGGTGTGACAAAAATGAAAGGACGAAGAGAACAAGAAACAGAAAGGTCGTCGTTAAGTGTCCGTTTGTGATTTTACTATTGTACCGAAAGGGAAATCGAAGATAGGCCATATATTTAATGTTTCGATAATCGAGAAAGAGTTCCGTATGAAAGAATGTAAACGGTTCCATGGTTAAAACATAATTGGATCATAATTGATTAAAAGATAATAAAATAAGGAGGCGTCGGTACGTATTGGTACGCGTACCAATACCTTGGATGGCGAACATAATCAGAATTCGCGACTAGGTATCAGAGTCCGACTCAGAGCTGTCTTCTTCTACCAGATCTTCCTTCATCATGCTATGTTCGTCGTCATCCTGTCGAAGGATTTCGTCAAGGGGAACAGAAATGTCAGATCGGGGAAAATAAGGAATGAGATGAAAAGCTGCAATCCGAATCCGGGAAACCGATCCATCGAGTTCCGAGATGATATACGCTCCAGAACGTGTCCTACGGACAACGACGTACGGTCCCAAGTACCGGGCCTTCGTCTTTCGGTCCAACTCCTTTTCGATCCGGGTGTTCCGCACAAGTACGAGTCGACCGGGCTGGAAATCGTAGTCCTTGATGACGTGCTTATGGACTTCAGCGAACTGTCTAGCGTACTTGTGTCGAGCATCTCGAACCAGCTGCGCGATCCTATCAAGGTCCGCCAGACGCTTCTGTAACTGGCGCACCCAGGTCGCTATCAGTTCCTCGGTACGCATCGGGGAATCCAACGGCGGAGCAAGATAAGTGGCCTTGGCGAGATCGAAGGGAAGTACCGGCTCGACTCCATGAACCATGTAGTATGGCGACATACCGGTCGATTTCTGGATTGTGATACGCTCGGCCCAGAAAACCGAGTAAGCGTGCTCATGCCACTTGGATGCGTTCCCATCGGCTGCCTTGATCAAGGCTTCCTGGACGTCGTAATGCCGTCGTTCGACGATCCCGTTGGCCTGAGAATTATACGCCGAGATCTTGATGTGCAAAATGTGGTACCGATCCCGCAACCAATCAAGCGCAGCGATAAATGGGGTACCGTTATCGGTAATGAGTTCAGGACACGCGCCGTACCGACACAGTAATTCCTGAAAAATGAACTGCCCGATCGTGTGACCAGTCTGCTTCCGTAACAGTCAGAACTCTGGGTAACTGGACAAGGAGCACCGCGCATGTACGATGTAGTGAAAGCCTCCTGAAGCGGGCATGTGCTTCGTGTCGATGTGGATCCGGGCGAACAACGTCGGTACGTCCGGTACTGATGGCGGTATCGACACTTTCATGGTCTGGCGCACCTGACAGATATGACACGTACGCACGAAGTATTTGACGTCCTCCGAAATCGACGGCCACCAAAACCGGTCCAGCAATCGAGCGCGTACCGAATACACTCCCTTGTGTCCGAGATCATCGTGAGCCTGCTGAACGAGCGACCATCGGTGTTCCTGTTCGACGACCAGCTGGGGATGCTCTCATCGGGTCTTTCACCAAAGCCGTCCTGCTCGCACGAAGAATCCGGAGGCGTACTGGACGAACGAGGGAAAGCGCTTCTCGTCGATCTCCGAGGGCTTCCTTCCATGTTCGAGGAGGTACCGAACCAACTCTAATCGCTTATCTCGCGACTTTACCGAATCCGAGGCCGGAAATCGCTGCCCCTGAGGATCTGTGGCTGTACCGGGCCCTTCTTCGACATCGGTACTCAACACCGCTCCATACAAAAACGCATACGCTGCATCGATCCATTCTTCATAGTCGTCTTCTTCTTGGGGGTCCCCTGGCGCGGCTCGCCGTCTCGACAGTCCGTCGGTACACGTGAATTCCGCGGCCGGTACGTGGCGAAGCTCGAAGTCGAAAAGGAGAATTCCTGCAATCCACCGGTTTATCGTCGCATTCGGCTGTAGATCTGGATTGTTAATCATCCCTTTGACATACGCTGTGTCCATCTCGACCACCAGGAGCTTAACTCCATAAATAAACAACCTCACCGCCCTCAATGCCCTAAACAACCCAAACAACTTGATCTTCGGCTGGGAGTACGTCGCCTGTACCGAGTTCCAGTTGATCGACCCGAACTGATTAATCCTTCTCCTACCATCCGGGTGATCCTGGCCCAACGTCCACCCTACTCCTATGATCGACGAATCCACCGCTAAGATAACCGCTCTGTCCGACCCGTAGTCGATCGCGCACAGTGCTGGGCAGTCGATAACTGCTTCCTTCAACGCGTCCATCGAATCCTGCTCTTCCAGTCCCCAATCAAATATGTTGTTTTTACACGTAAGTCGGGTCAATGGTCGAGCTTTCTTCGCGAAATCCTTAATAAACACCCTCAACACTCCAACCGTACCGAGAAATCCTTTCACCTCTGTCACCGTTCGACATGGGGGCCAATCCCGCACCTTCTGAACCTTCGAATCGTCCGGTTCGCACCCTCGGTACGTGAGTTTATTCCCCAAAAATATTGCCGAATCGGTACACGCCTGGAATTTCTTCCCAGAAAACGTACCGCCCACTTTCCTCATCCTCTGCAGCACTTGATTTACGTCGCACAAGTGTTCGTAGATGAACCGGCGGATGCCCGGGTTCTCAGGAATCGTTTTGAACCCTCCGTCGGTACGTTCGTACCGTGTAAACCCTCCTTGCGTAATTACATCGTCCGCAAACGGCTGCGCCACCTTAGGAATTTCATCGCTGAGAATAAACGTGACGTCTCCATGGAGAATCTGCAGCGAATTCGTGTATCCCATCGGTAACACCTTCAGTCGAAATGTACCGAGCGGGGTCTGGAACGTCGTTAAGTCTCGGGACCGTTCATCGAGCATTCGCTGGTCGAAAGCCACAGCGAGATCAAGTACCGTGTAACACGCGTGCCTGCTGCACGCGTCTACAAGTGTCTCTATGTCCGGCGGTACGGCCGAGTCTCGAATGGTCACTCCGTTCAGATCCTGCAAGTCGATAACGAACCGTAAGGACGCTCCATCCTTCTTTACCACACAAAACCACCTCGAGCGGTACGACGAGTTCGACGGTTCGATAACTCCGGCGGCGATCTTCTCCCTGAGTATGTTTAGCGTCTTTTCGAGTATCCCAGGGGGGATCGGTATGTTCTTCCGCACCCACGGTACGTGCGCCACCGTCGGTATGCGTACCGGGTCGAAATACGTCGGATCTAAGGTCCCTCTCTCCGTCTCCGACCACGCAAACGCCCCTTCCTGCAACATGATCAGATTCACCACCAACTTCTTCTCTTCGTTCCACAGAAATCCGCCTGGGTCCAAATCCATCGCGTCCAGCCTTTCCTGCGTAAACTTTCCCATCGGTACAAACGGTACCGGTTTTGTCAGTAACTTTGGCATGTCGGCCAACGGATCGGGATGTCGCCTTCGAACTATACGAAACTCCTCCGGCAACACTCCCGGTACGGGACGGACCTTCTGCGCCACCCGCTTGTACGCCAAAACACTTCCTTCATCCTCCGTCGAATCCAGCACCACCGAACCAAAAGTGTCCGAAGAAGCGTCCAAAGCAACGGTCCAAGGAGATAAAAGAAAGTTCAATCTCTGCGAATAAATAAATGGAGCTGGGGTATTCAAGGTAAAACTTGGGGAAACGTAACGGGAAATAGTCGAATCGGATTGGTTTAAAACATTAGGGGACATTTGTTGAAAACTGTAAACGGGTTGAACAAATTGAGAATTAATTTTGGTTTGAGAAGGGGTTGGACGACGAGATAAATAATCGGGGTCATTAAAATGCAAAGATAAAACGTCTGTACATGAGCTTGGTATGCGTACCGACGGATCGACTCCGCGGCACGTCTCGCATGTCGTCTGTTTCCACTCGTCTCGCTGGCACCGCTGCATCAGTTCCTCGACTTGTGAAAACCTGATTCCGGAGCACGCCAGAACGCCCGGATACCGGTCGACACCTTGCTCCTATGATTCCGATCTCGGGGATCCGTGATGGTTATATGCTGAACGCCCGACAAGAAATCCTTCGTTTCGCATTCGGTAAGAGCGAAAAATGGTTGCCCCAACAATACTTCGAACGGTGCCACCGAAACCACCTGAACCTGCAACTTCAAATCCACACCCGCTACCCTGAATCTGGTGTCTCGAATCCTTCCCAATGTCGACGACTTCCCCGCGTCTGCGGCTTCGAGCGTCATCGCATGATCTGGATCTAAATGAATTCCTAGCTTCTCCCACACGTCTTCCCGAACGATGCACACCACTGCCCCTTGATCGAGTATGGCTTCTGCTTCGACGGCATCCTCGATCAATACCTTAATTACGCGGATGGGAAGCACGTCGTGTGCCGCCGGTCCCGACTCTAAGAGAACCGGAGCCAACGACTCCGGTACCGCTCGGTACTCCGCGACTTCGCTCCCTTCCTGGTCCGACTCGACGAGGTTGACGTTACCGACTGCGTACCGCTTCGCCGTTGTCAATTCCTTCATCTGCCGCCTCATATCCGAAGACAGAGTGAGGAGCTCTTGCTGTGTGACCGTTACCGCCGAGTCTAACGTCCTCGACAATACCTTCTGAACCGTCGCCGGATCCTCGATTGGAGCGACGTACCGGAACTGTGGCTGGTTCCCGCCCAAATTGGTCATTGATCGGCTCTCCTGGGGATGTTCGGGTTACCCGCTGGCTTCGGTACGCTCGGTTTCGCATTCGAGGTCGTCGGTACGTTCGCTGGACCGGGTTTCGGTCGTACCGGTATCTCGACTCCATCGAACTTGGCTTTCTTCGCCGCCGACGCTCGCTTCTTCGCTTCATTCAACAACGTTTCGTACTGCACCACTTCCAACTCTTCGTCTGATACTTCCTCTGCAATTTCGGCCATCATCGCTGGGCCTTCCGACACTTCGGTGCCCGTTGTTGTCGACGCCGCTACCTCTATGAGGTTAACTGAGGCCGTACTGGTCTCCTGACGCAACAAGTCTATCTTTTCCATCAAATTATTACCCACCGCCGTGCTCGGTACGAACCCTCCGTTTGGTAGCGTCACCTTCCCGTTCGCATCCCTCACACACTTGCCTGCCTGGATATACTCCAGCACCTTCGGGCACGACCTAATGTAGTGGCTCGTGTCGCCACAGAACACACACCCAGGACTCCTCTGGGACGTCGTCGCTGGCGGCGGTCTTCGCCCGAGTGACTGTACCTGAACCTGAATGTTCTTGACTGCTTCCCACACCATACCGATATCCACTTCCTCCGACTTTACCTTTGACTGATTCGACGGGTCGGGCGCTCGAGTCGTCGGTACGTCGTCGAAAACCGTACCGGCCAGGATGTAGTCCACGTGCTTTACCACCACATCGATCGTATACGGTTTGCCCGGGGACGGGTCAGCCTCCTTCATTTCTAGGCGTTGCTGTAACCTGTCCTTCATCTTGCCCGTAAAGGCTCGAACAAACACGCGTGCCGCTTCCTCCGCTGAAACGATTGAGTTACGTTCCAAATACTTCGACCTCACCATGAACTCTCTCTTATACTCTCCGAAATCCTCCCTCAACTGTATTCCTTTACTCCTCCAACCTTCGACGAGCCTGTCGAGGTCTTCCCGGGTGAAGCGCACGCCGGGCGCCAATGCCGGGTAGAACACTATAATCGCCTCTTTCGCCTTCATCCAATCGTTCGCTCCCGTACCAACACCATCGGCGGTATCCCATAGCTCAGCTATGGAACTCGAAGCGTAATACTTCGCATACCAGATCTTCGCCGCGTCGTCTAAGTTGCAGTCAGTCGCGATATATTCGATATCCTCGAAGTACCGAGGAAGGTCTAACGGGTTGTGTCCATCGAAGAAGGGAGCGTCTCTGGCTCCATGACGTGGAGGACGGTTTGACATGATTCTTACTGGGGGTACTGGCTGTACCGGAGCTACTACGGTCGATGTCCGGGGCCGCGTAGCCTGTGTGTTAACTGGGTTTGACAGAACTGACGATGTACCGACGGGCGAAGACGTCTGTCCCGGTACGGACGAACTAGGATCCGGTAAGACGAGCTGAGCGGTATCGTCTGGGTTGTCGCTCTCGAGCTCGGTTAGTGGTGATGAGCTAGTCGATGGGGCTGAGGGGACTGTCGACGGAACTGCGGACGAGCTGATTAATGAGAAGGGAGACTGCGCTCCAGAGTCGAATGACATGTTAAGTTGTTCTAAGTCCGAATCAAGGTAATGCTCTACGGACTCTGAATCCGAATCCGTAGCGCGCTCTTCGATACGGCGTCTACGCTGTCAAGCGTTAGCGGTTCGATATGGATGAGGGGGTTCAATAGTCTGCTGAGATGTCCCATGCGACGAACGCGGTGGACGAGAGGATTGCGACACGTTTAACCCCCCTCACGGTGGGCTCCACTTGTAGATCCTGACTTAGGGGTGTCTGGGATCAACGGTCCTTTTGGGGACGTGATCGCGTTGCTCTGGGAGGTTAGGGGTAGACTGCGGTGAGATCACTCGACGTACCGGTACGTGTCGGTACGCTTCGGTACACGCCGGTACGTGTCGATATCGAGAACAAGGGTCGGGAACTCCTGTCGTGTCTGTGGTTTGACCGGTACGGAGTCGGTACGTGCGGGTTATCAACACCGGTACGATGTGATCACGACGAGTGGCGAGATTTGATTTACGAAGTATGAGATGAGAGATGGTTTCGAAGGACAAGCTGCTAAGACGAAGACGGAACGACTACAAGATTACGAGAACAAAGACGGATCGCACTCAAGTTGCCCTATCTGAGGGAGACTCTGCGGTAGAACTCACTTTCCTCTACCTACGACATGGGGTGCCTATTTATACTAAGTCCAAAGATCTATCTACAGTTAATAATTTCCATACGGGCATACTGTGCATATCAGTCGAAACATAGAGGAGTCGAAAGGAAAAGTCATAGGTCATAGAGGCGCACATAGAGTGCATAGAAATCAGAAGAACATAGGAAAATCATAAATCATAATGAGGAAAACGTCCGCTTCGCGTCCGATCACACCGGTGCTCCACCGGAACTCAGATCGTCCAATCGGTATGTGGCTCCCGTCGTCGGACAGCAGTCCGGTACGCGTCTTGGCTGTATGCTCCATGTGACCGCGTCCCTAATCGTCGAGATAAGATCTCTGGTACATTCCGGTATGCTTTCGGAGGTGTCGGAATGTGCTGATGACGCGATCGCGAGGTTCTGATTCAAGACCGGACCGATCGGGTTGAGTCCGGTACTGATCGGTACGCATCGGAACCAGTTCTTGAATGCTTCTGGAGTGATCGGCGGTGATGGGGCGATCGGCACGGCTCTACACCGACGTCTGAGCGTATGTCCGAGGGTGTGATCACTGTCAGCGAACAAAGGCTCTGAGGGCGTCGAAGTCAAGGCCGCTCCACCCAAACGCAGTCCCTGAAGGCCCCTGGGAAATCATCACAGTCGATCTCATCGGAGAGCTCCCGGACTCCAAAGGGCACAACACGATCTGCGTCTTCATTGATAGGTTCTCGAAACAGATGCACGCGATCCCGATGATGACGAAGTTGTCGGCAGAAGGCATGGCTCAGCTATACCGCGACCACGTCTTCCGCCTCCACGGCTTGCCGAAAAAGATCATCCATGACTGAGGCATGCAGTTCGATGTGTCGATGATGAAGGAACTGTACAAACTCCTACACATCGAAGGCAACCCATCAACAGTGTATCACCCACAGACCGATGGTCAAATGGAACGTGTTAACCAGGAGCTCAAACAGTACCTTCGACTCTTTGTTAACCATCATCAATCGGACTGGAAGGACTGGCTCCCCCTCGCAGAGTTCACATACAACAACCGCAAACACTCAGTGACAAAAATGTCCCCCTTCTATGCAAACACAGGACATCACCCCTTGAGCTTTGACACAACACAAACCTTGTCTGCCAACATGTCAGCGGAAGAATTCACGAAGCACATCAAGGAGACTCATTGCATTGCGAAGGACAACTTGGTCAAGGCGATGGATGACATGAAGTGCTACCACGATCGGACAGCAGGGACTTCGGTGGAGTACAAGGCTGGAGACAAGGTTTTCCTTGACAGGCAAAACATCAGCACAGATTTGCCGATGAAGAAACTCGCTGACAAATGGTATGGTCCCTTCGAGATCGTCGACAAGGTGGGAGCTAGCGCGTACAAACTCAGGCTCCCCAAGCAATGGAAGAAGGTCCACCTGGTCTTCAACGAGGCCCTGCTAAAGCCCACCATCGAACCATCCTTTGAGAGCCAGAAACAACCAGCACCACTGCCACCTGACATCATCGACAATGAGGAGGAGTACAAGATTGAGGAAGTTCTAGACTCACGTCTGCACCGAGGAAAGCTACAGTACCTCGTCAAGTGGGTTGGCTACAACAAACCAACTTGGCAGCCCGAGATGGACTTTGGCGAGAATGCAAAAGAGGCGATTGCTGAATTCTATTGAAAACATCCCGGCGCCCCTCAAAAACTCGACATTCCTCGCCAATGACTTCACCCATGCTTTGTCGACACCGAACCAGATTGTTAGGCGGGAGTCCGGGAGACGACTCGGACTGGGCAGGCCTCGGCTGACTGTCGTCTGGGACGTGCTATACTCGAGCGTAGGCTCGGGACACGCTTACTCAGGCTAGGTCGTCGCGGAGGTAAGAGGATTAATACAAGTCTAAACTAATACAAGGGGGACGAGTCTCACCTAGGTCGTCGCGGAGGTAAGAGGAAAAGCAGAACAAGGAGTTCATGCAATTCCTGAGACCTTACATAGCGACGACCGTGAGACTATATTACCTAATATTACATAACGAGTGGGAATGGAACGAATGAAGGTAGTGTGGGAATGATTGTGTAAGATGGGTAAATATAATGAAAAGGACGAATATAATAAAGGAAATGGTAAAAGGGAAAATAATGGAAAAGGTGAAAGTTCAGGTTCTAACATTACCCCCCCTTCAAGGTTGGGCGTCCCGACCAACCATGATCGCGGTTGTCTGGCTCGGTGTCGATGAAGAGCGGACGGAGTCGTTGACGAGGGATGTTGAGTTTCCGAGGTGCACCGGGATGTTTGAGGTAGAACTCAGCGATCGCTTCCTTCGCGTTCTCGCCGAAGTCCGTCTCAGGTTGCCAAGTAGGTTCATTGTAGCCGACCCACTTGACAAGGTACTGTAGTTTCCCTCGGTGCAGACGTGAGTCTAAGACTTCCTCGAGTTCGTATTCCTCCTCGTTGTCGACGATGTCTGGCGGCGGCGGCGGCGGTTGCTTCTGGCTTTCAAAGGATGGTTCGACGGCGGGTTTCAACAGGACTTCGTTGAAGACAGGGTGGACCTTTTTCCATCGCTTCGGGAGTTTGAGCTTGTACGCGCTCGCTCCTACCTTGTCGACGATGTCAAAGGGGCCGTACCATTTGTCTGCGAGTTTCTTCGTCGGCGAGTCCGTACTGATGTTTCGCCCGTCAAGGAAGACTTTGTCTCCAGCCTTGTACTCCACCGAAGCTCCTGCTGTCCGGTCATGGTAGCGCTTCATGTCCTCTGCTGCCTTGACTAGATTGTCCTTAGCAACGCGATGAGTCTCTTTGATGTGCTTGGCGAATTCTTCCGCCGACATGTTGGCAGAGGAAGTTCGTACGGTGTCGAAGCTCATGGGGTGACGTCCGGTGTTTGCGTAGAAGGGTGACATCCTTGTCGCTGAATGTTCGCGGTTGTTGTAGGCGAACTCTGCGAGGGGGAGCCAGTCCTTCCAGTCCGATTGCCGATGATCGACGAAGAGCCGGAGGTACTGTTCGAGCTCTTGATTGACGCGTTCCGTCTGACCGTCCGTTTGTGGGTGGTATGCCGTTGACGGGTTGCCTTCGATGCGTAGGAGTTTGTACAGCTCCTTCATCATTGATGCATCAAACTGCGTGCCTCGGTCATGGATGATCTTCTTCGGCAAGCCGTGGAGGCGGAAGACGTGGTCTCGGTACAGCTGGGCCATGCCTTCTGCTGACAGCCTCGTCGTCGTCGGGATCGCGTGTATCTGTTTCGAGAACCTATCGACGAAGACACAGATTGCATTGTGTCCCTTGGAGTCTGGGAGTTCTCCGATGAGGTCGACCGTGACAATTTCCCATGGGCCTTCCGGGATCGTGTTCGGGTGAAGTGGCCTTGATCTCGATGTTCTCAGAGCCTTCGTCCGCTGGCAACGGTCGCATCCTCGGACGTACGCTCGAACGTCGGAGAACATCGACGCCCACCAGAAGTCTCGACGTGTCAGTTCAACCGTCTTTGACGATCCGGGATGTCCTGCTAGGGTCGAGTCGTGGCATTCCCGTAAAACCGCTTCCTTCATCGTCGACGGCACGTACACCTTGCCTTTCATCCGCCACAACCCGTCTGCCTTTGCCATTCCCGTCAGCCTCTCCGACTCGTCCTGCGCCCTCTGCGCGTCACCCACTCGCTCCAACACTTCTTCACGCGACGTCCTCACTACTCCACGATTCAGCCATTTGTCCTTGATGAACACGACGTCATCGTTGTCGTCCTTTCCCTTATCATAGTCGGCCTTGCGCGACAGTAAGTCCGCCTTACCCATCGTCTTCCCCGACTTGTGCTCGAGGTGGAAGTCGAATTCCTCGAGTTCGGTCCGCCAGCGAGCTTGTCGATAGCTCAGTTTCTGTGCCGACCTGAAGTAGGTGAGGTTGGCATGGTCGGACCAGATCTCGATCTTGTGGCGAGCGCCCAGGAGGTATTGACGCCATTCCTTGAGTGCTGAGACGATTGCGAGCATCTCCTTGTCGTAGATCTCGTAGTTTCGTTCGGCCGGTAGGAGCGCTTCTGACCTATAGGCGACTACCCTCCACTTGCCTTCCTGTTTCTGCAATAGTACGCCTCCGAGTGCGAAGTTCGACGAGTCCGCCTCAATGCGGAAAGGGCCCTCGTCGTTAGCGATGACCAGGACTGGAGGTGAGCAGAGACGTCGTCTCAGCTCCTCGAACGCCTCCTGCTGTTCGGTCTCCCATACCCAGTCCTTCTTGCCCGTCAGCGATGTCAGCGGATGGACCACCTTGCTGTAGTCCTTGATGAACCGTCGTAGCCAATTACCCATGCCGAGGAACTGTTGTAGCTCCTTAAGGTTTCGTGGGACAGGCCAGTTCGCAATCGCCTCCGTCTTTGCCGGGTCCGCCTTGATCTCGCCGTTGCTGATGATGTGACCGAGATACTTAACGACCTTGGCATCGAATTCGCACTTCTCCGGTTTCAAGTACAGGCCGTTTTCCCGGAGGATCTGAAGTACGCGCCTCGACGTGTCGATGTGCTCCTCAATGGTTTCTGAGAGGATCAGTATGTCGTCGAGGTATACGATGATCAAGTTCGCGTAGATCAGTTCCTTGAAGATGTGGTTGACGAACGCTTGGAACGTCGCCGGCGCATTGCAAAGACCGAAGAACATGACTGTTGGCTCGAAGAGGCCCATGTTCGTGCGAAATGCCGCCTTCCACTCGTCGCCTTCGCGGATCCGGACGTTGTAGTACCCCCAGCGAAGGTCAAGCTTAGTGATGTACTTTGCCTTCTTGACCTTATCAACAAGTTCGTCGATGAGAGGGAGGGGGTACTTATTTTTGATCGTGCCGTCGTTGAGTTTGCGATAATCCTGGATCGGGCGTAGCGATTTGTCGGCCTTCTTTATGAAGAAGAAAGGTGACGCCATGGGCGATATTGACCGTCGAATGCGACCGGACTTCAGGTTATCATCGAGGAAGTCCTTGAGCGACTGCTGCTCAGTTGGCGTGAGCGGGTAGATCTTACAGTCGCTCGGTTTGAAGTCGGGCTTCAAGTCGATGACGTGGTCCCATGGGCGATGTTCCGGTAGCTTCTTGAAACCTTTTTCGCTGAAAACGTCGGCGTAGTCGTTGAGGTATGCGGGCCAGGACGTCTTGTCCATTCGCACCTCTCTCACCCCCTTCGTCTCTTCCACTGCTCTCCACACCTTCCGCATGCCTTCCTCCACGTCCCTCTCCACCACACATTCACCTGGACAACGCGTAAAGTCGAGTGTTCCCATCTTCCAGTCGACTTCCGGGTTGTGTCGACGAAGCCAGTCGTACCCTAGAAAGATGTTGGACGACGCCAGTGAGGTTACCGCCAGGACGATCCGTTCTTTATGGTGACCGATCGTAAGTTCGACGTCGACGTACTCCTCGATCAATCCGGCTTCGTCGTTCGTGCCGTCGGCATTGAGTACCGCAAGGGGTCGGATATAACGCTTCGTCTCCAGTCCGTACCGTTCGACGAACCTTACGTCAATGCACGATCCCGTACATCCCGAATCCACGAGTGCGTGTGCGTCCACCTCCCTCACTTCACCTTCCATGCTGTGTCCGACGTTCAGGAGAAGGTCCAGCTGGCGTCCACCAGTTCCTCTCATGAACAGCTGCTCATATTCTTCCCTTTCTTTCACACCGGTGGGGACTTCATATTCAGGAAAACCATCGACGTCGTTCGCATCTATGTGTTGTACAGACGGTTGGTTATATTTTAACGAATACGGATTCGAAGTCCCTTGTTCTTCTCGGTCAGTCGCCCCGATGGCTACGTCTGACCACTCGCAAAACCCTGCGAGTCGACGACCTCTTCGTCATTCTCTCCTTCCTCCACATAGTCCTCCACCGTCGACCTCCGAGTGTCTACGACTTCCTCGAAGGCTGATTCCTTCATCGCGCCGAGCTCGTCCGCGAGGATGCGGCGTTCGCTTGGTGCCATTAATTCCAGCATGCGCTGGATGATCGGCTTCCCCTGCGGGCACTTGTCCTTGAAATGGCCCAGCCCGCCGCAGATCCAGCACGCGCGTCGTCGTTGCGCCTCGTTCATTGAGACGTCCATCGGTTGACCAGCGCCTCCGAAAGTGACGCCGGTCGCGTCGCGTCTGTCGACGTGAGGGGCCGCTACCTGACGGCGAGCCGGAGGTCCTTGTTGTAGCGGCGGGCGAGGCTGAGGTATAAACGGGCGGCCTCGTTGGATCGCACGGATCTGTTGTTCGCCGCGGTCGATCTCGATAGCCTTGTTCTTCCAGTCCTCGTACTTCGTCGGGACCGGCGTTGATCTCAGGACTCCACGCACTACTTCGATGTTCATTGCGCGTTTGAGACGATCACAGATGATGCCGTCGTCCTTCAGTTCCGCACGCTTGATGATGACGTCGAGCTGTTGGAAGAACTTGTCTGCGGTGAGGTCCTTCTGAACCTTCTCCCAGAATTCCTTCAGCGCCGCCTCCTTGCGATTCGGGTCGTCAAACGAGGCGTTGAGTCGTTCCTGGAATCTCTCCCAGCTGTCGGTGAAGGTGACGACTCCTGACGTTGTCGACTCCTCAACGTAGTTCTGCGCCCACGTCGCCGCATTACCACCCTTCAGGTAGGAGAGAGCTACATAAATCTTACTCTCCGACGTAGGGTATCGGTTCGGGTTTGCGGATACAAAAAGAAGGACTTCACGTCTGAAGTCGAGGTAGTCGTCGCCACCAGTGAATTCACGTGGTCGGGCGACGTCGATGTTCTGTACCGCAGCGGTGCTAGGGCCCGCTGGGGCGTTTGCGGCTTGGTGAGCGAAGGCGCCCGCTACAATCGCCGCGATTTGCTCTAACTGTTGAGTGCTGAAGGTTCCCGTCGACATCGTTGTTCTAGACGTGTCCGTTTGTCGCTCAGGGGGGTCGGTGGTGACGAGTCTCGTCGCGCTTCTCTATACGGTCCTGGGATTGGTGGGAGAACGGTCGACGTCGAAAGCGATGGCGAAATCGGAGGTGTCTGGTCTATTGATGCAGGAGCCCACTTTAATCTCCTTCCTCCTTCAAGCGTCGAATACCAGAGTCCTTTCTCCGGACGCCACCAGATAACGTATTCAGCGCCTGTTCGGGTAACCGTGAACCAAGAACGGTGTTCCTCGTTATACCAGGAACGCGGCGGGAGAGCACGACGTTGTTCTTCGTCGAGATCTATGTTGACGCTGGCGGAGGAACAGGGATCGGTTGGTTGTCCAGGTGATTGTTACGCTGACGAAGGACAGGTTCGTCGGCGAGTTTGAGGACCAAATGGAAGGAGGCGATCGCGATCACAATCGACAACGACGTCGACGACTGTACACGGTGTGTTACCCACGTCCAGGTCAGATGGTTCCTCCACCAGAGGGAGAGGCGGAGAGCCAGGGTCGGGAAAAGTCGGGTGTAAGTTTATGTAATACACGAACGTCCGAAAACGTCCGGGCAGGGTTGAGGGTTGTCGTTTAGGGGGTTTACACGTCAAGTCCGTCGAGGGGAGTGCTCCTCTAGACTGAGTGAAGGCGAGTCGACAGCGACGACGTACGCTGGGGATGAGCCTGGGTGAGGTTCTGCTTTTATGTTAGGCGGGAGTCCGGGAGACGACTCGGACTGGGCAGGCCTCGGCTGACTGTCGTCTGGGACGTGCTATACTCGAGCGTAGGCTCGGGACACGCTTACTCAGGCTAGGTCGTCGCGGAGGTAAGAGGATTAATACAAGTCTAAACTAATACAAGGGGGACGAGTCTTACCTAGGTCGTCGCGGAGGTAAGAGGAAAAGCAGAACAAGGAGTTCATGCAATTCCTGAGACCTTACATAGCGACGACCGTGAGACTATATTACCTAATATTACATAACGAGTGGGAATGGAACGAATGAAGGTAGTGTGGGAATGATTGTGTAAGATGGGTAAATATAATGAAAAGGACGAATATAATAAAGGAAATGGTAAAAGGGAAAATAATGGAAAAGGTGAAAGTTCAGGTTCTAACACAGATGACCTCAATCTTGGTTGGTCAGGATGCCCAACCTTGAGGGGGGGGTAATGTTAGGACTCGAACTTTTACCTTTCCTTTTATTTCCTTTTATCATTTCTTTTCCTTTTAATCACTCCTTTTCATTATAATTAATCATCTTTTTTCAATCATTTCCCACACTCCCTCCACATGACCTTCATTTGTTCCATTCTGTTTGTTTATGTAACTTTAGATAATATAGTCTCACGGTCGCCGCTATACAAGGTCTCAGGAATTGCATGAACTCCTTGTTCTGCTTTTCCTCTTACCTCCGCAACGACCTAGGTGAGACTCATTCCCTTTGTATTAGTCTAGACTTGTATTAATCCTCTTACCTCCGCGATGACCTAGCCTGAGTATAGCGTGCCCCAAGTCCCCGCTCGAGTATAGCATGTCCCAGACGACAGTCAGCCAAGGCCTGCCCAGTCCGAGTCGTCTCCCAGACTCCCACCTAACATGCAGTCGAGAAGAAAAGTCAAGTATGCCAGCTTGCACATTTGTTGCAGATGAACTGTTCCAATGCTATTTAGTGCTGAGATAAAACTGTCTGCCAATGTGATTTACTGCCCTTTTCAGAAGTATTATCATGCCATGAGGGCCTCAAAACACAAACATTTTCATATCTCAACCAAAAGTTGACCTTTTTGCATCATCTAAGTTGCTAAATTCATTTTTTTATCTCATCTTTCATATTTCAACAAGAGTGATAGGAAATAGTCAAAATTGGAGTCCAAAACAGTGAAAATGCTGTTTTTGAACCCATTTCCCTTGTTCATTTTTTCCTGTACTCAGATTTCACTGTATAGTGCTCCAGACCAGCACAGAATTCCAGTATTAGTCTATTATTAATTTACAGACTGATTTTGAGATGTATTGTGAGGTAGATGTGCTCAATTGGTGCATGCCTAAAACACACAAATCCCCTCTGTTTCTGCAAGCCCCCAAGCCCCCAGGAAAAATTCTTCTCAGCTAATTTCATGCATTTAAATTCATTCAAAGTGTATTAGAAGAGATTTGAGCAGCATCCAGGGATACAGGCTTGCTTCATGAATCAGGGATATGTTCACAAGAATAGTGCATACAGTCAGAATCTGGTACTCAATTCAGCTCACTGGTTGATGCTAGAGCCCTGGATGCTGCTCAAATCTGTTCCAATACACTTTGAATGAATTTAAATGCATGAAATTAGCTGAGAAGAATTTTTCCTGGGGGCTTGGGGGCTTGCAGAAACAGAGGGGATTTGTGTGTTTTAGGCATGCACCAATTCAGCACATCTACCTCACAATACATCTCAAAATCAGTCTGTAAATTAATAATAGACTAATACTGGAATTCTGTGACGGTCTGGAGCACTGTACAGTGAAATCTGAGTGCAGGAAAAAATGAACAAGGGAAATGGGTTCAAAAACAGCATTTTCACTGTTTTGGACTCAATTTTGACTATTTCCTATCACTCTTGTTGAAATATGAAAGATGAGATAAAAAAATGAATTTAGCAACTTAGATGATGCAAAAAGGTCAACTTTGGTTGAGATATGAAAATGTTTGTGTTCTGAGGCTCTTGTGGCACGAAAACCAGTGAAATCACGTGTGACAATACTTCTACAAAGGGCAGTAAAATATTACCTTCTTGACAACATACGTTGTTGCGTTCATCTACCAGAGTACATGTACATACAAGCATGCTGCTTCACTGTGAATGTCGTTTCCGGTACTATGATAGAGAGGCATGCAGTCGGGAGCACCCTGCAGATCAGTTGCAAATACATACTTTAAGAGTCAGACGAATTAACCACACTCTCTGTCCTTCACTCTAGATAGCATTTAAGGCGGCGATTAGGACGCTGAGAAGCAGAAGCGCCTTTCACACAATGATGTCTTCAGCAGCATATTGCCTGTTGTAGATAGGGTGGCAATCCAAACCCCAGATCTCGAAAGCGCATAACCTCCGGAGGCTAACTCTTCCTAGATCAGCGCACCTATAAACTCATCGGGTGACAGACTGCACCGTTCGAATGAATGCTAATTGCACGTGGAAGTCTATCAGGCGCTAGCAGTCGCGCAGAAATCGCTTTGATCCGGAAGTTGCCGTGGGCGGTGGAATGTATTGTTCCTATGCAAAACCAAGCAAAACCGGGCGCTATCTTAGTATCTATCTGAGACATACCCTCTTTGTCATCCATGACAGTTCCTGATGCTCGGCCCGAAATCAACTTTGTTCAGTTCATTTGTTTCATTATTTTTGTTTTCCCAAAAATTTAAGGGTTATTAATTGTATGATACCCCTTACCATGTTATAAACTACGCATAGATTCATTCATAATTCTTATTCAAATCGTTTTCATCCTCAGTCCCGAGCTATAACATTATCAGGAATTGCCACATTTGGAAATATCCAAGCCAGGGTTACTAACTGTATACACCTGCCTGCTGTCCACTCATAGGGGCTTAACTGTAGTTGGCAACTGCCCAGTTCCCCTCGTACTCTTATCTACATGTCCGAGTCGGATCCCTCGCCATTCGTCGTTATATATCACCGTCGTCTGGAAACAACCCCACTCCATCACCTTTCCTTCAGTCTTTCTTCATCATGTCAAACACGAATAAGCCTCTTATCGCTGTCGTCGGTGCAACAGGTGCGCAAGGCGGGAGTGTAGTGCAGTACTTGCTCAGCGACCCCGATCACACTTTCCGCGTCCGTGCGCTCACCCGGAACGTCGAATCTCCCAAGGCAAAGGGTACGTTTGCGTATATTCCTGAGCTTTCTGTATGCTAATTTATACAAAAGATCTTGTTGCACGAGGCGTTGAGGTCGTCAAGGCTGACATGGATGATGTGGAAAGCCTGCGAAAGGCGTTTGAGGGCGCGTATGGCGTATTTGGTGTTACAAACTGTACGTCTACTGTTTCTTTTGATACCTTTTGATTTAAGCGATCTATAGTTTGGGAGGTATTCTCCGATGAAAAAGAGATTCAGCACGGCAAGGCTCTCGTTGACGCCGCTTTATCTGCTGGGGTGAAGCACTTCGTTTGGTCAACTCTCGATCATACGTCGAACCCAGCAGTGACACATTGGAACTCGAAAGCCGTTATTGATGACTATCTCAAAGAAAAGAACGTCCCGCGAACTTCGTATGTTTGATTCTTCTTATAATCTGTAAAGATCAAGCGTCTTATCGATCGGTGCCTCCTAAGGCTGTACACATCCTTTTATTATGAAAACATCCTCGCTTTCCCGAATTTTTCCTTTAAGAAGACAGACGATGGTAGGATTCTTGCAGACTGGCCCCTTCTAGTTTCGGATGGTCCAATTGGCGGATACAGCGTCGCCGAGACAGGCGCATACGTGGTTGAAGCGCTCAAGAAGCCCCATGAATGGCTTGGTGAGCCGAACCGCTCTTGAAGCTAAAGATTGTTTGTTTCATCGCCGTATCATGTCTCTCAGGAAAGGACATGCGCATAATTTCAGACGTATTCACCCCACGTGAATTCGTTCAGGCAGTACGCGAGGTGACCGGAAAGGACATCGAGCTCCGCGAGATCGACCGGGCGACATTCGATGCCCAGAAGGCCACCACCTACGAGCTTTGGAGCAAGTGAGTGGACTTGCATATGTCTCCGCGTGTGACCTGTTCTCAATAATAGTTCTCCATTTACGTGTTTCTTGTCGCCTTTTAGTGTTGGTAAGTTGAATTTCAACAGCCTCCTTTTTCGATGTTAAATCTGCTACCTTAGAATGGTTTTATAAGCACAACGGGAACCCGAATCGCGATCTCGAACTCACGCTGCGCATCAACCCGACTCGGAAAGACACGCGTGCCTTTATCGAGGCAAACAAGGAGGCTTTCCTTTCTTCCTTGAATGCCTAGTCTAATTCACTAAGGAGATATAATTGTTTCACTTCATCCTCAGCTAAACGGATACAAATGCTGTCAGTATGAATTTCCGTGTCAGTATGTATCTGGAATCTTAACTTCACATGACGAATAACTCACATGAAAGAAAGCTATCCAAAGTTTCTGAGTGGGAAATAAGCTTCGCAATTTACTGCCGTTGATATTTGTGACTAACCCATACTTACAGTATGCAAGATTCTTGCCCTTGGAAACGTGCATACATCCCTGAGCCTGAGGCATCTGTGTTAGCATGAATCCTCAATTGGACTGTTTTCTCTAATGGTTTCGTACCCTTGTCTTTTGCAACGTTCAAAATTTCCGACTCGTGCTGTAGTAGCTTGTGCGGCACTCACCATTGAAGAACGCTGGTACGGTTCGATCAAGTCCGATGTCGATTTCTTCATATTGATACAGGCAATTGGTTAGATGGCGGTGTACTTGTATCTTCGAAGAAGTCGATCCGCAGGAGAAAAGGTCGAAATTTCTGGTATGCAAGCTACCTAACTCTACATAGAGTCATAAGCCGACGAGAGTTACGTCACTCCTTTCATAAACGAATTAGCTCCTTTGCAAACGAAAATAAAGGAAAAGTGAATAACAAAAGACCTGAGAACAGAGCTTTTCTCAGACGCAGTTACTGTGTCTGTATCGGTTACCATGATTGTCGTCTGGATGCGTATCGTCATATGATGCGCCTTACAGTGTGAAGCAAGCAGGCAGTTTAGAGCACAGGATTTAGGTAGGATGTCGAGTGTCGGTGGTTTGATTCCAGGCTCGATATTGCCTCCGAAGTCAATTCTACCAGAAAAGCACTTATGACTAAGTCATGATTATGCAAGCAATTTACCCTTTGTGGTCCGCAAGCATCGAGCTTCAAGTGTGAACAACCAGCTCAACTGCTTACTCTAACCTCCTGATCCTCTCGTCCTTTGACAATATGCAAGCCTACCTAGCAGAGAAATACATGTCGGGTCCGAAGGCAGATGCTATCCTATCGCGCGTTGCACCTGAGAAGAAGAAAAAGAAACGCAAGACAGGCGCAGCTGCATCTGGCTCGGGCGTGATAAATGTGATTGTCGATGAGGATGGCGGATGGGGCGGCGGATCTGGAGGGGCGGAAGAAGATGCGGATGACGTGGCAGAAGCGATAATCGCATCGGATAGGAGCTTCAAGAAACGGAGGGTCACTGAGAATGGGGGAGGCGAAAGTTCTGGGTGGGCGACAGTAAGGGAAGGCGTGAAGAAAGAAGATGCGAGCCCGCCACCAGATGAGAAGCCACAGGTCGTCGACGCAACACCGTTCACGGGTGGTCTCGTTAGAGCCTCGGACCTGAAGAAACGACTACCAGACCAAGGCTCGAGCACAGGGAAGGGAAGGCGCGCAGGGTCCCAGTCCGTGCAGGAGAGCGAAGAAGCTCGACTCGCTCAGGAGACCGTGTATCGTGACGCCTCGGGTCGGAAGATTGACACGAAAGCTGAGCGTGCGGAGGCTGCACGGCGGAAGCGCGAGCGTGAAGAGCAGGAGGCGCAGAAGATGGAATGGGGGAAGGGGCTGGTTCAACGTGAGGACGCTGCGAGGCGCGCGGAACAGCTTGAGCAGGAGCGAAAGCGCGATTTAGCGGTATACGCGGATGATAAGGCACTAAATGAGGAGCAGAAGGCGGCTGACCGGTGGAATGACCCGGCGGCACAGTTTCTTACCGTAAGTCTATTCGTCAGTCTTTGTTTCCCTGTTCGTTCACTGAACTGGTTTGCCTTTACTTTTACCTCTAGAAAAAATCATCGAAAGGCCCGCGGAAGCCTCAGTACAATGGCCCACCACCGCCTCCCAACCGCTTCGGCATAAGACCAGGTTATCGCTGGGATGGCGTCGACCGAGGGAACGGGTTTGAGAAGAAGCTTTTCCAGAAGCAGAACGAGCGAAGGCGGACAGGATTAGAGAGTTACCAGTGGAGTGTGGATGATATGTAGTTCGTGGTTTGGTCTCATTGCCGTGTTCTTTCGGGCATCCAACGCTGAGAACGTATTATTTGTGCCTATCAGGTTGATTTGCGATTGTTATCTTTATGGAATTTCTTTTTCGCCAGCATGGTACCTACTATTGGGAAATGGACTCTGATACCCTCATAAAATGCTTTCTGCTCGACATCGCAATCCTAACACCTTTTGTCTTACTTCGATGTCTTTTATGGAATGAAAGAAACGGTACTACGACAACTGATAGTTGGCCGAGTGAGTAATGTCCTACAGAAGTCAACGTAGACAAAAAATAACAGTGTTCATAACTCTGTCAGACAGACTTTCGACCGCTGACGAAGGCAGGTTATACCGCCTCTGATGTGGCACATTCCTTCCGATGCAACCCATTCCCTGGTGTTCGAGATCACCATATTACTTGGCACCATTTGATCATCCACTGCTCAACGAGGAAGATGACACCCTTCCGACCTGCATACTCGAGGGTGAAGGTGGTTGATGCGTCCATTTTGCCTGATTCTGACCTGCGTATTGACCACTGGCTTCAGGTACTACCTCAGGGAAAGCATCGATAGAATCCTGTTCTTCTGTTCTCGAGTATGCCTTCCTGCCGCCGCAGTGTCAGTTGTCGGATTGTCATTGTCGACTGTACTTAACTGTCACACATCCTGAGGCCGATCCATCCGTCGCGATGCAAACGGATGATGAAAAGTCGGCTTGAAAGTACGACTGTTCTGGACCATCTGTTCTCAGAGGTCTCGGTCTAAGGCGGTTACTGAAGAGCTTCTAGAATTCATTATGATGGAATAAGTGATGTGGTATGCGTCATCACTCATAGGAAAATGGGTCTCCAGGCGCCGTGGCCTGGAGGATACTATATTAATGTCTATTGCACTTTTGGACGAGCCAGTGATCGGGTGCAGCTAGTGATTGGCTGGAGTGAATGAAATCGAGTGGGTTTCAATCTGTTGCATCTCGATTCGTATGTGTCGTACTCCAAATGGTACACGCGCTAATTCATGCAAATAGTACAATCGGCCGAAGTTCATCGTTGCTTTTGAGCCGAATGGATCAAACTGAAATAGTCTTCGTCTTATTTCTACGTAAGACAACGACATGGTCTGCGTGTGCTCCTTTCAGGTTATCTTACAGCGCTCAGGGTTCTACTCATTAATGCACTGCTTACACTTGAGCAATCAGAGGTCTCGTAAGAGTCATTCTCCTCCTCAGCACGCGCCGATACTTCCAAGAAGAAGCGCGATTGATGAGCGGCGCTCAAGAGTACAGCCTCCCCGCCTTCTTTGCGGACATTCGTCTTTTAGGCCCCGTTCGGACATCGCCATTTCTGGCCCGGCCTCCAAAGACCGAGCGACGCGAGAAAGCCAAGGTCATAGGAAAAAGGTAGTCACACATAGTCACATTATGTCATAGTTACTCCCTTTGGCCTGAAAGCACCGGATGCCGCGCATTAATATTCATCATCCTGCTTGAAGCTCAGCTATCACAACAGTCGAACCTGTGTATAAGCATTGGCCTTGGTGGACATATCGGCCAATGCTTATACACAGGAATACTTGTCTGCATTATTGCATAACAAACAAATAAAGTTATTTCCATTTATGGAATGCTGTCTCATGCAATCCAATGTCAAGACCCACGCACACGGGTGAAGACATTTACATTATTCTCAGCTGTTAAATAGTTGCAAAGGACACTCTGTAGGGCCTATGGGGTTGCAGTTGGCACACACGAGAATTGGGTGCAGAGGCAGGCAATGCCAGGCATGCAATGGTCGCTCACAAAAGCATGAAAAATGATTACATAAATAAGATAGTAACGCAAGTGACAAAAAATAAAGACCGAGCCATGGTTACCAGGCGCAAATCATGCGCGTGGTCTCCGGAAATCGTGGGGAAAGACTCGGCCTTCAAATTTCGCGGGAGGCCGGGCCAAAAGTGGCGATGTCCGAACGGGGCCTTAAGGACCTTGGCCGGCCTGCACCATGACTATTCAGACCTCACTTTGTGATGTTCATCAAAACAAAGGAGATGAAGGCTCAGTGGCAAAGCGAGGACCGCGCTCATCGTATTTTTGGACATTGATTTAATGCCGATCGTGGTGCATTGTGTTCTGCTCCTCAAACAAGCTACCTATCAGTCATGTGAAGATTTCGACTAATATCGCTCTGCAGCTTTTCTCAGTTATGGCTATGCTTGGCCGCGCTCTCCTTTCAGATAAAAGGGAGACAAAATGACTTTTGACGAGCTCCGTAGAAGCATACTCTAGTTCAGATTCTCTGCTGTCGTCTTCGCCGCAATATGAAGTTCACTATTGCTCCACTTGCCGCTCTTCTCGCTGCCGCATGCGCTCCGGCGCAGCTGACCGTCGACACGCCGTACGCCCCATTCTGTTTCTGAGCTATCAGAATAATGAAGTCAATCCTTTTTGTACCATCCTTCTGTGAAATAGGGCGAGTGCCGTGCAGTGCGAGCCTGTGCTCATCTTGTGGAGTGGAAGTAATCGTATATCTACTTACTAATATATTAGGCGATCGTTTCTGTTTTCTAATTGCACTTTCTCGCAGCACCTTTCTTCGTCGTAAGGCTTGATGTTTTCATTGCATTTACGATTCTGACTATCTCTGACCTATGCTACCACTCAACTAGGAGTCAGTAAATTCGCTTCACTGAAAATGGATTGCATGCTCAATATCTGATACAGGGTGCTTCCTGGTGGTCAATCTGATGGTGCGGCACTCGTAGACTTCGGCGAACAAGAAGGGACATCCCTTACTTGGGATGGAAACGTCGCTGCAGGTACGTCTGACACCCATGATGTTTTATATTCAAAGGCTGAAGGCGTAAACAGTACCAGGAACATCGGTGGAGATTAGGGTCAGGGACTCTACCGGTACTATCGCAGACTCTGCGCCATTCAATATTCAAGCAAGCGGTAAGCGTGATTAAGGAACCCACTTAGTATTGTGCCGTACTAATGCCATTCTATAGATGACAGCAGCTGCCTTTGATCTTGAGTGCTTGAAGAAGTCCTTTTCTTCGTTTACCTAGGATATGGGACATGAAGTTTCGACTAGCGTACAATTCGAGAACTGCAGATAAATATACTGAAAGATGGTATTATATTTATATCATTCCATCGATACTCAGAATTTCTCAGAGGTATAGAAAGCGAAAAATGCGGTTAGAGTCAGTTCAGCGAATTTCCTCGTGCTCCCGGAGTACCGTCTGTCAGCCATCGCACGTATCAAGCTAAAAATGGTAAGAGACCGTCGTGAGACTCATGATTAGAGTTTGAGTGGATCACGTAAGCGCTCACGCTGCTATGTAGTTTTGGGCTTTTGGCAAAGACGCAGTCTGCACTCGACACGTACCTGCCGACAAGCTTTCTACGTTCGCCTTACATTGCATTCAGGATGTCTGATTTCGCAACCGTAGAAAATGAGAGTGAACGTGGAGAAATCATTGTTCTCTTGGACTCGATGGGCGTGAAACTGCCTGCTTCCACAAAACTGCCTCTCGTTGCTCTCGAAGAGCGTCTTACGAAGGCATTAGACTGTGCCCAACGACACGCAGAACTCTCCGGATCTGGCGGGAAGTTCAAGAAAAAGAAGTTGCCCACTTGGAGGAAGAGGCGTTCACTCAGAGAAGCTATGCAATCTGCTAGCTTGGAAGAATTATTCGGAGGTGGAGGCGATGTTGGTGCATACAGCGAACTTCGGATCGCTCTCTCCAACAGTGTTGGAATGCTTTACGAGGAGAAGGTCGAATCTGTCTTTGTCTTTGAGGATCCGGAGCGAGATAGGTTGATCAAAATGGTGGTACGTGATGCATCTTCCAAGGGTGGCACAATTTGATTGATGCCGTATCTATTGCAGGTCAGCGGTGTGTTCATGGTGACGGACGACATTCCGCTCATAGCTGTTGAATTCACCCTCGGTCGCCCAGTAGATGACGATGAAGAGGGCGCGAAAATAATCAACTCGGCAGGGGCCCACACTCTGCTCCGGAAGCTCCTCGAGCTCAATGCGACTCGGACTAATGATCAAGAGACAGAATCGTGCTCTACAGGACCTAGCGGTCCGACTCCGTCTTATCTTCTTCCTCTTGGGCCACTCAGCTTGAAGGACATCGGCTCGCTCTGTAAAGACGTTGGATGTATTGTTTGTGGTGGCCCGTCGAAAAACAACTGCGCGGCATGCCAGTCTGTTTACTACTGCGGAAAAGGCAGGCCTTATGCAGAACTAATCTTGAGGTTTGACTGACAGGTTCTGATGTCCACTCAGAATGCCAACGCACGGACTGGCAACGCCACAAGCCCGCATGTCTCTCTCTCGACTCGGGCACCTGGGTCTCGCTGTCGTATACATCGGACTTCCAAACCATGCTCAGTCGAACTGCGCGCTCGCCAAACGACGTTTCCACGACACGCCCCACTGACTCAGGCAAAAACATCCATGGCGACAATGCGTTCGTTGTGAAGATACAGCTATCGCCAGGCGGAATGACAATGCTCGTATATGACCGACAGCGCTCTTTCCTGGGCCAATTCTTCCGAACGCAGGACCCGGTTGGGTTCCAACGCCTAAAGGATGTTGTTACTACCGGATATCTGGGCTTAAAAATCTACCTTTGGGCAAAGCACGTCGGAGATCGAACACTGAGCATATGTCTCGACCGTAAGCCCGACCAATCCTCGATTGTGTGGTGACACCATTACCGAAGTAAAGAGGAAGGTTGATGGATAGTGATCATCTTAACTCAGGTGACTAAATTTGTTTTGGATATGTGAGGTTTTCAAGTACGTTTACGTTCCGTGTTGACTGAAATTCTGTCATCAGTCATGTACATACCGACATTTCAAAAATGGAAGACTCTCGCATACATGAATACCGGAAGGTTCATTGCACAGACTCGCTCCCATTACATGCGACCACAAAGATGCGTTTCAGTCATAAATTGAAGGAAATGAAATGCTCTATCACTACTGTACTTTTCAAGAGAGGACAATTTCACCTGAATTTTAGCCCCTTTGGTGTATTGCTGTAGTTGAAGGTTTGGATTCTGTTTTTGTTTGCCTTGAAGTCGCTTCATACATATATGGTCGTGCGCTATCCTAAACTTAGTGAAGCGTCTCATAAGAGAACATACTACGGCTTGATAGTTGACTTAAGGTATATACCGAATAAGAAAATGGGACAATCGTTGCTTGAGACGATGGAGATTCTCATGATTTCTCTGAGGCACTAGCATACCGACTTAAATTATTATCCAGATATTCATGTAATTGGAGATTTTGAAAAGGATTCAATAAGTAGCCGTGAGACAACGGTGCCATAAATGCGTGACGCGACTTTCAGCGGAAGCCACCGGGACATCGCAATAGACATAGCGAACGCACATTTTGACGACGACCGCGACGATGCCGATCAGCGACGAAAGCACGCCGTCGCTGACACCCTCGCCATCCCACTCGCCTTCACCGACACCGCCAGTTCAGCCCGACCATTTCTATTCACCGGACGGCGACGCTCACCCGGCACCGCTGTCGCCCGAGTCAGCCGGCTACTCCTGGCTAAGCCCTGACAGTGACCCACTTGCGACCAAGGGCATTCCTGTATTCAAGCCCACGATGGAGGAGTTCGAGGATTTTGAGGCGTACATGACGCGTGTGGAATGCTGGGGAATGCGTAGTGGGATTGTAAAGATTATTCCGCCGAAGGAGTGGTCCGACGCGCTGCCTTCCATCCGTCCCCAACTCGGCGCCATCCGCATCAAGTCGCCCATCGAGCAGCACATGCTGGGTCGTACAGGTATCTTTCGTCAGCAGAATATTGAGCGGCGCAAGGCCATTAGCGTACGCGAGTGGGCAGAGCTTTGCGCGAAGGAGGATTTCCGCGCACCCGCTGTCGATGAGGTCGGCCTGAAGGCCGCTGGAGAGCACGCACCTTACGTCAAGAGGCGAAACAAGCGGCGGGAGAATACTGCGGCGAAGGAAGATGATGTTCTGGTGAAGCACGAGCTTGAGGATGAACCAGGTCTGGAAGACACGGCGTCCGTACTCGACCTAGCTACTCCCATTCCTGACGCCGACGCCGACGCCGACGTCGAAGGCGAAAGAGGCGCTGAAAATGACGGCGACTCCTCTGTGCGCACTCCTGCTCGTAAACGACGCTTCCCGACGCGATGTGAACGCGAAGCTGCGCTCGCGAAGCGTGTCGAGCTCGACGAGGCGTTCCTCGAGACCTTCGACCCGAAAACTGCCTGGCTCCCACGAAATACTACGGCCCGCGACTACACCCCTTCTTTCTGCTCGACGCTTGAGCGGCGCTATTGGCGGAACTGCGGACTAGGCAAGCCGCCTTGGTATGGGGCAGATACGGCTGGCTCGCTCTTCACCGACGCAACGACCTCCTGGAACGTCGGCTCTCTTCCATCGACACTTTCCCGCATCCTACCCAAGAGCTCAGCTGGACTTCCTGGCGTTAATACACCCTATCTGTACTTCGGCATGTGGCGCGCGACATTCGCCTGGCATGTAGAAGACATGGACCTCTTCTCAATCAACTACATCCACTTCGGCGCCCCTAAATTCTGGTACTCTGTCCCACAGATGCGCTCCATGCAGCTCGAGAACACGCTGCGGAGCCTCTTCCCGCGCGACGGGGCACAATGCCGCCAATTCCTTCGACATAAATCGTTCATGGCAAGCCCGACGCTCCTTGCGCAATCGAGTTGTAAACCAAATACGCTCGTGCAACACGCGGGCGAGTTCGTCGTGACGTATCCTCACGGATATCATGCGGGGTTCAATCTCGGTTTCAATTGTGCGGAAAGTGTCAACTTTGCGCTTGACAGTTGGCTGGACATTGGGAGAAAGGCACAGGCGTGCGGTTGCATTGGAGACAGGTATGTGTCGTGATACACGAAACAGAGTTCAGTAGGTCTAATGTTTTATCTAGTGTACGCATCGATGTCGACGCGCTGCTGCTTGCCCGCGAGGAGGAGAGACTGGAGGCTGCTAAGGCTCCATCAAATCCTCGCTCCAAGAAGCCCAAGTCAGAGGGCGACGACAGCTCCAAGGCGAAATCACCACGAAAACGCAAGTCCGACGGCACGGGGCAGCCCAACGCCAAAAGGCATAAAGTCAAGTTCGAAACTGGTGAAATGGAGGCTGGACCTTCTTCGTCCTCGGCGACCAAGCACAAGATAATGCTGAAGGTGCCAAAGGACCTCGGACCATATCCCTGCTGCCTGTGTATCTCACGCGATACGGCTGGCCTATTACGCGTACATGACCCGCCGAGCACGTGGTCTGGCTGTCAGAACTATACGTCGAAGGACGTGGCTGGGCAGGAGATCTGGCGTGCTCACGAGAGTTGTGCGATGGTGGTACCGGAAACGTGGATTGACGAAGAAGAGAATGACACGGGACAGGTGGAGAAGATGGTCTTTGGCGTGGATGCAATTGTGAAGGATCGATGGGCCCTGGTGAGTTTCTAATAGCTCGTTTCTTTTGACATTGCTTAACTATTACCTTGATCAGAAATGCTCCTCGTGTCAGAAAACGCGCGCGAGAGCTCACGGTGCGCCGATCCAGTGTACGAAGGGCAAGTGTCCGAAGGCCTTCCATATCTCGTGCGCTCGCGAGGGAGGACAGGAGAGCCGTATCCAGTTCACCGAGCTGCGCGAAGTGGAGAAGGAAGTTATATTCAATGATATGACGCCGCCCATTGAGCCAGCTGACGATTCCGCTATGATGCTGGACGCGACGTCGACCGGCAGTAGTGCATCCATTGACCCCTCTCTGCTCTCTGCTCCTCCCGCTGCGTCCAATGTAGACGTTATTAGCCTGTCGCACGAGGCCTCTCCGCAGCCGAATGTCATCAAGACTATCAAGAAGATCGAATATGAACTATTGTGTACTCAGCACAACCCCGTATGTGACTTCATGACCTGACTCCCGTTAATTGATATTTAAATACCTTGTTTAGGTTGTCGCCGCAGCAAGGCGTGCTAATAAAGTCGACCGCATACGGAATGACTTACTTTCACTCCCTCCAATGTCGCGTATCAAGCTGCGTGTGAGTGCAGGTGTCTTCGAGGTGTCTCTCGTCTCTGTCAATGAAGAGCGCAACACCGTCGAGGTCATCTGGGATGATGGTATCAAGCGAGAGTTTAAGTGGAGCAGCCTCGTATGGGGCAAGACGGAGGGTCAGGCTGTCGGTCAAAAGCCTACGGTTGCCGCACCTCCTCACGAGCGTGAGTGATTTTTGCATTCTTCTTATGTATCCCCATTGGCTCAATTGTTCTGGAATTGTCTTAGAACATTCGTACCCCAGACTGAATGTTCGCTTTGCTCCTGGTTATGCATCCAGCTCCGCGACATCAACAATGGATGTTCAATCTACACCTCAGCCTGCTTTCACAGCAGGAGCAAGTAGCACTCCTTTGAACCAGCCCGCGTCGCACCCGTCCTACGCAAGCTTCAGTAGTGGCCAGTACCGATACGGCGCCTGGCCGAACTCGTACTACGCGCTTGCTGCCTCTTCAGCTGGAACAAGCAACTCGAGTACTTCCGGTGCTCCAATGCCTGCTCAACCGCCGCACACTATACAGCCCACGTATTCGCAATATAGCTACTCGAGCGCTTTTCAGCCCTCTATCTCTCCTTTGACTTGGCAGTCACCGACCGTGCCGAACCGGCAGGCTTATTCCGCGTCGACCTTACCGGATTCAACTGGTTCAGGCTCAAACCAGCGTGGTTCAGAATCACCGTTCTCTCAAGCATTTCATCAGACGATCGCATCTTCTGTTGCATCGCTCCCGCCTAGGTCTGGATTGGTCGGTACTACTGCCTCTCTTGTGCAAGAGGACCAGAAACAGAACGCACCTCCCTCGTCTGCGGACACAAATTCCCCAGTGTCTCCACCGACCACGAGTTCATTCTTGAACGCATCTTCCGCGTCCGCGTCAGCTGTTGACACAGCACCCGCAGAGCAGGCAGGTCCTGCGCCAGCTGCTGAAGGCGGAAATAGGCTGCCGCCGGAGGTGATGCAGGCGGTAGAGGAGCTACAGAGGCTTTCGTCACTGGACCCGGCGATGTTGAAGGAGGTGCTTAACTCTCGGCCTGCTCTGCTTGAAGCAGTCAAGATACTTGTTGGGCGTCAGACGACGCAGTCACCTGCACAGACTGCCTGAACGTGGCAATATATCTTGTTTCGGCTGTGATTTTTGGTCTATGCTGTGACAGCGCCCAGCTGTCGCTAAAGTTCTGTCCTCCGAACGTTTCTTATAAACGATGCCCCAGAGAATGAAGTTGTTTTATATTGTAATTATTGCATTTCTGGCCATGCCTGACATTGTTCCTCCGTCGAATTTTCTCTCTTGCATCTTACTTCCCATTCTATTCGAATCACCGATACGATACATCATGTACTGGGATGGAGACCTTGTTGTTCGTTGCCTCTGTAAAATACATGGAAATGGCTGTAATTCTGACTTATATTTTATGCTTATGTTTTTCCAACATTGCTGGACATCTCTGATATAGATTAGAAAAGACGACGCTTTGAAGCCTGCGGGAGAGTGCAAACTAGCAAACTATGGAGCCACGTCCACGCGTCGTTCGCACGTGCAGACCTCTGCAGCACGTGGACTAACTGGAGTCCGAGGCTACAGAGCAGCCAGCAAGTGAGATGGGCTGTTGTACAGGCTCTAATCAACATTTCTGTGACTTCAGATCTTTCTCGAGTGCTGTGTGTGTTGTCCTGAGTCCTATGATCTGTTATGCTTGTCCTTGGTGCTCTTCAAATCGCTTTCGCAGCGAACTAAGACAAATTCCCAAATTGCTCATATTGATTCCGCCAATTGCCTTCAGACTAGGACAAACTGAGAGTAGCGGCGCTAAATCTAGATAGGACTTTGCTTTCACAACGAACAGAGGCGGTCGTTCATGAGCAGAATGTCCCTCGCGAAGATCTGATATCAGCAGCCCATGCCCAAACTCCCATTGATATGAAAGACCTCGGCGAGCTCGTCCTGCACATTGCTGTTCATGTACATGCAACCGCTGCTCGTCATGCTGAGCACAATGAGGTAGGTGTTCACTACGGATGTTTTGAAACTGTCGGTGAATGTATGAGGAAAATGTCGTGGGAGTCTGGGTGGCAGCGGTAGTCGCGTCATTCTATGAAACACAGTCAATGCAAGAAATCAAGCAAGCGAGGAGTAGCTTTTTACCCAACAGAGCTCGAGGATCACGAAATGCAGAATGCAGGGGACGCGCTAAGAAATCAAGATGTCTCTGTCACCGAAGCAACAAGAAGATCATGCTTTCATATGCCAAGTTGCAAAATGCGAGTTGCACGATCGCGCTAGCAGTGGAGTATCAAGAGGATCGCGGCGTCGATAGAGTCGCATTCCAAACAATTCAAGGGAGTAAAGGTGCAAGTTATTCAGTGGTCCGCGTAAGGAGGAAGGCAGTTTGAGATTGCGGGGCCCTCCGCGTTGTTTTGAGTTCCGTGGCAAGTATACTTGTCTCGGCGTATCCGGGAGCATTAGGCGGAGAGTCTCCCGGGCCGCACGAGAAGGAAGAAGCCGACCTATATCTGTACTGATGGATGGCTTAAGAAATGCGATAAGCTATGCAAACGTCTTTGAATGAATTCCCAGCGTGACCTTGAGCAGAGTAGGTACAATAGTAGCTGTAGTTATCGCGGCTCGGAGCCAGGAAGAAGATAATTCGTCTATCGCGTGCGAGTGTGATGAGGACTTCGAGAGAGAGAACCTCCGGTGTGCCTCCAGTGGACGGCGTGAATGAAGGTGACAGACTTCTGATAGGTAGATCTTTGACTCGGAGCACCTGAGGTTAGTGAAGATGGGTTGGACTTCGGAGCTTCGGAAGGCTTCTGGAGCCAAAGCTTCTGCAAAATTACTTAAGATCGAGATATGAACGTTTCATATAGAGCTCTAGAGTACTCGCTCATTGAGTGGATGTGCATGTGGAAGACATGATAGCCCGGATGCAGCGTCTGAAACCGAGACCGCTGAACGGAGTCCATGCGACGTTTTACCTGGGAATTTTATCCGTGAAGCATAAGTCCTGAAGTTTTTTGTCATACAGCCTGTGCAAGAGGTGCCAGGACTGATCCGGGCGATGACGAGCGTATGTTGTAGAAGAAAGGAGAGACACAATTCACCTGACAGACGGCATTCGCCAGAAGGAAAAGACCGAGAGAGAGAACGCAGAAATAATTATAGGCCCTTATCGCGGCTCTTTAGCATTCTGAGCACAGAAGACGAGACAAAGGGAAGGAGAAGAAAGTGTAAGCACATGGGCAAGCAGAGGAGTTTACTGCGAAAAACTAATGCTTCAGAGGATCTGTATGGTGGGAGGCTGAGTCGAAAACGACGCGGTGGGAAAGACTTGCCACGTCACAATTTTTCATATCTCTCATCCTTATGCTACCACGCCAAAACTCTCAGAAAATAAGATATCATCCACGCGACTATCTGGAGCGCGATTCTGCCGACGCGGTTCGCTAGCTTTTCCCTGACATGCCGCTGCCGCCACTCCTCATGAGCAACCGCTTCTCTCTGATTTCAATCCGCACGATCAGCAGCGCCATATGCACTCCCTCTAACCTTTCTAAAGAGCATGACAGAACTGTCTTCTATCTATATTAGCATGCTAGTGCTCTTCTGCCGTCCCGTCTCTCTGGACTATGGCTATAAAACCTGGACCTGCAATGCTCGTTCTAACACAGTCTCCCTGCGATCCATCCTCAAGAGACGAAGTGCCAGAAGGCACACCTCTTCACTATGACCGCTGCCAAGTTCGGCTTCCTGGGTTTCGCGTCCTTCATTGTCGCTGTCTCCGCGACTCCCGTGTTCCGTACGCTCGTCGTGCACGAGCAGCGCACGGACATTCCAGTTGGCTTCGTCAAGACCGGCCCAGCGCCTGCTGACCAGATCCTCAACCTCCGTCTGGCGCTCGTTAATAGTGACATGGCCGGCCTTGAAGAGAAGCTCTACGCCGTCAGCACGCCTGACAGTGCGCTCTATGGTCAGCATCTCTCGAAGGAGGAGGTAAGCCTCTATATCTATTTTTATACTGATAACGCAATTTTAATGAATCGATGAAGGTCGAGGAATTCGTTAAGCCGAGTCCTGGCTCCGTCTCGATCGTGAACGAGTTCCTTGCCTCCCGCGGAGTCTCGGCGACTGTCGCGTCACCCGCAGGTGACTGGCTTACGTTCTCCGTTCCGGTCAGTAAGGCGAATGAGATGTTCGACGCCGACTTCTCGGTCTTCGAGCATGAAGAGACTGGGAAGCAGTCCGTGCGCACGCTCGCATACTCGATCCCAACCGAACTCCAAGGCCACTTGAACCTCGTACACCCGACGATCACGTATGCTTCTCGTATGTATAGCGTGTGGGCAGATGACTGACTAATTTGAGGTTTAAATAGGTTTGAGAATCCCTTCGCACATCTCCCGGTCGTCTCCTCGCCCCTCAAAACCGCTGCTGCGGAGCAGAACCTTACCGCACGCGCTGTTCCCGCATCCTGCGCCTCGACCATCACGCCCGCGTGCCTCGAGGCTCTTTACGGTATCCCCACGACCAAGGCAACGCAGTCGAGTAGCACGCTCGGTGTCTCAGGCTTCATCGAGCAGTTCGCAAACTCGGCAGATCTTCAGACCTTCCTCCGCTTGCTGCGCCCGGATCTGACGGGCACGACCTTTGCGCTGCAGACGCTTGACGGCGGGTCAAACCCGCAGAGCGCAAATGATGCAGGCGTAGAGGCGAATTTGGATACTCAGTACACTGTCGGAGTGGCGAGTGGTGTGCCGACGACTTTCATCTCGGTGGGAGAGGATTTCCATGATGGTGCACTGGAGGGTTTCTTGGATATCATTAACTTCTTGCTTGGCGAGAGCAATCCGCCCCATGTTCTGACAACGAGGTACGTTCCAAATGAGAACACGATCTCTAGCTCACTTGTTGAGTACATCCGGAATTTCCAGCTACGGTCAAAACGAGGACACGATCTCGAGCAACCTTGCCAAGTACGTTTTTCATATCACTAATGTCTGCTTTGATAGATGGAGTTGATAGGGCTGATGACAGTCAACTGTGCAATGCGTACATGCAGCTCGGAGCGCGTGGTACCTCCATCTTATTTGCATCCGGTGATGGTGGTGTTTCTGGCTCGCAGTCCGGTAATATTGACAGGATCGGCCGTCCACTGTCACCCTAGCCTAACCCTTTTCTCTTTACTCGCCTTAGGCAATTGCACGACCTTTCTTCCAACATTTCCCAGCGGTTGCCCATTCATGACCTCTGTTGGGTAAGCGAGCCCTTCAAGCACTTCCTTGACATCATGATGCCGACTTCGATCTATAGTGCCACGACGGGTATCACTGAAACTGCTGCAACCTTCTCCTCCGGTGGCTTCTCCAACATCTTCGCGCAGCCGTCCTACCAGTCCTCCGCCGTCGCATCCTACCTCACCACGCTCGGCTCGACGAACAGTGGCAGGTTCAATCGCACAGGTCGCGCGTTCCCGGACGTCAGTGCTCAGGGTGAGAACCTCGAGATTGTTGTAGGGGGTGAGACGGGCACAGTTGACGGGACGAGCTGCTCGAGTCCGATCTTCGCGAGTGTGGTTGCATTGTTGAATGATCAGCTTGTTGCGGCAGGAAAGGCGCCGTTAGGCTTCCTCAACCCGTTCTTGTACTCGGCGACGGGCGCGGCGGCGTTGAACGACGTCGCTACTGGTGAGCGCCTTTCTACTTTATTCGCTGAGAGATGTCTGATGAATTTGGTCTGTTTAGGGTCCAACCCAGGTTGCAACACGAACGGCTTCCCTGCGGTGGCCGGTTGGGACCCCGTCACCGGCCTTGGCACGCCGAACTTCGCGAAACTCCTCACCGCCGTCGGGCTCTAGGTGCATCTGATCCAGCGCTGGAATGAGGATCTTGAGCCGAGTTCTTTCACTTTTTTGCGGCTATTTAGACAATTTGTGGGCTTTAAACACAAAATAACTTCAATCTTGTTGTATCATATAGGCGGCTAGAATGCAATACAATGTGACGATATGTATTTCATTGAGAAACAACGAAGGCACTTGATGAATAACTGGTAACATTGAGCTTCGAGTCATCCCTTCCATGCGGACCACAACGATTATCATTCGTTCGTATTTTTGTTCATTCTTCCTTTGCCGCATGTTCTGTTAAGCCTGAAATGTTATGTGTTTGACTGTGCCCTATATTTCTCCTTGCTGCCGCGCACACATTCAACCTTTTCCAGCGTCGAAAGGAATATTTATTCTCTATAAGTGATTCCTTAAGTGCAGTGCAGCTTCAGAATTATGAAAAGAACAGATGCAGAATCAGAGGTGTAAATACTGGTTAAATTCGAGTCAAAGGAAGAGGCACTAAATGTTCGGAGATTCATAACATTAAAACCAATCAAGCTAGGGTAGCAATACATAAGCACCTTTTCTTCCTAAGCGGTCTGTGTTATAAGAATCAGGAGTACGATAAATCAATGAAAAAGAACCCTCTGCTTTCTCCCGAGTCAGGAAAAAACCATATCGCTCGACACCCTAGCCATCCTATAACTGGTTCCTTCGTTCAGTCCTTGTTCTCCTGCTTCCTTCAAGTTGAAAAGCATTCGGCTGCCTAGCACGCATAGGAAAGAAGTACTTCCTAGAGCACCTATAACGGCTCTCGTCATGACATTTGACCCTTGTATCTCAATCTGCAACATATTGAATACGCAACAGGAGACGACGCTGTGCGAAACTTAAATATGAGTGCGTCGTAGTGATCTAACAAACTCACAGAATAAAATAGATGACTTGATCTTGGATGACGACCTTGACCAGAGCAAAGCCCCTGAAGCCGGCAGACATTCTCCAAAACTGAGAGGCCTTGTAAAGGGCCAGGGCCATTATCAAAAGTTCATACGCCATTGGGACGATCCTAAGAAGTCTGAATATCGATAGCGGAACAGAAAAAGACAAAAGGCTCACCAGACTATGACTAGCAATTTCAGTGACAAAGTTCTCCCAATACCACATAGCATGACACTGTCTGCTACCCATTCGACCAGAACTCGTACCGAAGTCAGATACAGTACTTAGATAATCAGGTGGACATACGACTCACTATCTTCAGCTAAAACACTATAAATCAGGACTCCGAACCTAAAGCATTCCTCCATTACGAACAGTACTTTAAGGAGGACCGATAGTCTGCCACTGGCATCTACAGAACTTGAATAACTTTTTTTACGCGTTTTGTTAGACTTACCTTGCGAATGAAGCGCGAGAACTCTAATCATGAGAATGTCTGCAGATATTGCGAGACTATGGGTTGAGTTCAACGATGAAATGCATTGCTTACAGTCAATCAAGACTCTGGTAATCAAGTCTGAAATAGTGGATTGATAGTTAGTCATGCGCATTACTTAGATCGTATCTAAGTGCTCACTGGAGACATCAAGTACCCAGCCGGTAGATTTGCCTAAGCAATGTCAATGTTGTCGAGCACAGCATCCAAACTTTGATGCTTACACCTGTGCACAATGGCGTTATTTCTGGTATTTATTCATAAAGTATGTATACGCACAATGTGGGATTTGCTCTGTATGTGCCCCCTTTGAATGCGACTGTGTGAGATAACTTGATATGTATAAGTTGCGAATGATCTCACAGTATAAATATGAAACCGCGCCCAGAAGTCCAACATACCGGTTCTGACGGATTTCGCAGTTAGCAGGTTATACCTGTACAATAGGCGAGACGTATACTGCAAAATAAACAAAGTTGACGATACTTCGTGGAGTTCTCTGCAAGATATTGAGGGCCTCAATTTGATCTAGCGGCCGAAAAGAAATGTACGCACCCAGAAGTACCTGACCTGGGGATCAACAAGTAAGCGTACGTCCCAAAGACTGTGGAAAACCAAATGTCTTTACCTCTTTATCGATAGTAGTGACTACTTACTGTGAGCTCGCTTGAAACAGGATTAAGTGTTATGGTATCTGTACGTACTGATGTCGTAGAATAGTAGGGTGACAATTGCTACCTGGAAATATGTAGTGAGGATTGTGCTTTGAAGGAGCGGCGCCACACTGGGATCAACCACTTCGCTATCATGTCGAATTGAGAGATCCATTCTCTGACGATTTGTAACTTCAGCCTGCAAGCGCGGGCGCTGGGAAGAACATCCACCTATATATACGAGTTCAGAACAAGTTCAGCAGATAAAGAAGACATCGGCTGATGGCCGAGAAGAAGAGTCGAATGAGACAAACTGCGACGAAAGGTAGTTGGAGTGTGTGAGAGAATTGGGCCCCAATTCCTTTGAGCAGTTGACTTCGTTGCTTTTCACCCGCAGCAAGATCATCAGAGTCGAAGCCGGCAAAAAGTTCCAATGAAACATATGGGTGTAGTGTTTCCTAGGAATTCAAAAAGAAAGCGGCCGTGGAATCGGATCAGACTATTTGCTGATGGAAGACATCGCGTGAGAAGCTCAATTCGTAGGAACTGATTGAGACGAATCCTGAATCTGATTTGTGCTATTAGGAACTACGGTTGAAGCCCGGATACTTTGAGCCTGACGAGGGTCAGGAGATAAGGCAACTCAATACTTTGTACGTCAATAGAAAGCTCTTTTGATGGAGTCCACGGATTTATTATAGGAGCACAAGGAGTTTCAAGAAGCTTTGCAACGGTCCGAGACGTATGTTATGAGGCCTACTGAATGCCGTGATAATTGACGAGGTGTACGGCTGCACGCTAAGTTCCTAGCCTTGCTAGAGCTTTTAGCGGGTGATGAGAATGATAGATAGTGATAGATGTAATCTTTTGATATGGAGCATGCAGCAAGATCATCATGACTGAGTCTGTTGTTAGGGCAAGCGCATGGCAGAGCACGAGGTGCAGCTATAGTCGTGGCTCAGTGTCAAGCAACCAACGCTGATACAAAGAAAGAAGAGATGGTTTCAGACACACTAAAACATGCGAATGGAAAAAGTTCACCGGCGCCCAGAAGACGATCATGATAGGAGTTGCACCATACGAGGTTCAAGGGAAATTTGTGCCTGCTTTTTGCTACGCTATAGAGACATCAGCGATCATTCTGTATGAGAAGGGTACACTTTTTTCTTTCTGTGTTCCCGCTTCTCCTTGCTCAATCCCCTGACGATGCCCGATTGCACGTGTATATGTTCTATGACTTGCCAATATCATGCCTCCCTGTAAAAGCATGTTACTTGAATCCTCTCCATTGGAACGACAAAGATGGGTTGAAAGATGTCCCAGGGATCGCCTTAAACATGGAGAGAGGTTCAGGACACCGACGTTCCAACAATGCCGGTTTCCGTCTAGAGAGAATCTCAGGAAAACGTTCTGGCCGTGTCTGATAACCTGTCTAGCAAAACTGCTATCTGCGGCATCAAATAGTATGAAGGGTGCACGTATGGTGAATTACATGGCACATAGAAGTTCGAGTAGTTTTGTGATATTTCGGACTGACCTACTCAGCTCTGATGGATGTTTTATAGTCTGAACTTTAGCCTCATAGTGAGATGCTTGCCGCTTCACGGCAAAGTTGTTGCAGGAGCTGGGTACGAAAAGTATGCAAGCCCACAGAATAGCAAAACCAAATGTTCCTGCAGAGCTACGTATGTTTCTGCACATTCATTTAGCAGATATAGGTGAGCTTCTCAATGCCCCAAACAAGGCTGAGAGAAGTCGGAAATTTTGAAGAAGACAGTGAAGAGCAGGACAGGGAGGTCCGGCATTCTCCGAGCCGCGCTCATCATCAACCGGTTGTCAACGACGGTACTTCAGACCAGACTTGCATGTCTTCTACCATGTATACTATGAAATATTACCCGGAATCGCACGAGCTCAAACGGCTTGCAGGATAGCTTAGTAATGGACAGCATTGATCTGTCTCAATGTTTTATCGTGCTCTACGACGTTCTGACAATTAAGCTGCTTCGCGCTTCATTGAAAATTCTCCAAGAGGCTTCTTAACTCTTTTAACTTGATGGCGCTCTACACAGTGTCGCCAGTTCCCTAGATTGCAAGCAAGGCGCCAATTTAGGCAAAATCAATATCGAGATCTCAACATTCAGAGCACCGTTGGCATCGCGAGCTGCGCACTGGCAGTATTCGTCTGGCGAAAACTTAAAGGACAACAGGTTCTAGGGCCTTTTAGATACCATCAGCTTCCATACCGGCAATAATAATTAGCCACGCAGTCTTCATTACCTGATCGCCAGAACAAGAGCACGATCATGAGCTGTTTCCAGGTGAACTTGAATGGTTCGTTTCGTTCCTCTCCTTCAGTGCATCGGGTATTCACGCACTTTCGTTGCCAACCAAGCGAGTGTGAGACATCGAACATGCTATGGGTGCGTCTTACTAGTAATCTTGCAATCCAACTACTGCACAACTTCTCTTCCGACGTTTTTGGGTGATTACCCATTCATGAGTTCCGTCGGGTAAGAGCTATGTGGTCGATGTACTCAGTCAGAGAGAGTGAGAGAGAGAGAGAGATCAAGCATTGGCGTCACCAATAAGGCCGCAAATACCTTCTGAAATGGCTCCTTCAGCGTCTTCACACAGCCGTCCTACAAGCCTTCCGTGGTAGTTTCGTATCTCACCACCCTCCGATCATCAAATACTGGCAGGTTATCGCACACGGACCTGACGTTACAGGATGTCAGCGCTCAGGGCGAGGTTGTTGGGGTAGGCGCGGCGAATGGGACGCTCCGTTGGATCGTGATCTTCGGGAGTGAAGTAGCGATGTTGAACAACTGCCTCGCTGCAGTATAGGATGCGTCATTGAGGCTTTTGAATGATAACATTACTCGGTGTCAGGGTGACGGTTCTCAATGACGTTATATCCGGTGAGCCTTTCTTGACGTGTTGACATAGCGGAATCTTATGAATTCTAGGGGATATTTCTTGTTCTCGCAGATGACAATCACAAACGTTCGGCGGAAGGCTCAACCGACGGAAGCGGGCTGGAAACCCATGTCTGGCTTCAGTCATTTCATGACAGATTCTGTGGATCTCCTCCCCGCCGTCTCCTTGCCTCTTGGAATTGACTTGGAGCGTGCTTTTCGATTTTAGGTATGTTTACCTTTCGTTTTTCCCAGCAGTGCTCAACTTCCAAAAGAAAAAAGCAATGTTGTACGAGAGTATGACTGGATGTGCAATGCAAATTCACCGTTTCTATCGTTGCGTAACTGGTGCGGGAAGATAATCATACAGCTCCGAAGAAGTAATCCTTCCTCATTAAAAAAACTTTCATAAATACAATTCGAGGTACAGAGTGTGTGCAGCAAAATATAACACGATGGCAAAGATTCGAGAGTAGAAGATAAGGGTAAAGAGTGCGCATCAATTCCAAGCGGCTTCACAATGAACTATCAACGCACTTATCAATTATTTGACTCGTCAGAAGTAAAGAAAGGACTTTCGGATTTCTCTAGGGCTAATAAAACAGCATCTCGCTTGCAGGTTTCATCCTGTAGTTCGTTCCTTCGTTAAATCCCTGTTACCCAGCCTCCTTCAAGTTGACAAGCATTCGGCTGCTACTTGTAAGTGAACCGAAACATATTCTGCATCCATGTATACATCGCTCGTCTTATTTTTCCATGTGCTGCCTTTTGAACGACCAGAATCTTGTTCGTGATGCCGATGACCTTCGCGACCCTCTGCCACGCAGTACACAGTGCGTCTTCTTGTTTTCTAGACGTGAGTTTCGGAACCAACAGTGTCGAGTCACACAGATGAAAAAGGTGAAATAGTTGCCCGAACATGAGAAATCCCGCTTGGAAGGACTTATCCAGCGGTTTCATTTTCACTATTCTTAGTCTCAGATGCTTTGCTCAGTCTGCTACGAGAAAAGCATATAAGCCAGGTCTTCTGCCGAATAACTGCATCTAATTCTCTTGGCATTGAGTCTATGGGATACAATCCATCTCTCACGATGTACAACTCGAAGCTTTTCATACATACTTCTGCTATTGCGTTTGTTGCCTTCGCAAGTGTCTCCTGCGTCTCAGCTGTCTGAGGTCTAGGTGGCGAGATTGCTTTTGGAACTGACTCGTCGGTGAGTTATATTTGCGGTTCATTTTGCACAGCAGGTTAATTAAAACAATTCCAGAGTGCTGTTGACGTGGATAATGGCTACGGCGCCATCGACTACAAGGTCCTTGACACTGACATCTGCGGTGGGTACAGTGGCGATTCAAATGTTACTTGCGATGGCTTGTGAGTACTTACTAAGTTGTCTGCTTTGAAGATTCCTTGGGTTCGGCCGTATGGCAGCCCTCCCTGACTCTCGTCGATGAAGACAGAAGGAGGCTGTACCCCTCCATCGTTTGTCAGTAACATATGATGCCGCGGAGTGCATACTAATACCAGTAAGGAAGACACGCAAAATTGAACAGTCGAACGTGGAAGCAGTCTCGGAACATGGTAGAGATGCTGTGAAGGTACATGAGCCGACCCGATCCTTACAGGAAATTGAAGCAGCACAACTCATAGAAGGTTAAGAAATCTTGCATTGCACGGCGACTTCCAGCCATCTTGTCAGGTGAGTGGAGGTGAGCCCTAGTTGGACAAATTTGCCAAGAAAGATACTCAGAGGTCAGCGACGATCAGGATTAAAGAACGTCAGGTTTGTGCATTGTGAGCTGCTTCGGCGATTCTAAAGTCTGCTTCGATTAAAGCATATGAGTAAGATGAGAGATCTGGGAGCGAGCACG